>CM050167.1:383122489-383369989 GCA_027410445.1 Discoglossus pictus
GAACTTATCTATATAACACAGATTTTTCTAATAATCACTGCCTGATTCTTACCAAACATTTGAAACCAGGACCCTTTAGGACCCATACCCGGTTATGGATTTTTTCCCCATAGTCAGTGCCTAGTGGGTGCCTATTCCTCAGGGACTGTACTTGGGTACGGCTGACAGATTTACCATCTTAGACTGACCCACAATTATATATTTTGCAACATATAAAAATCTCATGTTTAGCTGGTATGATGAATGTAATGACATCTGATGTATCCTCTTGATAAATATGTCACTGACTATAGAGTTACAACATTGCTTGTTATTGGAACGCATATAAATGTCTCTGTGTTACAATAATGTACATTCCATCTGTCAAAGGGTACGCAATGGGCGATCAGATACGTTGGTTGTCACGCTAGAGGTGACTCCTTGTAAATTCATTACATCACAATTAAATTACTCAATTACTTGTGATTGTCTAATTTATGTAATAAAGGAAGAAGAGATACATTCAACTACTTAAGGCAGATACAATACACAAACAGGATTATCCATGGAAAGTTAAATAGGTTGGGCCATTTTGATTTCATGGGTGAAGTCACGCTCTGCAGAGTTCTTGGCGCTCAGGAAATACATCTGTCATTGCTTCCACTTCTTCCTCCTCTATTTGCCTGAAATATAGATATAATGGGAAGACTAGATGGTATAATTTAGTTTCTGCAAGCATAAGAAAACACAATAGGATAAAGGGATAAAACTAAAAACTATTGGCTAAAGAACCCAATGGTGGATCTGTTCATGGTGCTGGAGGTGCAAAGCACCAGGACCCACAACAGAGTAGGGCCCTCTGTTACCAGTAGCAGCCTGGATTAAAAGGGTCTATTACTTTATTCGGGGAGAGGGGTAAAAATGATTGTTAATGAAAGGTGATCGGACCACTATAGGGTATCATCTGACAATCTAAATAGATATTTTGGGGGGGGGGGGGTTCCGGACCCCTACATACATCTAAAGGGTTCTCTGGTGGTTCAGTGGTTAGGATTCAGTGCTTTCAACCTGGATTCGATTCCAGTGAGGGAACCAAGCAGTCACACCACCCTGAAGCCACTGCCTGGTCAGTACTTGGATGGGAGACCACCTTGGATTACCAGGAGCTGTATTCTGTGGCCCACTGTAGAAGTAACTGGCAACCCGCTCCAGTATATCTACCATGAAAAACTAGACATAAAGATGTGCCTAGCGTGTTGCGGTTTATGAGGTCACAGAGAGTCGGACAAAGGGCCCCCAAATAATTCTACAGCAGGGTCCACAATTCCCTAAGTCCGCCACTGATAGAACCTGATAAATGCCTCATATAAATGTGCCATATTTAGGCATGAAGGCTACAGCATAACTTGCAAGATTAATAATTACATGTCACCAAAATATGATTTCATAGAGGTGTTAGTGCCATGCACGACATTCTGCACTGAACTGTGTAAACTTCGGTGCCTAATTATAATTCTATTGCCAATGACCGAATACATTCTCAGACTGATAGAATTTGATTTATTTTCCATTTTCTCCGCTAAGATTCTATTACACAATATACTGGAAGCCTGTTGGCAAAAAGGTTAAAAACAATCTATTTCAACTAAGTGTTTTATCTGCCATTTTTTTCAGCACATAATTTTATTGTAACGTGTGTAAGAATAGAAGAGTACAGAAGAAAAGGGTGGTGTGTAACGGCATTAAATGGAGCCTTTGCAAAGTAGATTATATGGAATCTGCAACTGAAAAATGTTCAAATGTTGTTACTTTTACATTTAACCTGTATTTTGAAGAAATACAATTACTATAATAAAAATATGTATTATTTAGTTTAAAAAAGTGTGATCCCATTTTCCCCTATGCTCTTTTATTATTTATGTTATTTATTTATTCACATTTATATATTGTTTTTATCCAAAGTGCTTCACAAGGTTACAAAAGCAGTAAATTGTAAGGTGATTTAAAAGAACAGAGATGAGTAAGATCAGGGAATGAGTAATTTATTGGAGTTTGTGGGACATCGAGAGGAGTCTGTGGATTGAAGTATTGGGATCCTGTTTGAGGAGGTGAGTGTGGAACAGATGTTGAGTAGGGTGATTTTGCAGTGTTAGGAGGTGAGTGTGGTCTGGGAATTAATAGTGGGATCCTGGAGTGTGGGAGGTGAGTGTGGTCTTGTTATTAAGTAGTAAAATCCTGGAGTTTGGGCGGGGCCAGATCTACATATTTGGAGCCCCTAGGCAGTGAAGTGGAGGAGCCCCTGCAAGTAAGTATGCAAGATTTGCACCGACCCATTTTTGCCTATTCCTGTTGTGACTCTCTTGTTGTAGGTGGTTATCCCCTAGTAGCCAGTCTATGAACGGCAGTATTTTGTTTTTTAAGTCAGGGACTATTCTTTTTTTTAAAAGTGGCCCCTCACAGGGAAGCGCTCCTGGGCAGCTGCCTAGTTGGCCAAATGGGTAATCCGGCCATGAGTGTGGGAGGTGCATGTGGTCTTGTTATTAAGTAGTGGGATCCTGGAGTGTGGGAGGTGAGTTAGATCTGGTTATTAAGTAGAAGAGGTTGAGTAGTGAAACCTGGAGAAGGTGTGTCTGGGAACTGAGTGCCAAATACTGGAAGATAAGGAGATGAGTTTGTTCTGGTAGATTCCATAGCAAACTCAGGTTGAATAATGAGATCTAGAAGTGTGTGTGTGGTGGATTGGGGGTTGAATAGTTGTGTTCTGGGGAGTGTGGTCTCAGGTTTGAGATCCTCAGTGATTAGGTGAGTGTGGTCTAGGAGTGAGGTGGGATCTTGGAGTGTTAGGGGTTGATTTTGCAGTTTAATAGATAGATGTTGGAGTGGGGTGAGTGTGGTCTCAGGATTAAAGAGACGAGTGCAATGAGCAGCAGGATCATATAGTGTGATTAAGAGTGTGGGCAGGGGGGGTTAGTAGTATCCTTGAGTGAGTGTGGTCTAGGAGTGGTATAGTTGAATATTGGGTGTGAGATGGTGATTATGATTTGGTTATTTAGTAGTGGGAACTTGTAATTAAATGCTGGGATACAAGAGCATGAGGAGATGAGTATAGTTCAGAGGTTGAGTAGAGCTCAGATGTGACATTTTTATTAATTGACCTGTATTTGAATAAGAAAAAATGCATAATTATCATGTGTGAAGTGTAATCTGTACTTGGAAACTATTCTGATCATAAACCTTGGGATTCTCATGTGTTGGTTTTCAGGGAGTGAAAATGTTGAGCTAAACTAAACCCTGCACCTGGTGGACCTACTGGGATGGTCAGTATGTATTCTGAAGGAACATATACAGGTATTGTGCGACAATGTGATTCGTTTACGAGAAGAATATATATGTTATAAGTATTTTGTGTTTGTCGGCTCTTTCTATTCTATTTAAGCCCTTTCTTAATCCTGTCATGTCCTGTTAAGCCCTTAACATTTCATGCCACTGTCAACCTGCCAAGATATACAGCCTGACAGGGAAGAGCAATTAAGGAGAGAAGACAAGATATTGGCACAAACTCGTAATTATTACTAATTTAATGTATTATGCTGGTTTGAACAAATATGTTGAGAATATAGAGTTATAACAATGGATGTGGGAGTTTCTTTAAGACAGAAAAGCTAAAAATCTTCTGATAAGTAAAACTAGTCAAAATGATAAACAAAAGGGGAGCAGCTATGGGAAGTGGTCTTGAAGAGTGGAGCAGTGATAGGAAGGGGCGATGAGGAGGGTAACAGCTATTGGAAGAAGTCTTGGGAATGTGTCTTAGGGAGGACAGTTGTTAGGGGAAGGGGTCTTGGGGGAGCTGTTATGGGAAGCTTACACATAGCTCAGTCTTCACCATGACCCAAAGCCGCCCACCAACCTGCTTCTGATTATTCATCTCCCCCACCCGTTCTGTATCACTTATTCTACCATCTGCTTTAGATGGTAACTTCTCAGAAGCAGCGACCTCTACTTCTGCATCATCTTCACTAAACTGTACGTGTCACATGATCTCTGTACTCAATGTATTTCCATATGTATATAGCTCTTCAAAATATAATTTTGCTGTTTATTCGTTCAGTTGTCTCCGGCTCTCTGTGACCCTATGGACTGCAACAAGCCAGGCACATCTGTCAGCCATTGCCCCTCTGAGATCCATCAAGCTCATGTTCATTGCTTCAATTACCTCATCTATCCATCTCCACCTCTGCCGTCCCCTTGTATATAGCTCTGCATAAAATATTGTCTCTTTATAAATAATAAAGGCTAAAGGTAATCATCATCAAAAGTCCACATTTTACTGGAATCCCCTCTGCCAGCAGTTTCGTTTTTTTTCCTTGTCCTGGTTTTCTGTCGCATTAAGCCATTCTCATTTCCACATGAAACAGGAACCCAGATCTGAGATACCAAGGTCTGTTTCTGAGTCACAGACAGAGCTGTACAGAAGGTTTGCAAAGTGCATCTGCCTCATCCGTGAAATGTCTCAAGTGTCTGATAATATGTGACCTGGAGTGTTTCCGTAACTGAGATTTCTCGTTGTGGATTGGCCAGAAAAGGCTGAGTCAGAGGGATCTACGGTATTGACTATGTATTTATTCAAAGTACTATGAGTCCTCTCTGATCTATTACTAGGAATATTCCTATGTACATGTCAACATGGAAGGTATTTCTGAGTTATACTTCATAATAATCTGTGAGACAGAGAATTAGGAAACTGTGGTTACCAAGGAAAATGGACCTAGTATAACCAAGAAAGTAAACAAGGACCCGTGTATGTGCTATTCTAACACTACAAAGTGTGACATAGGGAGTTTAAACTTAAAGGGTAAGTTCCCCCAAAACCTAAATGGTCATGAGTCCTTTCCTGTTATAGTTTTGCCATTTTGTTCTGGCCTGCAGCTTGCGTGCTTGGGGTGAACAGCTGGCAGCTCTGGTTGCGGGCTTGCAAAATGTTAGTCACACAGTGTTGTACTGTTAAATTTAGGGTTAGAGTTAGGGTTTAGGGTTAGGTGTTAGGGTTAAGGTTTAGGGTTGGTGGCGTAACTATAAAAGGATAGATCCTGGTCATGTCCCAACAACAAGTTGGTTTAATTTTAAAGATCATAAAAAAATATACATTATACTAGCCATTTTCTCTACATCAAATAATTTCTGAGATATTCAGAATTGTGAGACCGCTTTATGCTAATGTGCGGCTTGGAATGCTAATTTGCAGCTCAGCGTGCTTGAGAGAGGAGATGTAACAGGTTGTCTATTCTGCGTTGCGTGGCTTCATACTCGCAATTCTCTGATAAAGCACACAATTTCTACATAAAAATTATGCGCACCATATAGGTATATGTTATCTGAAATGGTTAATAGTGGTGGTGATGAAATGATGAATACACCAACTATGCTAGGCCTAGGAAGACACATTTAAAGATATAGCAATCAGTCATAGCTTATCATTGTCAGGCTTTGCGCAAAAAAGCTGCTACATTTCCCCCACGATGCTCCATCCTTTATACTACATCTACATGTATTCCTGAGCTACATGGTCCAAGTAACTCGCAGTATGCGATTCCATTATTTATACACAAAGCCAGATTTAAAAGTTGATATTGTATCTAAATCCATCAATGAAACAGCAAACCCCTCTCTTTTCACTCTTGAATTGATAATACAAATTATGAGAACATTCCCACTCAGTCTCCAAGCCCGTAGGAAGAGTGGAAGACACACATTGCAGCCTTCAGGCCCAGGTGCTAAAACATTTTATGTAAAAATGCTTTTATGCCACAGCTTACACAGCGACAGATATTCATTATTTAGAAACTTCACAAACATGTGAAGTTTTTCCCCAGTCTATAGTGAAATATTTATTGGAGAAACTTTTTTACGACTTGACCTCGCAAGGCACAAGCAGTTTTGAAAGGAAAACCTTTTATACACATGTCTTTAGATGATGATACAGAGTCCGACCATTGCTTTCAGAGGTTATTTAACTGGTAAAAGGGCCAGTGTAGGTGCCAGGTAAAGGGTTGTGAGTATCTGGTTCATGACTTGTTAGATTAAGAAATGTGTGTGTAATAAAGTCAACAATAAAGGAATCTGTAAATAAAATGGTTTAAAAATGATAATCTGCCTTAGGTGCTGGGTGTTTGACACCTTCCTTTTACACAATTCACATTGTTTGTCTGGAAGCCATTACATGTATCTGGCAGCTATTATTTGGGAGTTGTTGCTTCTATTTATGTGGTCAATTAACCATTGTTTGGAAAGTCAGGCATCAAAAAGAGCTAATGATATCATGTAGAAACGTGTGTGTTGGTCAGTCGTGTCCAACTCTCCGTGACCATGGACTATAACACACTATGCCGGCTGATGTGACCTCTTAGTTCCCTGACTGGAATCGAACCCAAGTCACAGCTGTGAAAGCACTGAATCCTACTGGTCCACCAGGGAACCGTGGAAACATGTAAGAACTACTAAATGATTAAACAGCTTCCAGGCAAACAATGACTTCAATGGCTTGCGGATAAACAATTTTATTTACATTGTTGACTTTATAAACAGACATTTCTTGAACAAATACTAGACATAAACAGCCATTTATCTGTTGCTTTAAGACGTTTTGTGTAAAACAGTTCTAACGATGATCTATCTGTTCATTAGCTGGCTAATTAATACATCTGTATAAATGTCCTATACTTCAGCACTTTTCTAATGTGTTGTTTTATTTTCTACATTTTGCAGTTATTTAATATCTTTTCTCCCCACAGTGGCACCGACATATCATTAGCTTTAAAAATTATATTCTAAACGTCGTTGATTTATCGGTTACTTAATTGAACGCAGCTGCGCCACACCTGATCGCAATTCAGGAGCAGAAAAGATATAAATATACAAGACGACATTTTGCAAAGATTGGAGAATTTTGTAAATACGCAAAAAATTAAATGAGTTTAGTGAAATATATTGTGCAGGAGCATTTATACTCTGTGCTATAAAGGAGTATTAAAACAATATATCACACACACAAACAACTGATTACTTATATTTTTGCACAGATTGGGCAATATTTCCTAAAAAGACCAAAAAGGCTGTGGCCTAGGAGTAAAAACTAACCTTCTGTGCAGAGCATGGGCTGCTGGAATCACCTAAACAGGTCAGTAATGTGTTCAGGCCAGTACATTCCTGAGTACAGGTAAAAACTGCTATCAATCACTGTCTTCCCTATAGACAATCACTACACCGCTCACTCTCGGATATCTGTTATTACTCATGCAACAGCCAGTGTTCAGGATACACTTTGTATGTAAATAGACTTAAAACTTTAGATTTTTAGCTGTTATTACATAAAATCTTGTGCTCTTTCACTCCATGAAGAGCACTTACATTGAGGTAAATGGCCCTTTAATTAATGAATGTATTTATTTATTTTGTTTACTATAAATGGTACAGATAAACAGAATTAATACATTATGAGGTTTCATATTAAAATAGTCGCTGAGCCAGCCAAAATGATCTTATTTATGCAAAAAAATTTTTTTTTTTAAAGTTAATTTTTGCATAATATATACAAGTTCTGTACTTTTCTCCTACTGGTGAGAAAACAAAAAAAAAGCACAATTGAAAATAAAAAATAAATAAAGTTCTGCTATAATAAAAGCCTCTCTAAGCTCTTGGAGATGACACCTTTGCCTTTAACCATACATGGTCAGAAGCAGCCAGCCACACTTGTTTATTTTTATATATTTCACAAACATGGGAATTTTTCCCCCCAAACTTTGAGCCTTATGTAAATCAGGTGCTCTAAGTTAGGGTGTGTTTAGCCTTTCATCTTACGTTAAAGACTCTAAAGAGGTATTAACTAAATTAGATGGCATACAATCTAAGGAACACACTATCTTGGTGTCACTAGATGTGGAAGCCCTTTATACTAGCATACACCATGATAAAGGTATAAATGCAGTAAGATACTTCCTTAACAAACAAGGCAAGCAATATGATACTCATAACAAATTCCTTTTAACACTATTAGAATTTGTTCTAAATCATAATTATTTCATCTTTATGGATAGATTCTATAAACAAATTCGGGGAACAGCGATGGGCACAGCTTGTGCCCCGACCTACGCTAACCTGTTTTTAGGCTGGTGGGAGGAGCAGATAGTCTTCTGTGAAGAAATGGAGAAATACACCTCACATATAGATCTCTGGGTCCGCTTTATCGATGATATTTTAATACTTTGGAATGGCTCAACTTCCCAGTTAAAGGACTTTATTAAGACTCTGAATATTAATAATTTAGGTCTTTTTTTAACATCTGAATCCAGTTTTGAGTCTATCACATTCTTAGACTTACTGATATATAAAACACAAGATGGCATTGTGGGCACCAAGACCTACAGGAAACCTACAGCTACTAACAGCTTACTCCACGCCAAAAGCAGTCACCCAAAAGCATTAATTGAAGGCATACCAATTGGCCAATATCTAAGAATAAAAAGAAATTGTTCCAATGACTTAGATTTTGAGAGGGAATCTCAAGAGTTACAATCCCGCTTTTTGGAAAGAGGCTATTCTAAAAACAGCTTAAAAAAGGCCTACCAAAGAGCTAAAAACACTAAGAGGGAAGATCTTCTAAAAGATAAAACAAGAGAATCAGAAAATACTATTAGGTGCATTGGCACGTTCAATAGTAAATGGCATGAGGTTAAAAAAATCTTTAATAAGCATTGGGGTATTTTATTGGATGATAAAGACCTTAAACCATTTCTACCCACCAATGCAGCCATTACTAGTAGAAGATCTAGAAATTTAAGAGATTACTTATCTAGAAGTCATTTGGACACAGACAAAAGCCAATCATGGTTACACAAAACAAAAGGCTGCTTTAAATGTCACTCATGCAAAGCATGCCAATATGTAAAACCAACTAAAAGCTTCTCTTCAGAAAAACATACTTATAAAATTAAGCATCTTATTACATGCAAAACAGAGGGTGTTATATATCTAATCTCATGTGTATGTGGAGCCAGATACGTAGGTAAAACCTGTAGGGAACTCAGAAGACGGATTCTTGAGCACATCTATAGTGTCAAGAAAGAATTTGACACCCCTATAGCCATGCATGTTAATAACAAACATAAAGGCGACACTAAAGTCCTCACATTTACTGCTATAGATCATGTTGAGAAAACCATAAGGAGAGGAGATATAGACACAGAGTTATTAAAGAAAGAAGCCAAGTGGATTTATCTACTAGGCACTAAAAAACCTAATGGCCTGAATGAAGGGTTCACCTTCACTCCCTATATCTGATCTATTTCTTTAGATCATACCATTCCGTATTTTCCAGTAGCATTCTTATAAGGAGGCCTTTTATTTAGGCCCATTATCAGACAAGCTCACCATGATGTGACCACCATCTGTACTCCTAATATAGCTCATTATTGAGACCTCAACCTATATTTTTCATGTTGATAATAGATAAGCCCCATATATTGATATTATTCAATATACGCTGTTACCAAGATATATAGAGTCAACCAACCATTTATGTTTATAATATATGCCTATAATGAATATTCAACTTATTTCTCAATGTAGACATCGATTAGAATTACATATATGGGTTCTCTATTAACTCAGTACAATTATAGGTGGAATATATAGTATAGACATATTCACCTATATTATATATATTTGAGATCAATAATTTACTTCCTTGATCAATACCATCATGGCACTATTCAGCTTTATACATTCTTTGGAATTTATTTCCATCTTTTAAGAGATGATCTATTAGTTTTTTAATGGTGCACAGTGATATTCGTTCACTGTTTTGTTTTTAATCCCGTTTTTTGCATTGCCATGACAACGTCTGCCTTTAAAAAGGCCCATAGGAAAGGCAGGCGTAACCCCTGATGAAATTCCAGAAACGTGCGTCGGGTGCACGTAGGAACGCCGTCGCGAGTCTATGACGTCATTACCTTGCGTCTAGACCACGGCGTGACTAGCATAGAGTCAGCGTTTTCAGTTTCAGGCCCATAGCATAAAGTCCCTTCACCACTGCATCAGTTAGGCTATTTTAGCAATAGTTTAGTGGATTTGGAAGGCAGTAACTACTGGTTATGGGTATATCCTGAAGACAACGCTGTTATTTGGATACTTGGGTATTTGAGATACACAGATATTGAGCACATTACCTAAGATGATATCAGTACTCTGGGGGCATTTACTTCTCAATATCTTCTACTCCTATCTTTTACCCCTTGCTACATTTATCATTTGGTTTACTGGTTTTTGTTCAGCAAAAAGCTGTTAATATTTACTTATAGTGCACCTTATAGGCAACCATATTCAAGTGATACACTTGCTTCACTTACATATATTTCTTATTTGTGTCATAGCACTTGGCACCTTATCACTAGTAGCACTTTATAGCACTTTATTTCTTATATACTAGCCACTTAATCAGTGACTATACTAGCACATTGCACTTTATATGGTCTACCTCATAGTGGCATTTTCCACAACAATGGCATTTTTCCCAGTAAACTTCATATAATTTACTCTCTGCTACCTACGTTTATGTATTTTAAGTGGATTTTATTATTACTATTAAAAGTTAAGTTTTAACATTTAGTTCATTCTCTTTTTCTGAGAATTGGATTTCCCAGGTGTGCCCTAAAAAAGGATCTTTTTCTCTCTTTTGGTATTACTTATCCCTACTATCCTTAGGAGCACCCTGGTATCATCCATTTGAATTTGGTACTTATTAATTATACCTGAGCCACCGTCCCTTTACTATTTATTTGTGAATTTATGAACATAGTTCTATCTTGGTGTTAAGCCCGGTATATTATCCAGGACTCTTATATTGTTACAATGACGGGTTTCCTCTCACAAAATTGGAACCCAGAATCATGGGAAAAAGATGTCCAACTAGTATTCACTAGTGACATGAACAAGATAAGACCAAATGAATCCAACCTCAGAAATCAGTTTTCTGATCTCAATACATTGTATAAAAAACAACATCAAATTAGATGGGAAATAGCAAGCTTAGAAAACTATCTAAGGAATAAATTAGTCCCTAGAGGACTCAGAATCAACCTCTTTCCAACCATTCAAAATCTATCTGAGGACTTTGTAAAAAAATGGGATCAAATATTAATAAAATGCTCTAATGAACTAATGAGCATGATCCTAGAGTGGGAACAACACCAACTAACAGAAATACAGAAAGTGTTAAAAACAAAAGTAGAAAAAATAAAAGAATTCTCTGAGAACCCAATATTTACAGAGTCTGAAATAAGATTACAGAAAGATATAGAAACCTTTCAAAAAACTTTAATGGAAAGAAAACAAAAGAAATTCCAAAGAGATCTCAATGATTTTCAAACTGGTAACATCTTTAGAAGACCTAAAAAATACAGAGAACCTAGACAAAGAAATGATGATTCATATACATCAGAATCAGAGTGGTCAGACATAGACACTAGACCCAAAGAAACATCAACAATGGAGACTAGGTCCAATATGAATTTTTTAGATGGAAAGCAAAGACTAGGAGGGGTAAGAAAGGCCCCAAGCATATTCAAACCACACAAGAGAAGCAAAAAGAACTAAATTCTCTACAGGTGTTTAACCTTTCACATTTTGAACTTTCAGTCCATCATATATCTGTATTACAAAAAGGATTAAACTTCTCTCCCTTAGATGATTTTAACTTATTTGAGTGGATTAAAGATGTACATTTATTTGCCAGGAAGCTTGCTTTGAAAAAACATTTCTCAAGAAAAGGTACTAATAGGTACCTAAATAGTGAGGACCAGAAAACTTTGAAAACATTAGAATGTCTATTAGCCGAAAATGAAGGATTAGAGCTTAAAGGACCCTTTTCCCAACTCAAAAATAAGAGCAAATTTACTCCGCCACTGCATATTAGTCCTAACATTGAACTTTTTGTTAAAAACATGGAAAAGGATCTTGAACAATTAGCTCTATCTAAGACTAGATCTTCAAATCTTACTAAACAAGAAACACAAGCCCTACAAGAATTAAAAGGAAATAAAGACATCATCATAAAAAATGCTGATAAAGGGGGCAATGTTGTCATCTTAGATAAAAAAGATTATATTGAAGAATGTCTTAGACTGCTTAATGATATGAATTGCTACAGTAAATTAAGCTGTGACCCCACAGAAAGATTCATAGAAGTACTATCAGAGATACTACACAAAGGCCTAGTCAGTAAAACCATCAGTAAACAAGAATTTGAATTTATGCTCAAAAAAAAATCCTAAGGTAGCAACCTTTTACACCATACCTAAAATCCACAAAAATCCCCAGAAACCCCCTGGAAGACCGATAGTATCAGGGATTGGTAATCTAACGGAAAATTCCAGTAAATATTTGGATCAAATTCTAAGGGAATTTGTGTTTAGCCTTTCATCTTACGTTAAAGACTCTAAAGAGGTATTAACTAAATTAGATGGCATACAATCTAAGGAACACACTATCTTGGTGTCACTAGATGTGGAAGCCCTTTATACTAGCATACACCATGATAAAGGTATAAATGCAGTAAGATACTTCCTTAACAAACAAGGCAAGCAATATGATACTCATAACAAATTCCTTTTAACACTATTAGAATTTGTTCTAAATCATAATTATTTCATCTTTATGGATAGACTCTATAAACAAATTCGGGGAACAGCGATGGGCACAGCTTGTGCCCCGACCTACGCTAACCTGTTTTTAGGCTGGTGGGAGGAGCAGATAGTCTTCTGTGAAGAAATGGAGAAATACACCTCACATATAGATCTCTGGGTCCGCTTTATCGATGATATTTTAATACTTTGGAATGGCTCAACTTCCCAGTTAAAGGACTTTATTAAGACTCTGAATATTAATAATTTAGGTCTTTTTTTAACATCTGAATCCAGTTTTGAGTCTATCACATTCTTAGACTTACTGATATATAAAACACAAGATGGCATTGTGGGCACCAAGACCTACAGGAAACCTACAGCTACTAACAGCTTACTCCACGCCAAAAGCAGTCACCCAAAAGCATTAATTGAAGGCATACCAATTGGCCAATATCTAAGAATAAAAAGAAATTGTTCCAATGACTTAGATTTTGAGAGGGAATCTCAAGAGTTACAATCCCGCTTTTTGGAAAGAGGCTATTCTAAAAACAGCTTAAAAAAGGCCTACCAAAGAGCTAAAAACACTAAGAGGGAAGATCTTCTAAAAGATAAAACAAGAGAATCAGAAAATACTATTAGGTGCATTGGCACGTTCAATAGTAAATGGCATGAGGTTAAAAAAATCTTTAATAAGCATTGGGGTATTTTATTGGATGATAAAGACCTTAAACCATTTCTACCCACCAATGCAGCCATTACTAGTAGAAGATCTAGAAATTTAAGAGATTACTTATCTAGAAGTCATTTGGACACAGACAAAAGCCAATCATGGTTACACAAAACAAAAGGCTGCTTTAAATGTCACTCATGCAAAGCATGCCAATATGTAAAACCAACTAAAAGCTTCTCTTCAGAAAAACATACTTATAAAATTAAGCATCTTATTACATGCAAAACAGAGGGTGTTATATATCTAATCTCATGTGTATGTGGAGCCAGATACGTAGGTAAAACCTGTAGGGAACTCAGAAGACGGATTCTTGAGCACATCTATAGTGTCAAGAAAGAATTTGACACCCCTATAGCCATGCATGTTAATAACAAACATAAAGGCGACACTAAAGTCCTCACATTTACTGCTATAGATCATGTTGAGAAAACCATAAGGAGAGGAGATATAGACACAGAGTTATTAAAGAAAGAAGCCAAGTGGATTTATCTACTAGGCACTAAAAAACCTAATGGCCTGAATGAAGGCTTCACCTTCACTCCCTATATCTGATCTATTTCTTTAGATCATACCATTCCGTATTTTCCAGTAGCATTCTTATAAGGAGGCCTTTTATTTAGGCCCATTATCAGACAAGCTCACCATGATGTGACCACCATCTGTACTCCTAATATAGCTCATTATTGAGACCTCAACCTATATTTTTCATGTTGATAATAGGTAAGCCCCATATATTGATATTATTCAATATACGCTGTTACCAAGATATATAGAGTCAACCAACCATTTATGTTTATAATATATGCCTATAATGAATATTCAACTTATTTCTCAATGTAGACATCGATTAGAATTACATATATGGGTTCTCTATTAACTCAGTACAATTATAGGTGGAATATATAGTATAGACATATTCACCTATATTATATATATTTGAGATCAATAATTTACTTCCTTGATCAATACCATCATGGCACTATTCAGCTTTATACATTCTTTGGAATTTATTTCCATCTTTTAAGAGATGATCTATTAGTTTTTTAATGGTGCACAGTGATATTCGTTCACTGTTTTGTTTTTAATCCCGTTTTTTGCATTGCCATGACAACGTCTGCCTTTAAAAAGGCCCATAGGAAAGGCAGACGTAACCCCTGATGAAATTCCAGAAACGTGCGTCGGGTGCACGTAGGAACGCCGTCGCGAGTCTATGACGTCATTACCTTGCGTCTAGACCACGGCGTGACTAGCATAGAGCCAGCGTTTTCAGTTTCAGGCCCATAGCATAAAGTCCCTTCACCACTGCATCAGTTAGGCTATTTTAGCAATAGTTTAGTGGATTTGGAAGGCAGTAACTACTGGTTATGGGTATATCCTGAAGACAACGCTGTTATTTGGATACTTGGGTATTTGAGATACACAGATATTGAGCACATTACCTAAGATGATATCAGTACTCTAGGGGCATTTACTTCTCAATATCTTCTACTCCTATCTTTTACCCCTTGCTACATTTATCATTTGGTTTACTGGTTTTTGTTCAGCAAAAAGCTGTTAATATTTACTTATAGTGCACCTTATAGGCAACCATATTCAAGTGATACACTTGCTTCACTTACATATATTTCTTATTTGTGTCATAGCACTTGGCACCTTATCACTAGTAGCACTTTATAGCACTTTATTTCTTATATACTAGCCACTTAATCAGTGACTATACTAGCACATTGCACTTTATATGGTCTACCTCATAGTGGCATTTTCCACAACAATGGCATTTTTCCCAGTAAACTTCATATAATTTACTCTCTGCTACCTACGTTTATGTATTTTAAGTGGATTTTATTATTACTATTAAAAGTTAAGTTTTAACATTTAGTTCATTCTCTTTTTCTGAGAATTGGATTTCCCAGGTGTGCCCTAAAAAAGGATCTTTTTCTCTCTTTTGGTATTACTTATCCCTACTATCCTTAGGAGCACCCTGGTATCATCCATTTGAATTTGGTACTTATTAATTACACCTGAGCCACCGTCCCTTTACTATTTATTTGTGAATTTATGAACATAGTTCTATCTTGGTGTTAAGCCCGGTATATTATCCAGGATTCTTATATTGTTACAATGACGGGTTTCCTCTCACAAAATTGGAACCCAGAATCATGGGAAAAAGATGTCCAACTAGTATTCACTAGTGACATGAACAAGATAAGACCAAATGAATCCAACCTCAGAAATCAGTTTTCTGATCTCAATACATTGTATAAAAAACAACATCAAATTAGATGGGAAATAGCAAGCTTAGAAAACTATCTAAGGAATAAATTAGTCCCTAGAGGACTCAGAATCAACCTCTTTCCAACCATTCAAAATCTATCTGAGGACTTTGTAAAAAAATGGGATCAAATATTAATAAAATGCTCTAATGAACTAATGAGCATGATCCTAGAGTGGGAACAACACCAACTAACAGAAATACAGAAAGTGTTAAAAACAAAAGTAGAAAAAATAAAAGAATTCTCTGAGAACCCAATATTTACAGAGTCTGAAATAAGATTACAGAAAGATATAGAAACCTTTCAAAAAACTTTAATGGAAAGAAAACAAAAGAAATTCCAAAGAGATCTCAATGATTTTCAAACTGGTAACATCTTTAGAAGACCTAAAAAATACAGAGAACCTAGACAAAGAAATTATGATTCATATACATCAGAATCAGAGTGGTCAGACATAGACACTAGACCCAAAGAAACATCAACAATGGAGACTAGGTCCAATATGAATTTTTTAGATGGAAAGCAAAGACTAGGAGGGGTAAGAAAGGCCCCAAGCATATTCAAACCACACAAGAGAAGCAAAAAGAACTAAATTCTCTACAGGTGTTTAACCTTTCACATTTTGAACTTTCAGTCCATCATATATCTGTATTACAAAAAGGATTAAACTTCTCTCCCTCAGATGATTTTAACTTATTTGAGTGGATTAAAGATGTACATTTATTTGCCAGGAAGCTTGCTTTGAAAAAACATTTCTCAAGAAAAGGTACTAATAGGTACCTAAATAGTGAGGACCAGAAAACTTTGAAAACATTAGAATGTCTATTAGCCGAAAATGAAGGATTAGAGCTTAAAGGACCCTTTTCCCAACTCAAAAATAAGAGCAAATTTACTCCGCCACTGCATATTAGTCCTAACATTGAACTTTTTGTTAAAAACATGGAAAAGGATCTTGAACAATTAGCTCTATCTAAGACTAGATCTTCAAATCTTACTAAACAAGAAACACAAGCCCTACAAGAATTAAAAGGAAATAAAGACATCATCATAAAAAATGCTGATAAAGGGGGCAATGTTGTCATCTTAGATAAAAAAGATTATATTGAAGAATGTCTTAGCCTGCTTAATGATATGAATTGCTACAGTAAATTAAGCTGTGACCTCACAGAAAGATTCATAGAAGTACTATCAGAGATACTACACAAAGGCCTAGTCAGTAAAACCATCAGTAAACAAGAATTTGAATTTATGCTCAAAAAAAATCCTAAGGTAGCAACCTTTTACACCATACCTAAAATCCACAAAAATCCCCAGAAACCCCCTGGAAGACCGATAGTATCAGGGATTGGTAATCTAACGGAAAATTCCAGTAAATATTTGGATCAAATTCTAAGGGAATTTGTGTTTAGCCTTTCATCTTACATTAAAGACTCTAAAGAGGTATTAACTAAATTAGATGGCATACAATCTAAGGAACACACTATCTTGGTGTCACTAGATGTGGAAGCCCTTTATACTAGCATACACCATGATAAAGGTATAAATGCAGTAAGATACTTCCTTAACAAACAAGGCAAGCAATATGATACTCATAACAAATTCCTTTTAACACTATTAGAATTTGTTCTAAATCATAATTATTTCATCTTTATGGATAGATTCTATAAACAAATTCGGGGAACAGCGATGGGCACAGCTTGTGCCCCGACCTACGCTAACCTGTTTTTAGGCTGGTGGGAGGAGCAGATAGTCTTCTGTGAAGAAATGGAGAAATACACCTCACATATAGATCTCTGGGTCCGCTTTATCGATGATATTTTAATACTTTGGAATGGCTCAACTTCCCAGTTAAAGGACTTTATTAAGACTCTGAATATTAATAATTTAGGTCTTTTTTTAACATCTGAATCCAGTTTTGAGTCTATCACATTCTTAGACTTACTGATATATAAAACACAAGATGGCATTGTGGGCACCAAGACCTACAGGAAACCTACAGCTACTAACAGCTTACTCCACGCCAAAAGCAGTCACCCAAAAGCATTAATTGAAGGCATACCAATTGGCCAATATCTAAGAATAAAAAGAAATTGTTCCAATGACTTAGATTTTGAGAGGGAATCTCAAGAGTTACAATCCCGCTTTTTGGAAAGAGGCTATTCTAAAAACAGCTTAAAAAAGGCCTACCAAAGAGCTAAAAACACTAAGAGGGAAGATCTTCTAAAAGATAAAACAAGAGAATCAGAAAATACTATTAGGTGCATTGGCACGTTCAATAGTAAATGGCATGAGGTTAAAAAAATCTTTAATAAGCATTGGGGTATTTTATTGGATGATAAAGACCTTAAACCATTTCTACCCACCAATGCAGCCATTACTAGTAGAAGATCTAGAAATTTAAGAGATTACTTATCTAGAAGTCATTTGGACACAGACAAAAGCCAATCATGGTTACACAAAACAAAAGGCTGCTTTAAATGTCACTCATGCAAAGCATGCCAATATGTAAAACCAACTAAAAGCTTCTCTTCAGAAAAACATACTTATAAAATTAAGCATCTTATTACATGCAAAACAGAGGGTGTTATATATCTAATCTCATGTGTATGTGGAGCCAGATACGTAGGTAAAACCTGTAGGGAACTCAGAAGACGGATTCTTGAGCACATCTATAGTGTCAAGAAAGAATTTGACACCCCTATAGCCATGCATGTTAATAACAAACATAAAGGCGACACTAAAGTCCTCACATTTACTGCTATAGATCATGTTGAGAAAACCATAAGGAGAGGAGATATAGACACAGAGTTATTAAAGAAAGAAGCCAAGTGGATTTATCTACTAGGCACTAAAAAACCTAATGGCCTGAATGAAGGCTTCACCTTCACTCCCTATATCTGATCTATTTCTTTAGATCATACCATTCCGTATTTTCCAGTAGCATTCTTATAAGGAGGCCTTTTATTTAGGCCCATTATCAGACAAGCTCACCATGATGTGACCACCATCTGTACTCCTAATATAGCTCATTATTGAGACCTCAACCTATATTTTTCATGTTGATAATAGATAAGCCCCATATATTGATATTATTCAATATACGCTGTTACCAAGATATATAGAGTCAACCAACCATTTATGTTTATAATATATGCCTATAATGAATATTCAACTTATTTCTCAATGTAGACATCGATTAGAATTACATATATGGGTTCTCTATTAACTCAGTACAATTATAGGTGGAATATATAGTATAGACATATTCACCTATATTATATATATTTGAGATCAATAATTTACTTCCTTGATCAATACCATCATGGCACTATTCAGCTTTATACATTCTTTGGAATTTATTTCCATCTTTTAAGAGATGATCTATTAGTTTTTTAATGGTGCACAGTGATATTCGTTCACTGTTTTGTTTTTAATCCCGTTTTTTGCATTGCCATGACAACGTCTGCCTTTAAAAAGGCCCATAGGAAAGGCAGGCGTAACCCCTGATGAAATTCCAGAAACGTGCGTCGGGTGCACGTAGGAACGCCGTCGCGAGTCTATGACGTCATTACCTTGCGTCTAGACCACGGCGTGACTAGCATAGAGCCAGCGTTTTCAGTTTCAGGCCCATAGCATAAAGTCCCTTCACCACTGCATCAGTTAGGCTATTTTAGCAATAGTTTAGTGGATTTGGAAGGCAGTAACTACTGGTTATGGGTATATCCTGAAGACAACGCTGTTATTTGGATACTTGGGTATTTGAGATACACAGATATTGAGCACATTACCTAAGATGATATCAGTACTCTAGGGGCATTTACTTCTCAATATCTTCTACTCCTATCTTTTACCCCTTGCTACATTTATCATTTGGTTTACTGGTTTTTGTTCAGCAAAAAGCTGTTAATATTTACTTATAGTGCACCTTATAGGCAACCATATTCAAGTGATACACTTGCTTCACTTACATATATTTCTTATTTGTGTCATAGCACTTGGCACCTTATCACTAGTAGCACTTTATAGCACTTTATTTCTTATATACTAGCCACTTAATCAGTGACTATACTAGCACATTGCACTTTATATGGTCTACCTCATAGTGGCATTTTCCACAACAATGGCATTTTTCCCAGTAAACTTCATATAATTTACTCTCTGCTACCTACGTTTATGTATTTTAAGTGGATTTTATTATTACTATTAAAAGTTAAGTTTTAACATTTAGTTCATTCTCTTTTTCTGAGAATTGGATTTCCCAGGTGTGCCCTAAAAAAGGATCTTTTTCTCTCTTTTGGTATTACTTATCCCTACTATCCTTAGGAGCACCCTGGTATCATCCATTTGAATTTGGTACTTATTAATTATACCTGAGCCACCGTCCCTTTACTATTTATTTATTTATTTTCTTTACTATAAATGGTACAGATAAACAGAATTAATACATTATGAGGTTTCATATTAAAATAGTCGCTGAGCCAGCCAAAATGATCTTATTTATGCAAATTTTTTTTTTTTTTTAAAGTTAATTTTTGCATAATATATACAAGTTCTGTACTTTTCTCCTACTGGTGAGAAAACAAAAAAAAGCACAATTGAAAATAAAAAATAAATAAAGTTCTGCTATAATAAAAGCCTCTCTAAGCTCTTGGAGATGACACCTTCGCCTTTAACCATACATGGGCCCTCATTCAATTGCAATTTGGCCAATTAAATAGGGGTCAAAATAAGCACATACATTATTTTTTTTAAATACATTTTTAGTTAGTAAACATCTATCCAAAAGCAAGGTTTTCACTAACTAGAAACTTATTTAAAAAAAATATGCTATGTGCTTATTTTGACCCCTATTCAATTGGCCAAATTGCAATTGAATGAGGGCCATGGTCAGAAGCAGCCAGCCACACTTGTTTATTTTTATATATTTCACAAACATGGGAATTTTTCCCCCCAAACTTTGAGCCTTATGTAAATCAGGTGCTCTAAGTTAGGGCACTGCCGTAAATCATCTGGGGGAGCTTTTTTCCTAAGTTCTAAACTAATGTAAATCTTTCACTCCCCCAGATTAAGGGACTCAGTGCACAGCTGAAAATCCTGCCTTAGCCGCAACAGATATCTGTGTAGTGAGGAGCCAAACCAAGCTTTACGGATGAGACACGGATGTAGGAGCCAATAGGAAATATAAATGTCATGAGTGCAGTAACTGCTGCTTTAAGGAAATATATATATATATATATATATATATATATATATATATATATATAGTAATTGTTTTTAATTTATTAATATATTTTGATATTAAAAAGATGGGACAATTGTATTTATAGCTTCAATAAATAAAGATGTTTTTATTGTGTGTTAAAATATGATATATTTAGAGACAATGTATTAGAGCATTTGTTCCTAGGCCACGTGGTTTTGTGACGTGTATTAACCCCTTGAGTACTGGTTTGTGTGTCACAGCTTCATTGAGGTATACAAGTCTTATCACCATGACAAGGTAGCGATCCAGAAGGACATTTCAAAATAGGTTTAATTCATTAATTTGATGCTCCTCCAATTCCTTTTCATATAAAATGTACACTTACTTGTAAGAGTCCCATAAAGTAATTGTTTCTTCCTGTTTTTTCTCCAGCATGCTGCCATCTTGACCTGCAGCACTTAGTTTTGTGACCTAAGGACACTCCCACAGAGGGAGGAATTCACACTACCAAGGTTATGCTGTAAAAACAGTAAAAACAGTAAAAAGAAAGTGTCATGCTGTGTGTCAGACATTGCTAAAACACTAAACAGCCCAGATTTTCAATCATAATATATGCAATCATAATAACACATTGTTGGTATAAAATGCAGAAAAAAACAAAACAATATAAATATGACCATTACAATTTGTCTGACCTCTCTTCTATGACCTGCCCATCTTGGGGTGACCCTACATAGTATAGCTCATAGTTTCATTGATGTATACAAGCCCCTTCACCATGACAAGGTAGCGATCCTGAAGCGGAGACATGGTAGACATAGGGCCTCATTCAATTGCTACTTTTTTGATCTGGGCTCGCAAGTGGAGAGAGCGAGTTACTCTGCTATTCAAATGCATCCTACTTGCGTGCCCCGTTCGGGTAACTTACTGTGCGCTACTATCCATTACTATCCTTAAAATCGCAAGTTACTTCCTTCAAAGCCTTTGATCTTTCACGGCTGCAAGAGTCACAAGCACTAAAATCGCCACTTCGCTATTTAATTGCTCCGATTACTCCTTCCATGAAGCCCGTAAATGGCTAAACACGAACCACAGGTAACTTGGCGCAAGGAGGTCTTGCAAGGGGCTTACTTACTAATCGGAGCACTTTAAAAGCAAATAAAAAAGCAATCCTGTACTTGTGAAAGTGATGTTAGGTCTTAGAATTAATAGCAAAACATTCTCAAGCCCGCAAATCGTCCAAAACAAATACTTTATTTCATGTTCAATTTTCCTCATAAAGTCCTACAAGCTTCAATCTCCAAGCCCGTATGACTTTGGAATCTAACCTCCATATTTGATTGAAGTCCCACAAGCTTGAATAATGAGTTACGTGCTTGGAGGTTAAAGCCCGTAGGACTTTGGACGGAAATTAAACATGAAATAAAGTGTTATATCTTGGGTATGTGCTAGTTTAAGAATGTTATGCTTTTAATCCTAAAGTCCCCCATTGTGTCCCCCATCATTTACAGTGCTTTACAGTGCTGGATTGAATTTATATTTGCATTTACAGTGCGCGCTTGAACCACAAGTTACAGGCTTGAGACCGTAATCATGTTCAAGCCCACAAATGCTTACTGCCGAAAGCATGGTTTGAGATTATCAGGAAGGGGGACTTATGCGGGCCCGGCCAATTGAATAGCTGAGTAAAAGTAGAGCTACTCGAACACGCATCTCAAAAGTAGAAAATCGAGAATTTACTTGCAAGTAACTTGAATGAGGCCCATAGCAAGGGGAAAGGAATAGCAGTGACTGAATCATGCCCAATCGGAACGTGCCTGGGGGAACCATACAACCTACACACATTCTTCATGTACTGCTACCCAACAAATTTACATTTTTTTCCAGCAAGCACTGTATTCGTTTTTTTTTTTTAAAACAGATAATTTAATGGGTTAACAAGCGCCATTAACAAGCTGAATCCCCACTGCTAAGAGAACAATACACAGAGATTTCTATTTTGAGATGATTTCCCTTAAAATCAAACAGCTTTGTTCCGAGTTATAAATTGATTTCCGCGCACTGCTGCTTTAATTGGAAAAGAGCTATTTAAACCGTTGTCTGCAAAGGTGGAGAGGAAGAAATATCCAGACTGGCGTAATGTGGGTATTTTCTCATTACTACCTAGTGAGGAGGCTTAGAGTAATAATAAGAGGATGGCGGAATGAAAAATGAACGTACTGTAGAAGAACTTGTATAGAAGGAAACTTCAACAGGATCAGTGGTGGAGCTACTGCTGGTGCAGCAGGTGCAAGGCCTTGGGGCCCACCATATGGAAGGGCCCTGTGCCACTGACAGTAAATCGGGAATCTTAATGTATTACATGAAGATGTTAGATTATTAATTTGATCTGATCATCATAGGGGGGATCTAATTATCTATATATATTTGTGGCTTTTTTATTGACCACAATGGGTGGATAGAGAAATAGCAAAGGGGCCCTAATTAATTTGCACAGGGGCCCTCCATTCACCACTGAACAGTATAATACAGTAATTTTAGTTCAAAGGACCATTTTCATGGTCGGGTGATGATTTTGGGTGAGATTGTTTAGAAACAGCCCTACACTGTAGCTTAGGAAAAAATTCACAATTGTTAGATATGTAAGGAGCTATCGAGATTAGCCGTTGTATTAGTAGTGAGCACAAAAAAAAAAACTTTTCATTTTTGCAGATTTTGCTTGTGTATAGAAAATGTTGTCTAATCTGAACCTTACTGCTAGCTTGGACTCTGAGAGTGTGTGCAGTGAAAAGGAAGGATAGTGGGATTAGTTACTTCATTGGAGCTTTTAGTGTCACCTTTCCCCCTCAACAGCAGGCATTTGCAAAGTAAACTGAAATCCCTAATATATTATATACATTCTTTAAAAGCATCGTCATGGATCCCTCCAGGGACCAACAACAGAAAATAATCTTTTTCCTGCTGAATTATACTTACATTTTCTAAACGTGTGTACAGTGGCCCAGTAATAAACTATTTCAAGGTATATATACATTTCCTGGGTTTCAAATGCTTGGTAAGAAACCGGCAGTGATTATCAGAAAAATATGTGTTATATAGAAAAGTTCAGTGTACTTACAAAGTTATAGGCAGGAGAGTAAAATCCAGCTTTGCACACCCACAGGGAGCTTACATAACCAAGTACACACAGGAAAGCAGCCAGAGTTTGACATTTGTGATAGAAATACTTTACAGCACAGCCAGGAACACTAGATCTTGATACAAATGTATCAGCTGTCTGAGCCTCCTCCTGATTGGCCAAAACTAATTATGAATATTATGCTAATTTAGCCTTCGTTTCAAGGGGGTGTTCAAATGTCAGAAATTACGAAGACATTTTGCTATCTTCAGGGTAAGCATTTAAATGAGCCTCCTCCTGATTGGCCAAAACAAATTATGAATTTTATGCTAATTTAGCCTGCGTTTCAAGCGCGTGTTCAAATGTCAGAAGTTACAAAGACATTTTGCTATCTTCAGGGTAAGCGTTTAAATGTATATTTTAGTATTTTTTCATGCAAAACATGTTTTCTTACACTACTGATTCTCCTCTATCAGATGCATTCATGATCCAGGAAGTTTAGATATGCCTTTAAGAGGGTTTTGCAAAGTAACATAAAGTTGTTACTATTGATGATATTGATGTTTATACATTTCTATATTACTATTGATTCTACTCATAATATTGTTAAATTGCTACATTCTTATTAATACATATTGTATGTAACAAGTAAAGTTTGCATATGCTTAAACTTTATATCCTGTTTCAACTTTCCTATAATCACACTTTATATGAGAAAGAACTTGTCATATGTTGTTTTCCCGTTAATCCATGCTGAAAGACTCGACACATCATACAGAGCAGTCTAAATTAAGTGGAGAAACTGTAAAAAAAAAGTTTTCAATTGATGGTATTTTTATTGTTTTATATGCTGTGGTTATACCATTCAAATTTATTTGCATTGGACATTATCTGTAGTTCAGCTGCACCAGTGATATATGACGTTTATAGGAAGAAAGAGCTGCAAGGACAAAAAATTAAAAGCTCCCTCAAAATGCTAATACACCGTCTAAACTGCAATAATACATTACAGCATTTCTTTTTTTGGCTTAGTATGTCTGGGTAGACCAAAGGAAAAAATTTTTTTTTGTTGCTTAAACAAATAAAATGCATGGGCCTTTAAAGGTATCTTGGGATCAGAGGTCGAGCTAACCTGGCCAAACCTGCATTGGCCTGCTGAGGCCCCCTGCGGCCCTCCTGCGCCCCCTACTGCAACTCTTGCAACCCTGCAGCTCCTAGCGAAACTCCTTGTGTCCACGGCATCCACATGGTAGTGCAGCCTGTGTCTGCAAGAGCCCATGTGCATCCTGTACCTGTAGGCGCCAATCTGCTGCCTGTGTCTGTAAGTGCCATTCTACAGCCTGTGTCTGTAAGTGCCAATCTGCAGCTTGTGCCCGTAAGAGACAATGTGCAGCCTGTTTCTGTAAGTACCAATGTGCAGCCTGTGCCTGTAAGAGCCAATTTGCCTCCTGTGCCTTTAATAACCAACTTGCAGCCTGTGCCTGTAAGTATCAATATACAACATGTGTCTGTGTCTGTAAGAGCCAACATACAGCCTGTGTCTGTAAGAGCCAATCTGCAGCCTATGCCTGTAAGAGCAATGTGCAGCCTGTGTCTGTAAGAACCAATATGCAACCTGTGTCTGTAAGTGCCAATCTGCAGAATGTGCCTGTAAAATCCAATGTGCAGTCTATGTTTGTAAGAACCAATGTGAAGCGTGTGCCTATAAGAACCGAAGTTCCAAACAATAACCTGTCACCACCTTCTCCTCCACTACATCGCCACCATCCCATTGGGCCCTCACGTCCTCTCAGTACAGTTAAAGTGAAGTAAAATGTTATGTTATTTGATGTAATTATTGTTTTTATTTATGGCTGTTTAGTTTTAAGGTTTTTTATAAAGAAACAAGACCATCAGTTCAAACTAAAATGTGAAAAATCCGGGGTCTGGAGCAGATTATTTCAATTTAAATTGATCCCTATGGGAAGTGCTTGTTTGGAACTCAACCTGCCATCTGGAACGGATTAAGGCCGGGAACCGAGGTACCACTGTATATATATATATATATATATATATATATATATATATATATATATATATATAAACAAAAAATAAAAAATATATATATGTATAGAAACATTCTGTAGAGAGAGGGCAGCTAGAGGAATAATTTAAGTATATAAAAACTCCTACAAATTATGGGATCTTTCCTTTTAGTTGACCTCCAGCAATTTATTTGTTAGTGTAAAGCTTTTGCATCTGCCACTACCCTAAACCCAAATCTAACCCCCAACCCTAACCATAAACCCTAACCAATTGAAAAGGGCTCTTTATGAGAACTGAGTATACTTTTTGTACAGACGTTTTTAGTTTGTGAACTTCTATACAAGAGCAAGGTCTTCACTAACTAAAAACTTCTGTAAACAAATATGCTATGTGCTTATATAGAGCCCTATTCAATTGGCCAAATTGCAATTTAATAAGGTTGTTGATCCCCAACCCTAACCCCAATTTCTAAACCCTAATCATAAACCCCATCCCTAGCTCTAAATCCTAAAGGTAGGACATTTACCAAAATCTCATCGGCTGTCAGCTAACAGGAAAGGTGCACAATATAAAATCTTCATCACTCGGTTTTCAGTACTTTGTTTGATGACATTGAGAAGTATGGATGAATTCAATATCAGTATAATATGAACCTTTCCATACCCAAACTGCTCTCCATTCTTCACTTGTCTGCTGCTGCTGCAACATCAT
The DNA here is from genome assembly GCA_027410445.1 of Discoglossus pictus. Taxonomy (NCBI): domain Eukaryota; kingdom Metazoa; phylum Chordata; class Amphibia; order Anura; family Alytidae; genus Discoglossus; species Discoglossus pictus. The sequence continues at coordinate 383,149,203 of CM050167.1, forward strand.
TTGCCGATGCTTTAGGCTTCTGTCATTTAGCTTATTGTTGGTTCTCAAATCAATTTGTATAAATCACCCTCAAGAGCTTTAATTAGGTCAGTAAATTACTAAAACCCACATTAGATGGAAGAAACTAATCAAAGATTCTAAATCATTTGTACATTTTCTCTGAAACATCATTTGTCTCTGGATATAAATAATACAACGTGCCTTAAAGAAACATCAATGTTGCATATTTATATAATACATTTAAACAACTTTCAATTAATGTACAAATAATTTTGCAACTATATACCTGCAATTTGCAACAATGTGTCACCATATAAAATAATATCTTTGTCAGTGGCAGCCGAACCATTAAAGGTATATGCAAGTGAGCTGAATTATTAATGCATTTTATAGAGGACAATTAGTAGTGTATGAAAAACATTGTTTGCATGAAAAATACCCAAATTCACATTTAATCAGTTCCCTTAAAGTTTGCTGAATTTCTTGCATTTGCAACCTGTTTTCTATCAATGTTTATACTACCTGAAAATTCCAGGGAAAATTAGCATAACTAATACATTGTATCTGTTTGCCTGGGATTGAGCTGCAGCTTTCCTTTAGATTTTTGTAAAACCCAGAACAAGGTCTCTCCTATCACCTCCCCCACCCCCAGTGAATTGCCCCTGTGATCTCCCAGCCCTAGTGAATTGCCCCATTACCTCCCCAGTCCTAGTGAATTGCCCCATTGATCTCTCCCAGCCCAAGTGAATTGCCCCTGGGATCTCTCTCAGCCCCAGTGAATTGCCCCATTACCTCCCCCAGCCCCTGAGATCTCTCCCAACTCCAGTGAATTGCATGCACTCACTCACACAGAGACACATGCACAGACCATGAACGTTGCAGGTCATTGCAGGACCATAAATCAAGCATAAATGCTAATTCCCCTAAAAGACCAATTAGAATAGGAAGAAGAAGCTGAAATGTTTGGTTTCAGTACAATTATAATTTGTCAGAATTCATCAAGGAGAGGGAGTATGTCTAAAGAACAACCGTGTAACCGCTCAAGCATTTTTACTTGAATGTCAATTTATGGTCATTTAAGGACCCAGTTTAGCAGCCTAATCTATGCTGGCATGCTCACATGGACAGGGTACACTTTTAGAAAATCGTTCCCTTAGAAGCCTAGCTAAACCTGGGGGTGTAAACATCGCCTGCAACAGTTTTTTTTAATGCAAAGCTAAAAAAACATAGTGCATGCAAATAAATGTAATCATACCCTACTAATTCCCATCTATCAGATGCATTCATAACCCAGCTCACTTTAATATGCCTTTAAGAGGGAGACACTGATTTCACTATACCTTTGCAGCACTCTTTTTTCATAGAAAATCTAGTCTTCCCAGCAGTCCCTGCAAAGGTCTGCCCCCACAGCTCATTCATACAATGTTTCTGTTAATACTAGATGTACTAGCCAATTATAAACTGTTACTCAACAAAAAATGTTGAATTGCTGCTAAGACAACCTGTGATTGGCTAGTACATATACAGTAGTACCAAAAGAAACATTGTATGCATGAGCTATGGGGGCAGACCTTTGCAGGGACTGTTTGTAAGGTTTGATGAAGTGAAAACAGAGCTTTTAAGCACTTGTTAAAAAAATGATGTTTAGATATGCATATAAAAATGTAGGTAGTTTATTTTAATATTAAAAACATGGAAACTTCCACATCCCTATAAGCTTTCAGCACCATGGTCAGCTCCAATCATGTGCTCAACTGATGAAACATTTATAGCACTTTTATTCAAATAGCTTTATGACAACATCATTTACACATCCATGACAGTGTAGGTTGAACGGTTAGTGACAACATAGATTTAAACATACAAATACAAGATGAGCAGAGGACTCTGCCCCTGAGCAACCGTCTAGGCCAGTGGTTCTCAACCTGTGGGTCGTGACTCCATTGGGGGTCGAATGGTGATTTCCCGGGGGTCGCCTGGAGCAATCGGGGATGTGTTTATTGTCTATTCTGGTCTGTAGTTTTGCTGTTGGGGGTCACCACGGCTTGGGAGGCTTTGTCGGGGGGTCGCGGCACTGGAATGGTTGAGAGCCGCTGGTCTAGGACATATATTGTGCCCAGGAATCAAAAGACTGTTACAAAATGAGTATTATACAAAGAAATGACAAACAATAAATACAAAAATTATATTTCCAAGGAAAAAAGTTATAGAAATCCTACATTATCAACTGTAATATTTGTGGTATTGCGAGTTGTCGTCACGCAATGCGGGGCCCGAAGGACTTAGGCTGCAATGAGCGCCGAAGGCTCATTGCATAGCCTCGCATTGTGTGGCAAACAGCATTGCCTGGCTTGAAATTTTATTGCCGTCATTTGTGACGGGCAAGTCGCTAGTATTATAAATAACACATTATTTTACCATATCACTATATAAAAAACTTATAGTCTGCTTCTTCATCAAGTTTGGGTAACTGGACAGGCCGTCTGCTTTCTGGACTCCTCCCCAAACACCACTCTCTTGGACCTTGGACCACTCTCTTGGATTGAGACTTCCCACTCCAAACAAACTTAGATTTGGATGTTATACCTCATCACCTCCCCCAATAGTTCCTTACAAAGAATATTAGTTGCAATTTAATCTCTAGCAATTGATGGACTATGATGAATGCCCCTCGCACAGCTGTTCCTTCCACTGATATAATACTCCTCCTGAGACAATGATTATAATAATCAATAGATCTTGCTTGACCATCTGTTTCCAGTTGTGCTATTTTTATAGGTCCCCACATTACTTTCTTTCCAAAAACAAAGACCTTTTGTTATCTGATATCCTGCCCCAAACTACACAGTAAATTACCTTTTGTTATCTAGTATCCTTTTCGTATTATTAAGTGGGGAGATAAATCTCTGCAGGGTGTGGTTGGTGAATATCAATGTATGAAATAAACTACTATACATTAGTGATGTCCCGAACAGTTCGCCCGCTGACTATTCGCGGCGATTTTGGCATGTTCGCGCTTGCTGCGGACGGCGAACACATGCGCTTTTTGGTCCACCCACTATTCTTTAACATTGAGGAAACTTTGACCCTGCACCTCACAGTCAGCAGACACATTCCAGCCAATCAGCAGCATACCCTCCCTTCCAGAGTCTTCCATCTGAAGGACAGCATACATTTTAGAATCATTCTGAAGCTACATTCGTTGAGAGAGGACAGATAGTGTAGCTGCTGATGATTTAATAGGGAAATAGATAGCCAGGCTGTGTATTTAGCTTCCACTACAGACCTGAAGGACTCATCTGATATCTGCTGCAAGGACAGCAACCCAAAAAGCCCTTTTTAGGGCTAGAACATCATTTATTTTATTTTATAATTTTTTTCTGTGTAATCTAATTGCATATGCCTGCCTGCCTGCCAGCGTGTGTGTGTGACAGGCTAACACCTAACAGCTTATATTGTGCTCAGTGAAATAAAACAACACTTTTTTGACTGTAATAGATTGAATAGCAATTGCCTGCCTACAGGCGTGTGTGTGAAGCCTATTGCATCTACTCTGCCAACTTTTGCCTGTGCACAGTGACACTCATATCTGGTGGCACCTTAGATTGCACGCGCAGTGCCCCAAATTTGAAGTGGGAGGTCCGACCAAGCATCTTTTTCCATCTCCCTGTTCCAAAAATCAATGCCATAAACAGTGGACGTAACAGGGATTAAACTGATAGGAATAGTATTACTTAACAGTACACACCTTATAATAACGCAGAGGCAACGCAGAGAGAGGAGTCAGAGGAGGAAGGTGGCTTTGAGGAGGTGGAAGACCAAACACAGCAGGCGTCCCAGGGGGCTTGTTGTCACCTTTCGGGGACCCTTGGTGGCTGGGTGGAGGAAGAGACCTTCAATGACATCAGTGAGGACAAGGAACGGGACATGGCTAGATTGGTATCCAACCTTGTGCAAATGGGGAGTTTGCGGTTGTGCAAAGGGACTGTTTGCGGTTGTTTGCAGTGCATTAAACGGGGAGATTGGTCTGTTACTGTGAAGTGGGTGTAACCCTTACACTACCTGATCGATACAACATCATACCTGATGTTTTAAAGCATGTTATTCCAAACAATTTAGGAATGTTAGGTGATTTATGCCCTTTATGGCTTAAAACCAGACTCTGCATCAACTATGTAATTTTCCGTGGGAGTTTTGCCATGGATCCCCCTCCTGCATGCCACAGTCCAGGTGTTAGTCCCCTTCAAACAACTTTCCCATCACTTTTGTGGCCAGAAAGAGTCCCTGTGGGTTTTGAAATTCGCCTGCCCATTGAAGTCTAAGGCGGTTCGCCGATGTTCGCCCGTTCGCGAACATTTGATGAAATTTGCGTCCGCGGTTCGCAAACCGAAAATTTGATGTTCGTGACATCACTACTATACATTATATTTATTTATTGTACTTTACATGGCGTAGGGGCTTCTTGCCCACCGTGATGTAAATTATGTTGTGGTTAATAGCTTTCCAACAAAACCTATAGCATGTACCAGCTCCACACTGGTGAGATCCATTTATGATAGAAACAGCTGTCTGTGGTTAGGTCTCCTAACTTGTGCATAATCCATTTTATTCAATGCTTTAAAGCAGTGTAATACAGCAAATATATGCTAAAGGGAGCCATGTACTGTATAAAGTGTTATAGGATTACTGAAGGAAAATACATTGTGGACTGATTTGCATGTCCCTGCCCAGTTTCCCAGAATGCAGTGCAATAGCTGTATTTCTCAGAATTCTGAGCAGGAAATACAAAGTTTAACTTATGTAATATTTATTTGCTATATATATATATATATATATATATATATATATATATATATATATATACATGCAGTTATGGAAAATAAAAACACATGTGGTCCTATTATTCAGTGGATACCAAAACTATGAGGCATTTCTTATAATGTGTTGAAAGGTTTATACAAACACACCTTTGAAGAAGGCAATTTCTAACACTAGAGATCTATACAAAACATATATACATGAGTGTATGAACTGGGGGGGATGAGGGGGACAAATCCCCCCAGATTTCTCATTATGTGTATGTATTCGTATATAAGCTGTTAAGTGTTCTGTGTATCAGAATTATTCTGCTTCCTACACTGCTGCGTATTACATATTATAATTGTCGAACTACGAGACATCGTCACGCTTTGTGTGGTGCGTACGATTTAGGCGATTAGCGCCACATGCGCTCATTGCTTGCGAGCCTCGCAAAGCGAGGCGAGCCGTTAACACGTAGCACTTAGGCGATGAGCGCCAAAGGCGCTCATTGCCTGCTTGACTTGCGAAGCGAGCCGAGCACTGAAGGCAATGAAACACGCGGGACTTAGATGCCAAACACTTAGAAACGCGTGTTCGCATTAGCCTACAAACACTTGACAAACGCGGGACTTAGAAAAAAAAAATACGAGACGCAGGACATTGAACAAAAAAAATATGAGATAGCAAAAATAGGAGCTTAACGGCCAAACCGCCAAAATCTAAAAAACACAAAGAGAATAAAAATAAATACAACAAAAACATCACCAACAGCATGGGGAAACAGCCAGGACGTTTGGGAGTGAGGTTGAACGCGAATTTAAAGCAATTTCGACGACTTGCACCACATGAAAATCGCCTACGCAAGAAAAAAAAATGTCTGCCGAAAAAAATGAAAATGAGGCTACACAACCATGGAACGCGCAACACACTGCTAAACGAGAGGCTCGTCATGGCTCCAGACAAGAGGCTCGCAATGAGCGCCGAAGGTTCTCAGAGTACAAAAAGGTTTATAATATGTTTTAAACAGCATTCCCATGGCTTAGAATTTTATTGCCCCATCATTTTTGACGGGCAAGCCGCTAGTTACATATAATAGTTGTCAAACTATGAGACGTCGTCACGCTTTGCGTGGTGTGTACGAGCCTTGCGAAGCGAGGTGAGCCGTTAACTCTGAGCACCAAACATCACACACAGCACGGGGGAACAGACAACAGAGGTGGAACGCAAATTTAAGTCAATTAGGCCGAGTTTCGGCACTCGAAAATCGCCTAAGCGAGAGAAAAAATGGCCGCCAAGAAAAATGAAAATGAGGCTACACGACGGCGGAACACACCGCCAGCTGTGTAGCACTTTCCCACAGGAACGTACAAGGTGCAAAATACACTATTACACATGACAAACGACGCCAGTTTACAACACTAACTTGCAACTAATAACATTATGAATCTAAAATGACTCTTTACACAACTAAACCAACGGCTTGCAGTCTATTTCTAATGCACAGTTGGGACATTCATTACACTTTATCATCAGGGCACCAAAATTCAAACTGTACATTGTATGCTGCTGGAAAATACAAACAGATTGTTAGCTCTTCAGGCTATTGATTGCTGGATATATTAATTACAAATAGGTAAAGTATATTAATTTATTAAGTAACTAATTCATTAGTTATTAGTTAACAAAATATACATATATATAACTGTGTTTGCGATGAGCGCCAAAGGTGCTCAGAGGACCAAAAGAACACAAGAGGAGAGGCTCGCAATGAGCGCCGAAGGGCCTCAGAGTAGAAAAAGTTTACATTGTGTGGCAAACAGCATTCCCATGACAAATTTTATTGTCCCGTCATTTATACACTTCTTAAGGTCAGAATGTTTAGAAAATGACCTCTATATAAGCCGGATTTTACAATAGATGTCTGGGAGTGAGTGGGGTCCTCAGAGTTTCTTGTAACCTTCCTTTGGAAAGAGACCAGAAAACTGCATATACAAACACACAGAATGTCTACAAGCAGTCAGACCTATCTCCAGCTCAGAATCCTAAGAAGTACAATGATTTACTGCATTCTGGGAGACTATCAGCCCCATTATATTAGAAGCCAGCCACTCCAACGAGAAGCTCGAAGGGACCATAAATTACAAGTTTACTCTTAATTCTTATGCAGTGTCTTCTCCCCCATAATAAATGTCATATTTTTTTCATTTAGGGGTAGAGCATCTAAGGCAACTAAAGGAAAAACTGTAACTTTGTTTGTTGCTACACAAATTTTTTAAGTTTATTGTTATCGGCAGAGTGCGGTGGTAATATAAAAAGTAAATGAGGTATAATTTACATTAATTACAGATTAGCCCCTTCGCATTGGCTCCATTAGCTTGAATGCAGTCACACAAAAAAGACTATGCATGCTCCCTGGGGCTCTTTTTTGTGCAGGCAACTACACTCAAACCAATGGAGGCTAATCAGTAATTAATGACAGTAATTGGCCATAAACAAAATATATGAATCCATGTGAGAGGATACGAAAAACTGAGAGCTGAAAATGGCAAAATTCAAGTTTATTGTATTTATTATAGGAAAATGCAATATATTTTTTATTTCTGTAGTGTAGAGGCCACCATACCCCATGCACTCCCTCTCTCTTCTTCTTTTTTCTCTGTCCCTCACTGTCACTCCCTTCTCTCTCTCCTTCCCTCTCTTTAATCTCTCTCACACTTATTTCTCTTCCTCTCCCCTCCTCCTCCCTCTCTCTCCTTCCTCATACCTTTCCTACCTCCTTTCACTCATACTCTCCCCCTTCTCTGTTACCTTTCCTCCTGCCTCTCCTCCCCCCTTTCTCTCCCCTTTTCTCCCTCTGTTCTCTCTCCCATGATTGCTCTTCCTCCCACCTGCACGCTCCATCCCCCAATCCCGGCAGTTGGGCCTCACTCGGTGCCTGACTCCCCCTCTCACTGCGGAAGTCAGGAAATGGTTAGGAAGCCTCAATATGGGGAGAGGTTGAGGGGGGCCCAAGAGTGCCGGGGGTATGGGCTGGGCATGGGGTGGGTACCCAAAGTAACAACATTTTAAAAAATACGATTAATATATTTAAAAAAAGACTACACTGGGGCCCTTGAGGGCCTTGATGCATTGCACTGCATGTACCTGTGGGAGCTCCGCCCATGTGCAGTGGTGCAAAGCAGTCTGGGATATGTAGTGTATCATTGATATGTGCTATGTATTGCTGCTGACATATAGACAGGAAGCTGCAAGGAGATTGGCTGAGCAAGCAATAGCAGGTAAATAGTGGGTTAATATTGCTCCCCTGATGCTGCATGCTGATTGGGGGTTCAGGTGCCTGTGTAGACACTCCCTGGAGGTGTCAACATAATCATTAGAGGGATTTTTAGATATTAATAAAAATAAAATGTTTTATGAGATGTGCTGGATACATTTATTCTGCTTTTTTCCATATAGAGTGCAGAAATGTATTAATCCATGAAACGTTCATTTTAATAGCACTGGAACCAGCAAGGACATACTCAGTGTACACCAGAGCAGTTTTATTGTGATATTCATGTGTACTATCATGTTTTATACTACATTTTAATTGGAAATTTCCTTTATTTCATTTTGGATCAGGACCTGGCACCAGAGCCAATGTGTCCGCCATTTGTAAAACTCTATGTAGGAATATCTACGCCTTCAGGTTGCAGCGAGGACACATCAGTTTTAGATGTAAGAAGCTCAAAATAATTATTCAAGTCAACTTTAAAAACTAACCATTATCGAATTGGAAGTTCTAGATTTTTAAGATAGTATTCAACTCTACCAAGTGCAAATTAGGATGGGAACAGAGCAGTGGGACAAGTTGTGGGGTCTTTATATGCAACTTGCAGGGTCAAGAAGACTGTGAGATTTCCTTCAAATCATCTGCAATAATGTTGATCAGGAGCAGTCAATTCATTTTAACTAATTTAACCAAAGTCCATGTATATTTGTAAAACTGAAGTTAAGGTCTAGTGTCCATATTTATTATGGATACTCAGTTACAAATATTTTAATATTCTAATATAATGGAATTCAAAAAGACAGGAATGAAGTTTACTTAATGATCCATAAAACTGGCACCATCACAGCGATATCTTATTGAAGGATTTGGAAGTCTCAGGAGTACGTAGTAGATGTAATGTGGCAGCACAGGGTTGGATTTGACTATCCCGTTAAATTAATAAAAAATATATAGATACCTAATAGTTCTTATTCCTTTATTAAGAGCTACTTATAATAAAATAGCTGCCAGATCTAGTATATCTGTAAGTAATATTTAGTATGCATTTAAAAAAATCACATTTTAAATGTTAGAATTTTTTTTTGTTTTAGAAATAATTTATCTATAGTGTAGAAAAACTACAAAAAATATTTAGCATGGAGGGAAAGTTTTGGAATGTATAAAACCTGCTCTTTTTTCTTGAAATATATTTTTACTGGAAGAACATAACATTATACAAACAAATAACGTGTATATAATTAAAAACATACATCATATTCAAGGTTTACATTATATAAGCCAAACTTTTATATACTTCACTTTCTTTTTTATTTTTATTTATTAAGCAGAACAAATAAATATAAAATAGAATTTAATTTGCAACGTATTTATTAATATCCAAAAGCTTTCATTTTATGTTATTGTATAACTGATCCAAGGGCCCATTTTTTGTCATAACCAGTTTTCTAATGATGACATTAGTCTTTCCATGTAGGCGGCTTTCTCTATTTTCTCTATGGTAATGCAACAGGAGAGGTCTAATTGTTTTCATCTAGTTGCAATTAGTATTTTACAGCAATAAAAAAATGTTCCTAATAGTTTTCTGCTTAGAAAATGTAGTTCTCTTGGGAATAATCCTATTAACGAAATTTGTGGTGTAAGTATTATTTGTCTACATATCATTAATTACTTCTATTTTCTGTCATATTTTCCTAACTATTAGACAATTCCACCAAACATGTAAACATGACCCATATTGTCCACATGCTCTAAAGTAACAATCTGATGGATTTTTAAATATTTTATGTAATTTTGTTGGTACCGTATACATTTTATGAGACACTTTAAGACTTTTTTTCGAAAACAAAACCTTATTTTTTCTACAACTATAACTTTGAAAAACTAGATTTTTATCCCAATCTATATTGTCTAAATGAATGTTCAGATCACTTCCCATCTTCTTTTTAATTTATGGAAGGAAATGTTATCTGGTTCATTAGCTAATCTATAGATCACACTTATTCCGACCTTTACATATGGATTTTCTAGACATTTATTTTCAAAATCGATAAATGGTCTCAAAATACCCTATTTTGAAAATATGAATAAAAAACATCTTTATTAATTCCAAGTATAGTGTGAAAATCTTAAAATCTAAACAATTTTCCAATTCTAATAAAATTCTGAGCTAAGAAGACCATTGTGAAACTAACTGGGATGTTTAGCATTGGAGATTTTCTGTTTAGTGGTTAGTTTAGCTTGTCTTCTAATATCATAATTACATTACTTTTTGTTGCTCTTCGCCCAGAATAATTGAATTACTAGGATCATTTTGTCTACCATGTATAGAAATCCCTGTTTTTTTATAAAAAAAACATTAGCCCTTTTGAGTATACAAGAAAACAAGCATGTCAGCTGTATTTCTGAGGAGTGCGAATCATGTTGCTCTAGTCCAGCTACTAAGGGATCCTGCATCTATATTCCAGAACTGCATTCCTCCCCTCCACAGATCCTGAAGCAGCCTTCTTCCAGTGGAATCACTAGCACCGATATAAGAAACCTGCAAAGGAGAGAACCTACCAGAAACAAACCGATTGGATCCATTCATTGGCTGCTCCAGCTGGTCCCTCCTCATGCCCGATTATATGAGTGATTTTAATGCAAGTACATTGATTTGCGAATTTATGGTCCTTTAATGAACTGCAAACCAAGTTTCCCATTGCAGTGACAAAAGCTCCTTAAAGGACAGCTAAAGTCAGTTAGAGAGTGGAACATCAAGTGGAAGTACTAGTTTTATGAATTTCTTTATCAGCAAGTCATTAGTTTGATTCCCATGCCTTAGACTTGTTTTGAGTTTAATCTTATGCATGTAAATAAATAAATGTATATAATAAATAAATGATTCAATAGAAAAACAAATAGAAGTCATTGGATTAGAACCAAAGAATGGAAAAATACTTGAAACTAAACAGAAGGGGATTTATTAATTAATTGATGGATTTAGATAAGATTTCTACACAGGACATCTTCCCCTTCCCGTGCATATGATTAACAGAGGAAGCTGGGACAAGGAATCAGGATTAATCAAGGCAGATTTTATGTAGTAGCAGAGTATGCTAAAATAAATAAAGATTCTTATATCCATGATTTACCTGACTGCAAAACTACTTTGGCCCTGATCTGCGAGGGCCCTATTATTATTATCAAATGCCCTCTACCCAGCTCCTCCTGGCACCAACCTGCCCCACACCATCCCACCATTTCCTTTAGGAAAGGAAGATTTTCCATTACCTGGAACTCCCAGCTAGTTGGAAATCCAGCTATAGTGGGACTTTATTTTAGATCAAGCAAATGGATTATGAATTAAAAAACAAAGCGATAAATATATGAGAAAACCTTAAAAGGGTATGGTTGAATAAGAACAGATAACCTCCCTAGAAAAATATAAACAATTGTTCTTAATTGTATTTCAAACAAAAATGATTTATAATGTATTGACATTCTAAGAACTGATGTATGCACAGAATCATATATTATACCGAGTCATACTGAAGAGCTTTATTCAATTGGATTGAAACAAGAAATATACAAGTCACTCTAAGCATTTTTATTACAGCACGAAAAATTATTATTAGTATTATTATTAACTTTTATTTGTAAAGCGCCAACAAATTCTGTATCGCTGTACAAGGGATAAGAACGAGGAAGAATACAATATTAACAACTGCAGAAAATGGAAACCCTGTTTTGAGCTTCAAATCTTGTAAAAAGTGTTTTTTTCCAAAGTATCCGACAAGAATGGAAACTCAATAGCAGTTTTATAATAATTATCACCTCATATAAGGGACCTAGCACTTTGTTACTTTAGACAACAGTCAATTTTAATCCTTTGAAAATAACATACTCCATTGCTGGTGACTCATAAAGTATTATTTGAACACATTGATTATCTCATTGACCCCAGCGTCTGTTTCACATTTAAAGGGTTACATTTTAGTTATTCATGATAAAAGTGAAGTTTTAAAGTCACATATATTTTTTTCTCTCTTGTAAGGGGAAAATGAAGTGTGTCCTATAAAGAAATATATTGTCTTATTGTCTTATATGTTTTGATATATCAACACAATGTTGTGGAGCACCCTCTCTAATTGCCATTGGCAAAGGATACCTAGAGGCATTGCACATACTTTCTAGTGATTATATAATCCTATATATATATATATATATATATATATATATATATATATATAATATTTTATTTTAAATATATATATGTATATATACAGTATATATGTGTATATATATATATATATATATATATATATATATATATATACATATATATATATATATATATATATATATACACACATATATATATATATATATATATATATATGTGTGTATGTATATATATATGTATATGTATATATATATATATATATATATATATATATATATATAAAACTATATATATATATATATATATATATATATATATATATATATATATATATATAAATTAATTGCATGGGCTCCCAATTTTTTTGTGCACCGGGGGTCATCAAAAAAAAGGAAATACCACATTAGTTCCATTTTGTTTCCTGACCTGATTTTGCCTGCTAGTTTCTCTGTATGGTGTATCCATGTAACCCAATGAGCTTTCAGTTAGTCCTGTTGAAAGCAATAGTATTTATAGCTGAATTCAGAATTTCCTCCCAATTAATAACAGAAACAAAAATGGTAGATTCCACTGCAGCGCAACTACATATTTAAGGTAATGAATTAGAGACTGTATAATGTTTTTACATTGTAAAAATATTGCGCCTGCTTTTAAGTGTAGTTTTTTAATAGAGGATGTTCTAAATATATGACTACAGTGGGACTTTAATGTAATTGTTAATATTTTCCATTTTACTGGGGTAATGTGTCAAATAATAAGCCAAACAACTCTCCTCCTGGCAGCATAGTGGATCACTAGTTCCAAAAAGCTTTTTATTAATGCTATGCCAGCCCGTAGAATGGCACCTCTGAGGATTCCTCCCATCATGCACTGTGCTCCTGCTCTATGCACAGTAATTACAGAGCATCCCTCTGATGGGCACAAGATTATCAGGAACCATTAATCCTTCTGTTACTAAACTACATTTATCCTAAAGTACTTTATCAGAACTCATTAATTAGAAAGTGTCTGATGGTAACTACTTAGGAGTCATTATCAATTATGTCAGCAGTGGGCATTCAGCTGAAGAGCTCTCTACTATGATTAAAGCAAGATGGACGACGCAGCGGGTGAGCCAAGGCACACAAGGGCAAATGCATGTACAGAGTATTTAAATAAGTTCTGAATATACAGCGTTGTCAAAGCATATTCATTATATGGGTCATACAGGCTGCAGAGGAAGCTCCGTGCTGCACTGTACACCGAAAAAATATATATTTAGCTAATGGATAATATGGCTACAGAGTGGGGTTAAATGAGGTTAAACAGACATGGAAGGTTCCATGTTTTTAGTATTAAAATAACATTCCTAAGTGTTAATTTGCATATCGAAAAAAAACCATTTCATTAAAAAGGGCTTAAAAACTCTGTTTGTAGCCCATGCATACGGTGTGTCTATAGTACTAGATGTTCTAGCTAATCACAAATTGTGTCTCAGCAGATTTTCAACAACATGCTGTTGAGATAGACTGCGATTGGCGAGTACATCTAGTACAAATATAAATATGATTATTATTATTATTATTATCATGTATCTGTGACACTTATTCTGTAGCGCTGCACATAGTTTATGTGCAAGTCATAAACTATATTATCACATTGCAAAGGATGGAGGGCCCTGTCTTTGAGCTTAAAATCAAACGTACATAGTGCATTCGCCAAAGCACCTTGCAGGATTGAAAACTCACAAACTTACAACCTAAAGGGTTTGGGTGTGGTACAGGAGGGTTATAGGAGCGTTGTGCATGTTAGGGTGGAAGGTAGTAGGCTTCTTTAAACATATGTGTTTTTAGGGAGGTTTTGAAGGCTTTGAGGCTGGAGGATAATTTAGTGGAACGAGGCAAGGAGTTCCAGAGAATAGGGGCAACATGAGAAAAGTCCTTAAGTCGGGAGTGAGAGGAGGTGGCAAGAGTGAAAGAGCTACAGGAGCGGTGCTTTGCAATAACTGTTTCAAAGTTTTCAGTGAGTAAAAACAGAGCTTTTAAGCACTTGTTAATAAAATACATTTTATTTATGCAAATACACACTTAAGTAGTGTATTTTAATATTAAAAACAGGGAAACTTTAATGTCTTTTTAATTATGTAAAAGTTATGAAACTTGACAAATTTTCTAGTTAATCCTCAATTTTTGTGGAGTGCTGAAGCTGCCATTTTAAGTCTAATTTTTGTTACTGACACTTAGCTAATTTGGTCAAAAGTTAAAGAACCAGCTCAAGGGCCAATGAAAGCGCAGCTGGGCTACAAGCTGTGACAGTTACATTAATGTTTCTGTGTTCTTCAGCAGCTCACATCACCTAAATATAGAGCAGATTTGTAGCAATAAAATGCAACAGTGATATATAGATATATAGTTGTGCTCAAAAGTTTGCATACCCTGGCAGAAATTGTGACATTTTGGCATTTATTTTGAAAAAATGACTGGTCATGCAAAAAAAAAAATGTCTTGTATTGATGGATAGTGATTATCTGAAGCCATTTATTACCACATAGTTTTTTGTCTCCTTTTTAAATCATAATGATAACAGAAATCACCCAAATGAACCTGTTCGAAAGTTTGCATACCCTTAGTTCTTAATACTGTGTATTGCCCTTTTAGCATCAATGACAGGGTGCAGTATTTTGTAATAGTTGTCTATGAGGCCCCTAATTCTTGCAGGTGGTATAGCTGCACATTCGTCTTGGCAAAATGCCTCCAGCTCATGCAAAGTCTTTGGTCGTCTTGCATGAACCGCACGTTTGAGATCTCCCCAGAGTGGCTCGATGATATTAAGGTCAGGAGACTGTGATGGCCACTCAACAACCTTCACCTTTTTCTGCTGTAACCACTGGAGGGTCAACTTGGCCTTGTGCTTAGGGTCATGCTGGAAAGTCCAAGAGCGTCCTATGCGCAGCCTTCGTGCAGAAGAATGCAAATTGTCTGCCAGTATTTTCTGATAACATGCTGCATTCATCATGTCATAAATTTTCACAAGATTCCCCGTGCCTTTAGACCTCACATGCCCACAAAATATCAGTGAGCCACCACCATGCTACACGGTGGGGATGGTATTCTGGTATTTTTTTCACTATAGGCCTTGTTGACCCCTCTCCAAACATAGCGCTCATGGTTGTGACCATAAACCTCTATTTTGGTCTTGTCACTGCAAATGACAGTGTGCCAGAAGGGGTGACGCGTGTCAAGGTGTTGTCGGTCATATTGTAACCAGGCTTTTTGGTGGATTGGCACAGTAAAGGCTTCTTTCTGGCATGTCGATCATGCAGCTCATTTTTCTTCACGTATCCTCGTATATTATGCTCCTTGAAACAACCATGCCATCTTTTTCCAGCCTGTATTTCTCCGGAGGTTACCTGTGGGTTTTTCTTTGTATTCTGAACAATTCTTCTGGCAGTTGTAGCTAAAATCTTTCTTGGTCTACCTGACCTTGGCTTGGTATCAAGAGATCCCCGAATTTTCCATGTACTGACTGGCATTTTTAAGGCTTTGGATATCTTTTTATATCCTTTTCCATCTTTATGAAGTTTCATTACCTTGTTACGCAAGTCTTTTGACAGTTCTTTTCTGCTCCCCATGGCCCAGTATCTAGGCTGCATCCACGTGAGAGATAACAAACTCATTGACTATTTATTCACCAACACTAATCACAATTTAAAAAGCATTAGGTTTGGGAAATTAACCTTTAATTGCCATTTTAACCTGTGTTTGTCACCTTGTGTGTCTGTAACAAGGCCAAACATTCAAGGGTATGTAAACTTTTGAACAGGGCCATTATGATTTAAAAAGGAGCCAAATAACTATGTGATAATAAATGGCTTCATATGATCCCTATCCTTCAAAACATTTTTATTTTTTTGCATGATCAGTCATATTTTCAAAATAAATTCCAAAATTTCACAATTTTTTTGCCAGGGTATGCAAAGTTTTGAGCACAACTGTTTACATATATTACATTACATACATATTATATATATATATTCATAGAAGTGCAACAGGTGTTTAGGTAAAACTTCCCCTTAAAGGGCCACTGAATTCATATACAGTCAGGTCCATAAATATTGGGACATCGACATAATTCTAATCTTATTGGCTCTATACACCACCACAATGGATTTGAAATGAAACGAACAAGATGTGCTTTAACTGCAGGCTTTCAGCTTTAATTTGAGGGTATTTACATTCAAATCAGGTGAACGGTGTAGGAATTATAACAGCTTGTATATGTGCCTCCCACTTTTTAAGGGACCAAAAGTAATGGGACAGATTAACAGTCATAAAACAAACTTTCACTTTTTAATACTTGGTTGCAAATCCTTTGCAGTCAATTACAGCCTGAAGTCTGGAACGCATAGACATCACCAGACGAGGTGATATGCTTTGGATCATGAGCAGTTCCTTTCCGTCTCCATACTCTTCTCTTCCCATCACTCTGGTACAAGTTGATCTTAGTCTCATCTGTCCATAGGATGTTGTTCCAGAACTGTGAAGGCTTTTTTAGGTGTTGTTTGGAAAACTCTAATCTGGCCTTCCTGTTTTTGAGGCTCACCAATGGTTTACATCTTGTGGTGAACACTCTGTATTGACTTTGACACACATACACCTACCTCCTGGAGAGTGTTCTTGATCTGGCCAACTGTTGTGAAGGGTGTTTTCTTCACCAGGGAAATAATTCTTCGGTCATCCACCACAGTTGTTTTCCGTGGTCTTCCGGGTCTTTTGGTGTTGCTGAGCTCACCGGTGCGTTCTTTCTTTTTAAGGATGTTCCAAACAGTTGATTTGGCCACACCTAATGTTTTTGCTTTCTCTCTGATGGGTTTGTTTTGTTTTTTCAGCCTAATGATGGCTTGCTTCACTGATAGTGACAGCTCTTTGGATCTCATATTGAGAGTTAACAGCAACAAATGCAAATAGCACACTTTAAATGAACACTGGAGCTTGTATCTGCTCTTTGTAAATGGGATAATGAGGGAATAACACACACCTGGCCATGGAACAGCTGAGCAGCCAATTGCCCCATTACTTTTGGTCCCTTAAAAAGTGGGAGGCACATATACAAACTGTTGTAATTCCTACAACGTTCACCTGATTTGGATGTAAATACCCTCAAATTAAAGCTGAAAGTCTGCAGTTACAGCACATCTTGTTAGTTTAATTTCAAATCCATTGTGGTGGTGTATAGAGCCAAAAAGTTTAGAATTGTGTCAATGTCCCAATATTTATGGACCTGACTGTATCTAAAATATACCGCTTCTATCTATACAATAGGAAACTGGCAGTGCTTTCAAGCTTTCAAAAGGTGTAATGGAAAGCCCATTAGATTAAATGGCTTTCCCCACACTAAAGAATAATATTGTGTTCTAAAAAACATTTCACCCATCATCAAAAGACCATATAGAAAAATGGGAGTATAGTAATCTTTTTAAGGACCACAGTCCCAAATTTGCAGTCTACTCTTCTAGAGACATCCATCTGATAAAGGGTAAAATGTTTTTAGAAAGGAAAACAAATAAATACAAATGTATGCTATCATAGTCAACTATTTGACATGTCATCTGCCATTTTATTTTGTTTATCTTCTTCTGCAATTAGAAAGTGGCCTAAATGCAGATAAGCTTTTGGCCACTGGAGCTGAAATGTTGGAATCCTTAGTTCCATTTTTTTTCACTGGTGCTAATAGGAATATATAATATTAAAGGCATATCTTAATTTCCTGGATTATGAGTGCATCTAAGAATCAGTAGTGTATGCAAACATTTTTTTTGCATGAAAAAATACCAAAATAAACATTTAAAAACTCACCCTGATGTTTGCTAAATCCCTTCATTTTGCAAGCTGAGACTTTTGTGCGTTTACACCCCTTAGAATCCCTGCTAAAATTAGCATAAAATTCATAATCTGTTTTGGCCAATCAGGATAAAGCAGAGGTTAGCTGATACAGTTGTATTAAACTCTGGGGTTCATGTGATGCAAAGCAGCCTGGGATATGTAGTCTCTCTCTATATACCATATTTCCTTGTGCTATGATTCAGCTGTGAGTTCAGACCCCACCCAACAACGTGATTCCATCCAGCAGCAAGTACCTGGCTGCTTTCCTTTGTGTACTTGGTTATGTAAGCTTCCTGTGGGCGTGCAAAGCTGGATTTTACTCTCCTGCCTATAACTTTGTAAGTACACACATTTTTCTAAGATTCAGCCTGTTTCTTACCAAACATTTGAAGCCTAGGAAACGCATGTACACCTTTAAAGACTTAATCAAGAAGCTGAAATAAGACAGTGGCTACCCACAAATAGTATGGCCCTAGTCGACTAACTGCTATACCTATGAAGTCGTTTCTGAAAACATTCAACAAGCAAATAAACATTTTCAGTTTCAATAATGTGAATCTCTTTGTTTTGGTTTCTAACTCACTTTTTCACATATGGGTTTAATAATTAGGTTTTTGCTACATATCTATGATCACTCACTATACTCTGCTGGGATACAACACAACTGGCTCTGCTTAGTCACCTAACACCTAATAAAAACAGATTTAGTTTTACACCAATGGCAACAGAATAAATATTAATCCAGAAATAGCACTACATTTATTATCTAAACACAACGGAATTAATTTGCTCTTCCATTTAATCCTGTTGTCAAGTGACACTTTATAGTTGTAGTAATGAAATTATTTTCAGAATGTTACTATATATTTATTTATATTTTATTTTTAGAGTTCCCGAAAATTCTGTAGCACTAAGATACAATAAACAATTGATATTTTTTTTATGTGCATTTGTAGGCAGAAAATGCATTGTGGACTCATTTGCAAGTCCCCACCAAGTTTCCCAGAATGCAGTTACAAAACTGTATTTCTCGGAATTCGGAGCAGGAATGTTTTTTAGCGAATTTTTTGACTTTCAAAGTTAAATGAGGTTTTGGCAAATAGCCTTCCCACAAATCTAAAGCACAAATTAGGTATCAGTCGCACATTAATCAGATCAATGAAGATTGGAATTGGTAGATTGCCCAACTTGTGCATAATACATCCTATCCTAACCTATCCTGTCTTTTACTAAGCTTTAAAGTTGTGTAATACGGGTAGCACATGTCTAAAAGGAGTCATGTATACATTAGCATTGGACTAAAGACTGAAAGGGCATTGTGGACTCATTTGCATGTCCCAGCCCAGTTTCCCAGAGTGTAGTGCAATAACTATTTCTGGGAATTCTGAGCAGAAAATACGTTTTTAACTTGTTTTTAGACAATCAAATGTGAACACAAATGTACTACTTATTTACTAGGCAGATAAGAAAAGACACCACACTGTACATATATCTCAAGATATTAATGGAAGTACAGCAATTTAGGAAGCTGTTGCTTCAAGAAGTTACAGTATAAGCTTCTAAGTCATGTCAAATGAATAATAATATTAGTATACATTGTGGTAATACACACACATTCGGAGTCTGTTAAATGTCTAATCTCATCATCACTGTACATTATCTGCACAGACTCAGACAATACTAGGTAGGGTGACCTTAAGTCTCCACACTATTGAGACAATATCAGTCAGTGCTTTGTATCTAATGTAAGATGATCTTCTCAATGCTTATTATTAAGACAGACTAAGAGAGTACTGGGTGCTGTCCCACGCCCTCACTGCACATAATCAGGACAGGTTCAAACAGCACTGGTTTTATATCTAATCTAATGCAGTGGTTCTCAAACCAGTCCTCAATGAATACCAGATAGGCCAGGATTTAGGGATAATATTGTGTAGATCCCCTTCTGGATCAAAAACTTGTCGTGGTGAAGGGGCTTGTGTACCTTAATGAAGCTATGAGCTATACCATGTAGGGTCACCAAAGATAGCAGAGAGGTCAGACAAATCATGGTCCACTGGAGAAGAAACTGGCAACCCACTACATTATCTTATGGATAAGAATAACCGAGAAATGATTGTGCCTGGAGTGCTGTAGTACATGGGGTCATGGAAAGTCAGACACGACCGAACAACAACATTAATAGTGTAGATACACATGAGGCAGTTAGACATACAAATAAATACTGAATACTAATTTCCTCATTTGCATTCAAACAGTCTTTTCAGTAAAAAGATTAAATTCTTTAAAAGAATAAATTCTATATTCTCCCAAGGATTCTGTATTTTTTCAGGACTCTGCCTATTCATATAAACAAAAGAGACTTGAATAACTTCCAAAATGCAGTTTTCAGATTTATATGGAATTACAAACGCCCAAGAATTCGGAAATCAATAATGATGAGGAATAGATCTTCTGGAGGGATGGGATGTCCCGACCTCCTTAAATACTTCAGGGCAGCCCAAATTTCTTTTTTACCCCAGGCACATTCGGCAGAGCACCAGCCACTTTGTGTTTTTGTAGAAAACTACCAAATTACACCATTCAGATGGGATACTCTCATATGGGACCCATCTTCCCCATTACCCCCCAATCTGGCCCGAAACAATCTGATGATAGCTCTAACATTGAAAGAATGGGAAAGAGCAAACATTAATAGACAGTTAAGTCCCAACATCTCCTCTTCAACCACAACACTCCCTTACCCAAGCACCCTGGAAGAGATGGGTGCGTCCTCCAAAGATTGGTGGACCTCAAGAAAGCTAGATAGGTTTGAGAGCTGGGTTAGAGATGGTATATTGTTAAATAACGAGAGATTTATAGACACACACAATCTACCACTCAGGGAATACTTCAATTACAATAAAATTCGCCATAACATCTCTACTAAACTTCGTAAATGGGGCCCGCCCAGCTCAACATGGTTCTCGCTAATTTGTAATAAAGCCCCACTCACTAGGGGAATATTAGGGGAATTATACGCAATATTCAACTCAAGTGGCATGGCTAGCAAACCTAAGCACATTAAGCAATGGGAACTAGATATAGGAGAAGAATGGGACATGAGAAAGTGGTCTAAAATAAACCTAGAATTGACAAAAGGGTCCAGATACTTTAGTCACCTGGAAACATCAACCAAAGTACTATTTAGAATTTATTACACACCAGATAGGTTACACAAAATGGACCCTAAAGTCTCCTCCGAGTGTTTTAGAGGTTGCACCACAAGGGGATCCTTCCGCCATATCTGGTGGGACTGCCCGATACAACCCAATATGGGAACATGTCTCCTGGGGATACCAGTAGAAAATGTACATATTCACCAAAATAAATGGCTTCAATATGCCATGCTGGCGGCAAAAAGCGGCCTGGCCGGTAATTGGCGGAAGAATACACTGGATATCCACTCCGTTATTAACAAAATTAACTTTATTATGACATACGAACATATGACGGCAACATTAAACGACACAGTGGATAAATATAAAGAAATTTGGGATGACTGGCGTGGGACGGAACACTCATTTCAGATACATTGACAGTAGTGCACAGATCAAGAGGGGGAGGCAGATAATTGCTGGGGCGGTCCGGGACAGAGCTCTCCATTGTACCTCCTGAGAGGACGCTGCGGACGTGGAAGGTCGGTAAGGTAGTAAGTAAAAATGGTATAACGAAATTTTGAAAGGCACAAGTTAGTTTGTGATAAGTTATGTTTTATTTTTGTTAAATAAGATTATCTTAATTTATACAACAAATGACCAAAGCAGGTTACCTAGCGGCTGCTAGACACATTTAGAGCACATATTTGCTGGAAAGTTATTTAACCTGTTCTAGGTTGTATTCATAGACTTTCTTACTAATAGAAAAAAGAAAATGGTTGTGGTTGACACACAGAAATGACATGTATATTTTAACAAAGACAAATATTGATGTATGTAAAGAAAACCATTAAGCTTGGGCGACCTGCGTGTCACTCCTTGTGAATGTGTCAATAAAAATTTTAAGGAAAAAAAAAGAGTAAATTCTAAATGTCAGACAAAGTTGCATTGTAACAGGAATTTTAAAGGGTTAATGTGATTAGCATTGAAGAACAAACATATATATACGGTTAGCGTTCCTTTAAGACTTTAAAACAAAAGAATTCAACTTAAGCTCTAAGTGTTCACACATAAACAATAGAATAGATATTACTCACATAACTCAAGAATATCTTATTATTACACTTTTTTTATAACATCTTCAGATAAAATTGGTAGAATAAATTTTAGCAGAAACTTTTGCAAGTAAGAAAAACAATAAAAATCCATCTGAGGCCTAATCGCAGGAATATTTGGTGATATTTGTTTTGTGATGGATGGTATTTAATGTCAGCGGCTCATGAGAGATGGACAATTACTGCGGCAAACTCCAGAGACGCCGACAAAATGGGAGAAAGACGTGGAAGCCCATGGAAGGCAAATGAATGCCAAGACGTATGATGGACGACAGTAATGCCTTAACAGCATTAGCCAGTTGTTTTTATTAGGCATTGATTGTTAATACAATTTATATTCAATGAGTTATATAAGCAGTATTCAATATTAAACTTACTGTCGATGTTCAGACTCGGCTGCTGCTGGTATCCACCCACTATAAGGTCATTGAGGGGAGGAGGCTGCTAAATTCTTTGACAAAATGTTTACTACCAACACAATGATCTCCATTTTACTTGGGCCTCCATTCAGTTGCAACATTTACAGAGCGATTCAATTGAACAAGCCCGCAACTACCTGGCCGAAAGCCAAAACCGTAAACCATGCAATCGTAAGTAGTGTTTCAGGCCATGATCATGATCAATTAAGCAAGGCCGTAACTACCGATTTAGAAACAGCCAATAGTAGATGAGACCGTCATTGTGACGTCAGTAAAACATGGAGGTTACATGTCAATCAATTAGCGTTTCGAAGTCCGATATGCGATCAGACTCTCAATCCAACAATGTACAAAATAATAAAAATGAATGATGATACCGTTCTAGTCCATGTGGGTGGCCTGATATGTATTAACTCCTTGATTACCGAGATTGATATAATAAATTAAACACAAAATAATACATTTTTTATTGCAGATTTACGAGCTTTTAACTGTGGTGCAATTAATTCTAATGTTTGTCATCGCTTTCTCCATCTTTTACAGTGCAGTAGTGATTTTTTATTTGCTTTTACAGTGATACAAACAGGTGTTTAGCCCTCTTGCGGATTCTCTCTAGCACTCTCTAGCACTCGTAGGATTTTCTTGTAGATTTGCCATTTACGGGTTTGAAGGCCATTGCGGGCTTGAGGAATTGTAGCAATTGAATAGCGATTTGCAATTGTAACATACGCTGTCCAGCTTTTCTTTTTTTTGTTTTTTGTATTTAAAAAAACATGTTTTTCTGTAGTGTAAGTAGTGGTGTCATTCAATTCCAGCAAAAAATATGTTGGGGATCACCAAAATACATGTGGAGCCCATAGACTCCCGGTGATCAGCACTAGGTCCAAGGGGCTCATCCTCAAGGATCCTCAATGAAATTGTGTTTTCTTTGTTTCATCAGAAAATTATATTGTGTTAGGGCATGTTTTTGTTTTTCATTCAAGGACTCAGAGCACAAAAAGCTATTCATCAGTTTAACTCCTCTTCGGTCTTGCCCCCTGCTAGCCAATGAGATCTACAGACTAAAGTATGCTCTCTGCAATTCCTGATAATAATTTAATATATAATATAGGCTATCCTGAAGTTGAATTAAGCCAAACTTTGAGATAGATAGAATGGGCAGTCCAGATAGGCCTTTATCTGCTGTGAAATGTATGTTTCCATAGTTTATCAAAGGAACATATTTAAATCAAGCAGTACAGTGATTCTCATTATTAGTCGTCATCTTCGTCCCAGTAAAGCGATTTTGCTTTTTCAAACTTCAATTTAATTTTCTGTGGTAATTGAGCACCATCACAATTAATGTCAATCTGTCATTAGTGCTCAGCTAGTAAGTGGATGAGGTTATACCTTCCTGTATCCAGAGGACATTTTTAAAGTTCACTGGATTATTGCTGAATAAGGAACCTCTATAATGAACAATCGGGCAAGAAGCCCAGAGTTTCCTTGCCACACAGGGCTCTTTATATGAGACTGGTTTACCAAAATCTTATTAGGAGAAGTTCAGTATAAGTAATATGTCAGAAAGGCCGTTAAAGGTCTCAGTGTCTTCATCAGAAATAGTTCTGGATTAAAAGGATATGGAAGGTTCCTGTTTTTTTTTATATATATATATAATATACCAGTGTATCTATTTATTTGTATGTACTTTTAATTTATTTAGAAGTGCTTATAAGCTCTATTTTTACTGAATAAAATTAAATAAATAGTCTGTGTGTGCTTATGTAGACACAGACTCTATAGGGCTAGATTTGCAGGGTAGTGTCCTAGCCTATCAGGGGCCACGTCTGCATGTTACAGAATGTTGCTGAGAGATGGTCACTGATTTGTTAGTACGAGACACAGCACAGCAAGTACAGCAAAACACCCCTTTCACCCCTTTTTATTCATATAGCGCCTGTTATGTGGAACTCTCTTCCCAAAAGCTGAAGACTTATCTGTTTATTCCCAGCAAGCCATGGCAGGTTGGGCTAAGGTCAGGACTGGGCCCACCCAGAGCAGAGCCCTGGTTCATTGCACCTCCTGCACCGGCGATAGCTCCCCCACTGACTTGGGGTAACACTATATCTGGGTCAGTATTGTAAAGAGCTTTGAGTACATCCAGTAAAAATATGTTATATAAAATATTATTATTAATATTATTATTTATAGTTTATATATATTCTTTGTAATCAAAAAATATATTATTGCTAAAAAGAACTGATAGGATTAAAACCCATAACCACTATTTTATGATCAGTTGATTTCACCACTACATTGTGCCTCTACATGATTTGCAATTTGTGAAAAAGAACAAGAAAAGTAATATAGAACAAACACTTACTCAGCTTGTTTCAAATGTACATAACTTAATTCTGACCTTCATTTTGCAGCGGTTTCTGAAAGCAAAGCACTTTTCCCATATATTTTCCACCCATTATCTGACAATGCAGAGCCCATCTGCTGAATTCAGTGTCTTTTTAATAACAGTTTGTTGTCTCTTAAATTACATGAATAGTCCTGCCTTCCATTATAAATTGTTTAGGTTAATACTGAAGTCTGAAAAAAAGCATTTTAATCTGTATTCCACAATGTCACGTTCTTCTACTTCAATTGAACTTGGTAAGAACCTGGTTCAAACCTATCCAGTAAAATCGTGTGGTCCTTGTACACCTCTGATAGCAGAAGATGGACCAAACACCAGTACTACGCCCAGGAGATTGCTTCAAGGATATCAGGCACAACATATAATCCCTTTGAATAAGGATTAATGCACAGAAAGACACTTACACCTTGTTTATGTAAATTCAGACACAACTGCCATACCTTTATTAATTATCACATTTTATACAATTTTCTGGCACACAGGCTGGCCAATCAAAGTAAGCCCCATCCCTGAATAATATGCTTACTGGGAAACCCTGTACATCTGATGAGCTCAGGCTCTTAATCTCATCCTGGTGATTGTATTAACGATAACCATTTGTTGTAATCTTGAAGTGTGTACAAGGATTATCTATGAGACTACTGTCTTGGGTGTTGGCCGCTGCAATGCCTGCAGAATATCTAATATGTTTTTTACAACAATTCCTATAACATGAAACATAATACATATGTTATACAGACCATAAACCAAGATACATACAGTATAATCATATTTTAACCATAAGCACTAAGAAATACATAACCATAATAATAAACTGTAACTTCTTTCCAGCCCAGGCCCAGACCATAGTATAAAACAATCCAGTCAGGCCCTGGGCATGACAACTGCCCCTTCCTTTGTCAATGCAACATCCTGCCTATTATCTCCATCAAATGATGGACAGCATGTTGTGACATCAAAATCACTGCCCTGTTGGATCCTTCAAGGCAGTTCAGGGAAAACAGTACATCCAGGCTAGTAGGTCCAGCAAAAGCTTGAGAGGATCATTCCCCAGCAAAACCCTATTCTTCCAGGCCAGGGAGACATCCTGACCTGCTGATTCTGGAGCGGTACTCAGTCCCATGTATAAAACTGATGAGCGCGAGATGTCTGCTACTTCCCCTGTCCAGTGTTTGAGTCCCGGGGAATTTAATGGGCTTTCTGGACTAACCAATTCAAGTGGTCCCAGGGCCTAGCCAGTTCCAGTAACTGTTCATCAGGGGTTATCCCTATTCCACCCCCAAAAGCCAGGGTCAATGCCCCTTCTTTCCCCCTCGTTTAGGGAAAACATTATTTTGGGGCATCCCATAAAACAATATGTACCTGTCGGTACTCCTCCTGATGGCCTTGTCTGGGATCTTTACCCCTTGGGGCTGCATTGTGCTCACTGTCTCCCAGACCATTTCTTCTGAAACCACCATCTGGCCACAGCTTTTACCTTCTTCTACCTCTTTAGTTCCTGAATCTCCTGGCTCTCTCCATCTGATACTGCCTGGCATGTGGATGCAGGCAGTCCTTGAGTATCGGCTGTTACTGCCTCCTGCACAGTCTGAAGAGCAGGGCTGCTTGCAGTTTCTACTCCCGGACAATGTGGCTGGCTCCCGGACAATGGATATCCAAGGAAAATCCCCACTAAGCTTACAGTCCATTGGTAGGGCCCAGTGCTCATTTGGTTCTTCCCTGTCTCTAGGAGCAGGGTAGCTTTCCCCCAAGTGTTCCCCTGGGCCTGGCACTGTTGTGGTTAGGCCCTATCCCCATGTCTCTAACTGGGCGCAGCTTAGCCCCCTAAAACTAGGGACCAGTTCTTCCACTTTACAGTCAACCCACCAGTACCATGCCCAGGAGCTTGCTTCAAGGATAACAGGAACACTATGATATCAGGAACACCATATAATCCCTTAGAATTAGGATGAATGCACATATTGACACTTACACCATGTTTATGTAAGTTCATACACAACTGCCATACCTTTATTAATTGTCACATTTTATACAATTTTCTGGCACACAGACTGGCCAATCACAGTAAGCCCCATCCCTGATTAATAGGCTGCCCCTGCTTACTAGGAAACCCTGTACATCTGATGAGCTCAGGCTCTTAATCTCATCCTGGTGATTGTATTAACGATAACCATTTGTTATAATCTTGAAACGTGTACTGTACAAGGATTAGCTATGAGACTACGGTCTTGGGGCGTTGGCCGATGCAATGGCCTGCAGAATATCTAATATGTTTTTTACAACAACATGAAACCTAATACATATATTATACAGAACATAAACCAAGATAAATATAGTATAACAATGTAATCATATTTTAACCATAAGAAATACATAATACCATAATAATAAAGGGAAACT
Organism: Discoglossus pictus; assembly: GCA_027410445.1. Classification (NCBI taxonomy): domain Eukaryota; kingdom Metazoa; phylum Chordata; class Amphibia; order Anura; family Alytidae; genus Discoglossus; species Discoglossus pictus. The sequence continues at coordinate 383,176,772 of CM050167.1, forward strand.
TCATGCCGGCCCAGGCCCAGACCATAGTATAAAACAGTCCAGTCAGGCCCTGGGCATGACACACTATATTTCATATTTTTGTATGAAATAAAGGGATAGCACAATCTATTTATAATTTATACTTTGTGTTTTTCACTATGGGGGCAGCCATTTTGCTATTAACAGTCCTCCCTTTATAGTGAAACATCCATCTTGTGAACGTTGCAGATCTATCTTACGTTCGCCTCTGTGTATTTGACTCATTTGAGTGATGTCACCTGTGACATGAGACAAGCAGGTGACATACACAGGATAATGGGCATGTTGGCTTTTGTTGCAGATAAGTCTATTGAGGTCTATTAATAGCAAAATGGCTGCCCCATATAAGAAAATAAAAAAACCTAAACCACGAGTCAGTTGTGATCCATTTCTTTTAATAATGTTCAAAATAAGCTATAAAGAAGAATATTGATTAAACTGACCGTTACATTTCTGACATTAATTGTCTTATAATCAGGACATATGTCATGTCAAATGAAAATAGGAGCCATCATACACTAACTGGCTATGGACTTCCTGACAAGTTGCCTTTGTGTTTTGCCAGAGGAATTGCTGAGTCCAGTGACAATGTTGTTGTTGTTTAGTCATTCAGTTGTGTCTGACTTTCTGTGACCTTAAGGACACAGCATGCCTGGCACATCTATCAGCCACTGCCTCTGTATGCTCCCTCAAACTCATGTACATTGCTTCAATTACCTCATCTATCCATCTCCTCCTCTGCTGTCTCCTTCTTCTAGTGCCTTCAATCTTTCCCAGCTTCAGAGTCTTCTCTAGGGAATCCTGTGATCTCATGACATGGCCAAAATATTTCAGCTTCATTCTCATGATCAAACCTTCCAGTGAACAGTTTGGTTTCCTTAACTGTAGTATTAATTTATTGGACCTTCTTGCAGTCTAAGGGACTCTAAGCAGTTTTCTCCAACACCACAATTTAAAGGCATCAATTCTACAGCGCACAGCCTTCTTTATGGTCCAGCTCTCACATCCGTATGTTACTACTGGGAATACCATAGCTCTATATCTGCGGGTCTTTGTTGATAGTGTAATATATCTTTACTTCTTAATAGCTTGTCCAGACTTGCCATAGATTTCCTCCCCAGATACAGCCTAGAAATAATTGTCCCTAATATCACAGACGGTTACATTCCTCAATATAGACGATCAATATAGTTTAGTCATCCAGTTGATGCTGCCTCAGGGACGAGGGTCAAATAAAGGACGCCACACTGTGTGATACCCAGCTCTACAGATGAGAAATGTGAGGAATCTGTGAGCCAAAGATGTTTTATTTTTAACTGTTTGTGTGTAGTGTGGTTGTAGTGGCCATATTTGTTTCTGGCAGTGTTTTTGGCATGGGTGTGGTGTCCATATGTGTTACTGGTGTAGAGATTATTACATGTCTGCATAATGAAGCCAGTAGTGAATTTGATAGGCACATCAGCATAGTCTCTGCAAAAGCTGCTGCACTAAAGCATTTAAAGGGGCACAGTCATCCCACCGAAAGGTTGATTTAATCTTAAAGAACATGAGCATGAAAAACTGTCTTTATATTGTATTAACCATTTTATTGTACAGTAACGACTGCTACTTATATCAGGCAAACACATTACATTGAATCATTCTACACACATACAGAGTTATTTTATTTAAAAAAAAACTTGTTTTCCACACCCCCATAGCTGCTTACATAGGTACAGAGAACCTTCCAATAGAAACACTGCATTTGTGTGCAGATTTTAACCATTTACTGACCTTTAAACCAGCAGAAGCTCAATGCAGAGATCTACAGAGCAGTATCTGGCTCCTCCTGATTCCGTGTGCAGGGGACTACACATCCCATGATTCCTTGCTACAAAAACTGCAATCGTTGATGGAATGTATTAGCTGCCAGTGATTGGCCAAAACTAATTATGAATATTATGCTCATTTTAGCAGGGATTTGCAGGGGTGTTAACTCAAAATCAACTGTTTGCAAAACCAAAAGATTTAGCAAACTTTAGGGTAAGTATAATAATGTTCATTCTGGTATTTTTTTTTATGCAAATTTTTTTTTCATACACTACTGATTCTCCTCTATCAGATGCATTCATAATCCACGAAACTTAGACATGCCTTTAATTACTTATTACCATGTATTGACCAGTTACCGTCATACCTGGGATATCCCCAAAGCCCAACAAACCTGAAATAACGACATTACACCAATCTGGGTATAAAAAACTGGCCACAGCTTCTTTATTAGACTTAACAGGTAGACCAAAACCAAATTTTAATTAACCAATATACCAACTAGTGCTTGCCCGCCCTACTTAGCCTAATACCCCTCAGGGGACCCCGTGCCCCTAGAGGCTCCTCCTCCTTCACCAACGTAGGAGGGCAAGCACTACCGCCACAAACGCACGTCACGTGCGTTCCGCCACCGAAGCTATGGCCCTTGCAATGCTGTCCTTAATTGCATAAATAAACAAATTTAACCCAATTGGATATAAGTGCACCCCATCTTTCATAAAATATCCCTCAACGTCAACTATCTCAAAGTCAACGTGCCTTATGGAGATTCCTCCATGCCTCCTAATGAAACTCGACATTGCCTTGTTGACTCGCTTCCTACACCTGTCCATCGTTGCCCCATCCATGGGAGCCCTCCACGTCCTACGCTGTATCATTTCTGACCATACTATCACCAAACCCGGGAAGAGAGCCAACAAGCGCTCCACATCACGTTTCATTATCCTGATCAACTCCTTGATTGGCATGTTGCCTAAGTCATTTCCCCCAGCGTGAACAAACAGCACCTCGGGCCCTTCAAACATTCTGGCATACCCCGCTATATGCTCCACCAGCTTGTGCCACTTAAGCCCTCTAACCCCCAACCACCGGAATGACACCCGATCTGAAGGGAATCCCAGCTGCAAACCTCCATCCTTGATCCCAGCCTCCTTCCTGGTCCAGTAAATATACGAGTGACCCGTGAGCCACACCTGCCAGGTGGAACCTGTCATAAAGAAAGCCTTAATTACCAGTGTGGTAACTTGTCTTCCTTGAATGGTAATTTAAACAGGCCTTTGTAGGAGGGCTGAGAATCTTTACTTCCCTCCCACAATTGCTCATGGACAGGATGTGATGTAAATTACATCATCTCAACTAAGGCTATATCCAGGCAGGAAACTGGTGCTGCTTCCTGTTTTCTTCCTTGGTGGTGAGGGTGAGGAGGTGATTTCAATGGTCTGACCGTGGGTAAGATCAAGCGTTTGGGGAAGGGAATTACTATATATATATATATATAGGTAGATAGATTTAAAAGGGGGTGTTGCTCCGTGGGTCTGGGCTGTTGTGTTTATAGTATTGTGTTATCTGCCTTTTAATAAATACCTTTTAATGTAGACGAACCTTGTGTAATATTAATTTGGTGATACACCACATTTGGCGACCACGAATTTTAGACTTCTACAAAGGTTATTTATGAGGTAATATCACATTAATAGATAGTCAGATTTATTTTATTTTTATTTTTTTTTGGGGGGGAAGGAAAAAAAGTACTCTGTCTAATTATCCTCTGCATGGGAAATCAAGTGCTGATTGTGTGTGGGGTCTAGGTTAAGCCTCCATTTTTAATATATATCGTACTAGCTTCTGAGTTGAGTTTTGTTCGTACTAGCTTATTTTGATACATCAAACAAATATATATCATCAGGTTGTTTTTGTGGGTTTATCTGAGTTGAGTTTTTTTTTTTTTGTGCTTTTGACTATCAAAGTACAGGCATAGGCCTGCATTTGAATAAGGCTCCATGTGGCTTCTTTGTGTATTTAAATGCTAATTCAAGTCTCCATTTTTAATATATATCGTACTAGCTTCTGAGTTGAGTTTTGTTCGTACTAGCTTATTTTGATACATAAAACAAATATATATCATCAGGTTGTTTTTGTGGGTTTATCTGAGTTGAGTTTTTTTTTTTTGTTTTGTGCTTTTGACTATCAAAGTACAGGCATAGGCCTGCATTTGAATAAGGCTCCATGTGGCTTCTTTGTTTTTTTTAAATGCTAATTCAAGCCTCCATTTTTAATATATATCGTACTAGCTTCTGAGTTGAGTTTTGTTCGTACTAGCTTATTTTGATACATAAAACAAATATATATCATCAGGTTGTTTTTGTGGGTTTATCTGAGTTGAGTTTTTTTTTTTGTGCTTTTGATTATCAAAGTACAGGCATAGGCCTGCATTTGAATAAGGCTCCATGTGGCTTCTTTGTTTTTTTAAATGCTAATTCAAGCCTCCATTTTTAATATATATCGTACTAGCTTCTGAGTTGAGTTTTGTTCGTACTAGCTTATTTTGATACATAAAACAAATATATATCATCAGGTTGTTTTTGTGGGTTTATCTGAGTTGAGTTTTTTTTTTTTTTGTGCTTTTGACTATCAAAGTACAGGCATAGGCCTGCATTTGAATAAGGCTCCATGTGGCTTCTTTGTTTTTTTAAATGCTAATTCAAGCCTCCATTTTTAATATATATCGTACTAGCTTCTGAGTGTTAATACTATTATTTTTGTTTTGTTTTTGGTTTTTTTTTTTTTTTTTTTTCTCTTCTTTCTTTTTCTTTCTCTAGTCCTTTATCATAGTACAGGCCTGGAAAAAAAAAATAATAAATAAACCATTTTAAATATTATATATATATATATATATATATATATATATATATATATATATATATTATTTCAGGCGTGCATTTTAATACACTATAGGCTTCCATACCTTATACATTTTGGGTGTCTTGCATATCCTCGTTCGGGTTTATCTCCTACCCTGCAGGCCTTGCTATTATATTTTAAGTTAATTAGCAAGTATTACCTTCACCATACTAAGGTAAGTATAATTTGCATTGTGGGTACTAATCTATTTTTCTACATATTACACCTGGCCTACTGAATAGTCATCAACTATTGTTGGCTACTCAGAAGCATGCTACTTTAGTCGCAAATTGATTTGGATTCTTACTTGGGTGAGTAAAAGAGTAGAAATGTCTTTTCAAGGGGCCAAATACTTTCCCACAGAAGTGTGTGAGTACTTTAGGAAACATATTCAAAAACATGATGGTCCATATGAGCTTCCAGAACCAGCAAACCCAGACAGTGGAAAAGAGAAGAGATTAATGGATGTTCTAAAACAAATTATAAATAACAAAAAGTATAGAACAAAGAAGAGAAAAAGTTTGGTCACACAAGCTGTTGTAGCCACAATAGGAGGCCTAATAGACTTAGTTGTAGAATTACGGCAGCATAATTTGGAAACAACAAATAAAATGGAGGAAGCAATGGACAAAAGGGATTGTTTAAAAATTGCAGCTTTGAGAACAACTACAATTGTGGGGGAACTAGAAAGGGAGTTAGGAGAAATAGAGGAACAGAGGGATGCTTATGGAGTAAAAATAACAGAACTTCAAAACATAATAATGGACTATAAAAATAAAACAAAGTTAGAAGGGATAAAAGGAGTCAGAGACATTGCCAAAACATATCCAGATCTGGATATGTTCGTGGCACAAAATAAAGAACCAGTGCCGAAAATGAACCAAGATAGAAAAGATTTCTTATGTTATTCTGTTCCACAAGTAGATACCATACCACAAGCACCAGTTATTGTTTCAGAATTATTTAATGCAAGGCAAACACCTACAGGATTTTCTATGCAGACTCGACCGATGTCTATGGCAGATAAAGACAATTTCCAGAAATGGTGGGGAAGTATGCCAACTAACAACTTTAATACATTTACACATTGGTTTATGAGGGGAGCAGATAGAGCTAAAAAAGGAGGTCTTAACTTAGAGGAATGGACAGAACTGTTAGAATACGCTATGGGTCCTTTGGCTAGTAGACTATTGGGATTTAATAACAGTGTGTCTGATCAGGCAGGAAGAATTGCTGCAACTAATTTCTATCTACTTAGCATAGAGAAAGAAATAGCAAATATTACCATGAGGCCAATAGATGGTCCTAGAGAGGTAGCTCAAAGGATATTTTTTTGGTATACTCTACGACAACCTCAACAGCCTCTAGTGCTGGGCTCACCAGAACATATAGCAAAAGTAATGGAAGCCCTTCCCCGGGAGTGTCAAGAATTTATCAGGCTTTTTGATCCAACACCAACAGACTTGGAAATGGTACTAACTAGAGCTGATAAGTGGTGGATCAAGCATCCTTTCACAGAACAGGCCTGCTCTGTTTCAGCTGTAAGAACATTTAAGGTCGAGTCTGGTAGAGATATAGATGGTAATTGGAGAAACCAGACGTGGGATGTACCCCAGAACAAGAAGGATGATCAAAACTGGAGACCAAAACAGAACTTTGACAAAAGATGGAGAGATCCACCTAGGGACTATAGTAATAGGGATGGCAGCAACTGGAGGGCTAATCAGGAGGGAGAGAGAAACGGTAACATGGGCTATTGGGAACTCAGGAGACAGAAGGATAGGATAGAAGAGGAAAATCACATACTTAAAAACAAGGTAGCTGAGTCAGAGAGGAAATTGAAGGAAAATGAGGCAAAGATGATAAAAGAGGGACAGAGTAGAAGTGAGTCACAATGACAAATCCCAACCCCTGCGCCTCAGCATCTCATTCACTCAGCTAATTTAACCATGGATGAGGCAGGTCGGCCTACCAGTTATACAGTCATCGCAGGGGTAGGGAAAAATATGTTGGTAGATACAGGAGCAGCAGTTACAATGACCAACAGGGTCAAAAATGGGGATTCTTCAGTAAGTAGTATGGGAGTTACTGGGAATCCACAGGAGGTTAGAGCAGGTCCAATTGATGTAGCAGTTGGAGAAAAAACAATAGAAGTAGAAGCAATAGTGGGTTGGCCAGAGGAAATATTGGGAATAGAAGCTTTAAAAAAAGGAAATTTCATTGTAGATCTTGCCAATTTTTGTTTGTGGAAGACAGAAAAGGTGAATCAGGTAAGTACAGAGTTGACGAAAGGGGTTGTGCTCCCAATGGCATATATTGTCTCTCCGATAAAAAGTCTGAAAAAAAACAAACTGAAACTAGACGGACAACCAGAATGGCTGCAGAAGCTAATCCAAGACATACCTGTTTGGGCTACAGATAAATTAGACTGTGCAAGAATGAAAGGAATGGTCTTTTTGGAAGGAGGAGACCCACAATGGCAAAAGCAATATCCAGTCCCAAGAGAATCAGTGGCATCAATCACCAAGATGATAGAAATACTGGAGAGAAGTGGAATAATTAAATCTGGAAATGGGTATGCATGTAACTCACCATGTTGGCCTGTGAGAAAAGCTGTGTTAAAAGGGAATAGAGATGAAAAAGCAGCCTCATCATGGAGACTTACCATTGATTACAGGGCCGTGAACAAACTTGCAAAAAGAATGGCCCCTGTTGTTTTTGTTATGTATATGTTTCTAATGATGGAATCTAGTGTTCCCACAGAGCAAGGCTGTATAAGAATGAAGATGCGTGTCAACAGAAGATTGTGGTGGATTCTTGTTCCAGGATGGATAAGTATAAGCTGTATCACAGTAGGAATGGGGAGACAGGCAATAAGGCCAGAAGATACCGCAAATAAGGGAGAGAGTTTGAAAAGATTGGAGTTACATTATGTTCAAGCAGATAGATTTATTTGGCCCAGGGAATTGGAAGTAAAAGAGGGTGGAGGGTTACAAGTAAACATTATTTTGCCACATAATAGTACCAGGGGATTAGCTCTTAGAGCTCCAATACAAGAGAGGTTTACAAATATTACAGTAGTAGTGAGTAACTTAACATTAGAAGAAGGTGGAGAATGGGACGCTGCAGTTATACCTGCCCAGCCTGACCTAGAGGAATTCTGCAATTTTGATACTGGAAAGGGGTGTGTTCTAACAATAGATGAAGTATTTGTCTCTGTAAAGGAGCTGCAACGTTGTAAAGATCAGAAGAAGGTACCATGGCCAATAGGCGGATTGATGGTGGTACCAACACATGAAACAGTTGTGCAAGGGGTTGGGTGGACTTACTACCCAATAATTCTAAATTTTAATGATTTTTCTATTCCTCCAAAGTGCCCGGAATCACAGCGGCAGTGGTTTAAGCAAAGTATACAAGAGACCATCATTGAGTGGACCGGAGCAGGGAGTCGAGAAAAACGGGACACACTTGCAGCCCTTTTAGGAGAAGTCGGAACTGGATTGGGAGTATGGAATTCAGCAGACATCATTGGAGTGAACAGCCGGATAAACTCCCTTACTGATGGCATGGGACATGCTATGAAAACAGGTGGAGTAGCTGACTCCCTTACAGTGAGTAGACTGACAGACAATGTTGATGACATACACACCATTGCCAACAACCTGCATCTAGTTGAGGAAAATATTGCTTCCATTGCTAACAGCATTAAGAATGAAATAGTGGGAACTGCCATTTTCTGTTCTATGATTGGAGGAAAGCTGTTGGCAGATTTAAAGGAAACTATTAAAGACATCCAGGCAAGGATTATCACGTCATTGAAAAGAAAAGGAGTGGACATCACTGAGGACAATCTTAAATACAGCTATATTGAAGGCCCAGATCAATGGCTGCCACATGGACTACAATCTGGGACAATAGGACTAATCCTGGCAATTCCCCGCTGGGAGGGGCAGGCAGAGCAACTGAACTTCATACATAGCATTGGCACGTTAAGTGATGGAATCTACAGGCAACACTTCCCATCAAAAAGACTGGCCACTATTACAGGATTGGAGATGGATGAAAGCTGTTGCAGGAAATCTCAACACCGATGGCTGTGCAGTTGTGTTTGGGAGAAAGGAGCTGAGGAGGATGGCTGGGTGCAGTTGATAAAAGAAAACCTGGTGCAAGAGGTGATCCGCATAGATGACATTGCATGCTTTATCTGCCACTCTGAATATAGGACAGTTGATGAAATATGTTTGGTGGAAGAAGGGTCTTGTATCATGGTATTTCCATCAAGAAACCTTACCACTGAAATGATCAATTTTACTGCAAATGCAGATTGGACAAATTTGACAATGAAGCTTTTTACCTTGGAACTTCATGAGTCAGAGACACATCCAGTCCTACGAACACTGTCGCTGGTACTCATGTTCATTCAAGTATTAACGACAATTATAATAATATACTTTTGTGTGGCAATGAAACTTGCAAGGAGGATATATAATAATGTGTCTTTTTCCTCTTCTTTCTCTCTCTCATACATTCTTCAATAAAGTTTTACATTGCACATACATAAACATTTATCACACACTCTCACCTAAATTCTATAAATTCTATTTTTTGTGTAATATGTGGATTGACAGCCATAGGAAAGTACAGGAGAACTTATGTCGCTGAGGGAACTATTCCGGAGGGACGGTGGGTTGAATTTCTCCTGTATATCAGGTTTTTGCTCCCACTAGGTTCTCCTGTAATAGAGGGATAACTAGAAAACTGAGCAACATAGAAGAAGAAAAAGTGAGGGAATGTGGTAACTTGTCTTCCTTGAATGGTAATTTAAACAGGCCTTTGTAGGAGGGCTGAGAATCTTTACTTCCCTCCCACAATTGCTCATGGACAGGATGTGATGTAAATTACATCATCTCAACTAAGGCTATATCCAGGCAGGAAACTGGTGCTGCTTCCTGTTTTCTTCCTTGGTGGTGAGGGTGAGGAGGTGATTTCAATGGTCTGACCGTGGGTAAGATCAAGCGTTTGGGGAAGGGAATTACTATATATATATATATATAGGTAGATAGATTTAAAAGGGGGTGTTGCTCCGTGGGTCTGGGCTGTTGTGTTTATAGTATTGTGTTATCTGCCTTTTAATAAATACCTTTTAATGTAGACGAACCTTGTGTAATATTAATTTGGTGATACACCACAACCAGTCACTAACTCTGGCCGAATATATGACCTGAAGCTATTAGACCCCCATCTACCTATTCTTTTAACCCAGTCATCCCCCATACCTGACCCCGCTGCCTCAGTTGCTGCCCCTATCCTAAACGAATGCGACCCAAACTGAGATGGTGTTAGCCCAATTCTGCCCAATGTTAACTTGAGAACGGAAATGAACTGCAACTGAGATAAAGGACTCCCATCTTCGTGCATTAGGAAGGAACCCTGCGAAACGCCCCAAAGAAAGGGAGCGAAAAGGCCGTCCGAAACAATAGCGCCTCGTACTCAGATTTGCAAATTCCACCTAGCTCGCCATATAAGGATTGCAAAACTGCAAATGATATAGGCCTCCTCACATCCTTTCGCTTGGTCCCCCGTCTCATTCCCTTTAAAGCCTGCCTCACACAGAAATTTTTTGTGACGTCTGGCCTCCCCTGCAGCTTCAAAATGAAGGCCAGGGCTGTTATCTTCCTACCTACCACGGACGGGGATATTCCCCGCTCCTGGCACTGCAGCATGAACGCGATGAGGGTACTCAGATCATTTACCTCACCGCCACTTTTTCTGGCTAATTCTTCCCCAAAAGCTTCCCACTCCAGCGACACTTTCTTATAACCCCTCCATGTGGTTGGTGCCAGCGAATTCTTTATCAACTCCCCTAGCTCCACGCTCCCATGTTCCATAAGTGGCGTGGTAACGGGATTCCTGTCTCGGACGCCGCTGGAGCCACCTGCCGGAAACGATCCCACTGTGACCGGGACAACGCATCTGCTATCACATTTTGAACCCCAGGTACATGCTTAGCCCTAAAGTTAATTTTACACTGCATGCACCTAAGAACCAACTGTCTGATCAATCTTATCACCGGCAAAGAGGAAGCAGACAGTGAATTGACCGCCTGAACCACCCCCATGTTGTCACAATGAAATATCAGCTGCTGGTCTCTAAGCTAATCCCCCCAAATAAACATTGCGATCACTATAGGAAAGAGTTCTAGGAATGCCAAATTTTTAGTTAGCCCTATTGCAACCCACTCCGGCGGCCACTGCTCAGCGCACCATTGCCCCTTTAAATACGCCCCGAATCCGACGCTACCGGCTGCATCCGTAAAAAGGTCTATCTCCGAGTTGTTGACGGGAACTGCCGGGATAAAACATCTCCCGTTAAAAGAATCCAAGAACCTTAACCACACTTCTAAATCCTCCTTGATATCCCTGGTGACCCTAATAAAGTGATGAGGCTGTTTAACCCCAGCAGTCGCCAACGACAAGCGCCTAGAAAAAATCCTTCCCATAGGAATTATCCGACAGGCAAAGTTTAACTTTCCTATCAGAGACTGAAGGGCCTTAAGGGTCACTTTCCGGGCTCCCCGTGTTTCCTCCACTCTGGCCCTGAGATCGGTTATTTTATCGTCCGGCAGACGACACTCTAACCTCCCCGAATCAATTGTAATCCCCAGGAAGCTAAGCACTGTACATGGACCCTCTGTCTTTTCTCTCGCAATAGGGATCCCAAAGTCTTTTGCTACGGACATGAACACGTCCATCAGATCCTCACATACCTGAGAACCCCCTTGTCCAACAAAAAGGAAATCATCTAAATAATGGACTAGGGACTTGGATCCTGACTTGACCTGAACCACCCATTGAACAAAGGAACTGAAAGCTTCAAAATACGCGCATGATATAGAGCATCCCATAGGCAAACACAAATCGACATAATAGTTGCCTTGAAAGTGGCAACCTAGTAGATGCTGACTCTCCGCGTTTACCGGAAGCAATCTGAAAGCAGACTCAATGTCTACCTTTGCCAATAGGGCGCCCCTGCCTGCTAACCGAACGAGCTTTACGGCCTGATCAAATGGGGTGTACCTAACCGCTGACAAGTCCTTATCGATCTCATCATTCACCGATCCCCCTTTGGGGTAAGAAAGGTGATGAATCAGCCTGTACTTGCCAGGCTCCTTTTTGGGAAGCACGCCTAATGGCGATAACCTCAAGTTTGGGACGGGTGGCTCCCGAAAGGGGCCAGCCATCCGTCCCAAAGCTAGTTCTTTTGTAATCTTTTCCTTAACGATGCCGGGAAACTGACCTGCCGATTTTAAATTAGGGGGAACGAACAATAGCTCAGGAAAAGTCTTAAAAGTAATAGAAAAACCGCCGTCAAAACCATCACGGATCAACTCCGCCTTTTTAGCATACCCTCTACGCCTACCGTACATTTTTAACCAAGGAAGCATCCTTTCTAGCCTGATCGGCGTTCTCGCCTTTGGAAGCAGGCTCAGACTGCCCTGCAGTTCCGCGCAATTTCTTGAAACACCGGAACAATGGGTGTGGATGCCCGCATTCCGAACACTCGTGCCTGAATCTGCAGGCAGATCCCCATTTGCATGAACTTTCGTTGTATAGGAAACAACATCCCTTCCTAACCGAGCTGGTGACCTGCTGCTGCCTATTACCGGACCCACAAAAGGACTGAGCCGCTCTGAGTGGGGTGACTATCTTCATCCATATGCCTACCTCCCTATCATCCCATCTCATTTCCTCCCTAACAGCCATCCTCTGCCTGAACTGTTCGTCGTACGCCCACCAGGCCATCCACCCGTATGTCCTATGAATGCTGTCTATTTCGTCCTGGTAGCAGAATAGAGCACAGCAATATTCTGGCTTCCTTTCCCCGACTATGCTTGCCAAGATTGCGAACGCTTGCGACCAATTCGCGAAGGTTTTTGGGATTCTCCTAAACCTACGCTTCCTCTCATCCTCTTCTTTTTTGCCCTCATCCCGGGATCCGGGGTCCTCCTTAACCTCAAAATACTGATCCAGCGGCAGCTAGGAAAATATTTCTATAAACTCCCGCTTCCATATTCTATCTTTTAGCTCCTGCGCTACGTGAACTCCCAGAGGGCCTATCCTGCAGAGGGTGGAGGCTGCTAGCGCCGTATCCGCTACCACGATAGATGCCGAGTCACTCCTATCAGTTTTCTGGCTCTCCCCCGCCCTCTCTGCCTGCCCCCTTCCTGCATCTACCAGCGTTGCTGGGACCCATGCCTGCGCCGCTGACTTCTCACCTTCTAACTTAGACAACACAGTCCTCAGGAGCTCCCCTATAGTGTCTGATTGTGTTCCTTGTATTGATTGTGCTGTGTGTGTGCAAGGCACTCACCTCCAGAGTTAGGTGTTGCGGCTTTCCTGCACAACTCCGCCGGGATAGCATCCCACTGTGCGGCAAGTGAACTTGATGGGTTGTTGTCGCCACTCTGCCGGCGTGTTGCTGCCGCTCGTGCTGATGACATCTGTGAACCTGTATAAAAGGCCGAGGACCTATGTGATTGGTACACATGAGACATTCCTTGCCTCCCCCCCAAGGCCCTTTCCAGCCTGCGGGGCTCATCCCTGCCACTTCTCCTGCAGTGTAACTTCTGTGAGGTCTCCTCTCGCCGCCTTCCACTCCTGATCCTAACCCTAGTTCTACCAGGGGAGTAGCTTCTGCCTTGCCTTCCTCCATCTACTACCCCACTCTCCGACCTCTCGTCTGGGGGTGAAGTGTCATACCTCCCACCCTGCTCGTCGCTCTCTGCGTCCTCCAAATACCCTGCAGCTGCCACTCCAGCCCTGGGCTCTATAGAAACTTATCTCCTTGCCTGGCTTACCCGGCTACCAGGCCCCTCCACCAGTGGGGCCCTTTTACGCCCATTCCCAGCTTGGGTTCTAGCCTGTAACCTCTTACCGCCTGGCCTTGTGGTGACAGGGTTAACCCGCCACTCCCCATCAGGTTGTCTGTCCCCTGGGCTCCTCTGGGTGCTGAATAATCCATCTGCCTGGGGGGGTGCCTGCTGCTGGCTCCTAATTCTCTGTTCTAGTGCCCTGGCTCCCCCCCAGGTAGCTCCCTTCCCAGGCCTATGACCCCCCTGCTCCTAGTGAGCATACCCACCACCCTGGGTTGTGGCTGGTCCACACCCCCAGGTGGCACTGCCTCTTCCTGGGCTTGCTGCCTCTCAGACCCAGCATCAGACCTCACTGTTGCGGCTGACCCAGTGCCTGTGATGATCACAGACCTCAGATCCCGCGGGACCCGTAACTCACCCTTCCTGATGTCAGCGCCGTCCCTGCTGGCCTCCGCCGTCCTCCGCCGAGCCGCCGGAAGTGAGGCTGACGTCACTTCCGGTCGCGCCATTTTCATCCCGCCGAGCTTCCTGGAGCCACGTGCCAGCTCCTGCTGCCGGACCACATGTTGTGCCTTCTCAGCAACTCCCAACCGGGGTACCTTCCGCCCGCTAGATGTTTCACCGGCGTGCCTCTTCGCTCCAGGCCCAGCATCGTTCAGACCAGCAGGAGGGACCGGCTGGCTCACTGAAGGGGCTGATGGACCAAGGCTCAGTCTTGCCGGAGGCCTGGTTCTTCTGGACGGACGATGCCAGGCCTCTTGAGGTAGGATGGCCGAGGTGGATGGGGGAGAGGGAGATAGGTGAAGGAGGGGGGATCCAGGAGGAGGGAAAGGGGGGGAATTGGGGATATAAGGGGATGGTTCCCTACTATAAATAGGAGGAGGGGTAGGTGGAACCATAGAGGGAGAACTATCCCTAGCAGGGGGAACTCTGGGGATGGAGGCCACTAACGCTGACAGCCAATCCTGGCCTTTTTCAGCTACAGCCTCCCTAATCTGACCTAGCAGAGACTCCATGTCTGCAGATGACATTATGGGTAAATGGGGAATAATAGACTGTTACACAACTACCTACAGCTCTTTGCTTAGACTCAATGTGTGCTCACTGCCACACACATCTCTTTAAGAAACTTCTGCTGAAACCCCTCCTCTCTCCCCTCTCTACCAATCAGCAATCACTCCTATCCTTTGCTTCCTTCTCTGGTCACCACCCACTCCCCTTCCACTTTGCTCTGCTGTGGGTTCATGTCTTGTGTACAGAGAGGTACAAAGTCAAATAGATTATAATGAAGTCCAGGTGCCAGAAGTCCTGGGTGCTAGAAGAAGAAGCCCAGGAGACCTGTGGAGTCCTGAGGAGCAGAGAGCAGAACCTGATGGAAAATTAACTTGAAGAAAACGCTGACTATAGGGGTAGTATATTTTATATAACAATGTAGAATTCATATTAGTTTTATTCTTGTAAATATTGTTTTTCTATTTATTGTCTGCAATCTGTGCATCTAAAACCCATCTTGTAACAGTCTTTTTATTTATGTAAAATATATATTTTTAATTATTTGTCTGTCTGATAATTCACCTGCCCAAAATAATATAGTATTTGTAGATACATTCATTTCTTACAGTAGGACATTTAATATTATTTATGCAGTTCCTTCTATGCTAATGTGCAAACCCCATGACAACATTGTGGGTATAATACTATTCACAAGACACTCATTTGCATGTTAATACAGCATGAACACTTTTGAATAAGTAAGGAATGGTTCACTGTAAAAAACAAATGACTAATACAATGTATATCCTGTTTTCCACGCTCTGTACCATGAAAAACATATTTGGAAACTTTGAGTGGCTTAAGAGTACCGGTACACAGGGAAAAAGTTGTACAAGAAAGTTTATTTAGAAAACAAAAATGTTGATGCCTCTGCTGGGCCTGGTTGTTGCATTGAATGATGCAAGGGGTCTGCTTCTGGGTCAATGAGAGGGAAACGGTGTACCTACATACAGTAGCTGAAACTATTGTTAGTTTGGTATATATTTGACAAATAAGTGTCTTTTTTCCTTGAACTACATTGGTCCCTTAACAATAACTTATAAAAATCAAATGCTGTATATACTCGAGTATAAGCCAAGTTTTTTTTTTAAAAACCCCCTCGGCTTATACTTGAGTCACTCTCCCCCCGTGTCTCTCTAAACCCCTGTGTCTCTCTAACCCTCCCCCAGTGTCTCTCTAACCCCCCCCCCCCCCCCCCACCGTGTCTCTTTCCCCTCCCCCTCCTCACCCTACCCCTCTAAATACCCCCCCCCCCTCCCCTCACTTACCTGCTCCGGCCTCCGCTCCTTCCGGGTCTCGACGTAGAGCGCATGTGACGTCACGGCATTAGCACATTAGCATATACCGGGTGCCGGCAAACGGTATATGCTAATGACGTGGGGCGCATGTGGTTGTGATGATATGTATTCTTCTGCTGCGGACTCTTTAATGCTCTGACACATAGAACCCTGTCCCTAACTGCTTTTTGCTAAAGTGAACCCTCCAATAATGCAGCTAATGAGTTCTCTAGTGTTGGGTGTATTATTAAGTAGTCAGTAGGGGGAGCTGGGAACCTGCTAAAGGGCGGGGTCACTGAAGGGGCGCGCAGGGATACGAGTGATGCGACTGCACGATGGCGGCCGCAGAGACTGTGGGAGAGAAGCGACTGTGAGAGAAGAAAACAACAATAACAAGGCGGAGAGAGCGCCTTACATACCCGGATACCTGTCACCGGGAATAGGGAGCAGGAGGAGGTGTGTGAGGGTGCGGAGAGCTTGATAACGCCAGCCTGCCCCCTGACAGCCAGCTATGGACATAAATCAGGAGGAGACTGGCTAGCACAGGGTTAATAGGGGGTTTAAATGGATCTGTCAGAATACTGTAATAATCACAGAGGACAGCCGGGATACCAGGACATGAGACCAAAGCAGCAGTGAGGAAATGTAAGGAATACATCACACAGATACCAGCCAACACAGGGTTAATAAGGAGCTTCTCAGGGATCTGTCAGAATAGGCATCAGATAATAAGAGATATTGACAGCTGGGCACCAGGACATGATACCATAGCAGCAGCAGTGTGATGATGTAGGGGCTACATTAGAATGGTACCAGATAACATAGGGTTAATGTGGAGCATAAAAAGGCATCAAATATTACTAAGTGCTGGGTGCCAGGCCCTGCCAGGATATACTGCACATGTTTAGGTATTAGGGCCAAGTACTAGATGCCAGGCAGTGTCAGTGTAACAATAGTGTGGACATGTTAGGTAACATAGATTTAATACAGAGGTATAAATGTATTAGTCAAATACAAATATATATTACAATTATCTGCTATTACACCAAGGTGGATTACTATAGCAGCAATATAAGTATTAAATCTGCCTCGGCTTATACTCGGGTCGGCTTATACTCGAGTATATACAGTAGATTTTTGGGTGACTAAGTCCATTTAAAAAGGAATGTGCATCTGGCATCTGGGGTCAGCCATTTTAATATGACGCTATAAGGTGATTATTTATATAAATAAAATGCTTTTTATGGTGTACATAATTTCATGGACATATGTAAATTAATAATGAGATTTAAAATCTGCATAGCCCATATGCATCACAGACCTGATACAGCCTGATACCCTTAGAGCAACACAGATGTCGTCACAGATATACTATCATGTTATTAAACTTGCATGATTGAATCATGATTAAAGTTTTGCTTTTCAGGTAAAAAATAAGTGTTGCACAGTTCAAGAAAACTTATATTTAAAATATTGGAAATTAAAAAATATCACATATTATTGGCAGACTCATGTCCCACCTTCAATATAGGGGATCCATGGCTAAACTCTCCAAATAGCATTCCCCTAAACTAAACAAACCCTCCCCTATTTAACTACTTCTTGACATATAGATGAGAGTATGATGGACCCGGGTTCTGCCAATGGCCCAGTGACAGAAATGAAAGATAAGCCAAATGTTTATTATGATTACTGGTAATTTACTTTAACCATAACAAGGAGGAAGCTTAACACCGCCTTTACCCCCCGCTCCCCCCTTCCCCCACCCCCCTGAATACTTAAAATATCCCTACCGCTTGCTGCAATAAATCAAAACATCTTTCTTAGTTATGAGGAAGGGAACATTTATGAAAGAAGGCATTTGTTAACTCCAGTGGCAGCTGGTGACTTTCTAACTTGGTGGGGCGGAAAACAGAGACCTGGCCCCTCCCCTTACATTGACTCCACCCAACAGTATAAACCCCTCCCCTTCACAACATGTTACTACAACATGTATAGACCCTGCCTAGTGACATAGTCTCCACCCACAAAAGTGATCCCATAGAGAAAGACCGGGATAGAGATAGAGAGGGGGGGGGGGATAGTGAGAGAGAGGGAAAGAGAGAGGAAGGGATAGAGAGAAAGGAAGGGATAGAGAGAGAGAGAGAGAGAGAGGGAGATAGAGATAGAAAGAGAGATAGATTCTATGCCTTTTCTTCTATCCCTCTCGCTCCCTCTCTATCCATCTCTCTTCCCTCAATAACCCCCCATCTCCATACCTCTCTATCTATCGCTCTGGGGTCAGGTCAGATATTTTACGACTGAGACAATTATGATACAAGACGATATTATGATAGCAGGACATATACTGAGAAAGAGTAAAACTGCAAAAAAAATAATAATTTGTTAAATGAGCAAATAGATTAATTAAACAAACAGAGACTAAACAGCACGTGGGAGGAACATCTTGCACCTACAGAAGGACAGGGTGATAATTCACCAACGACAGACCAGAACAAGAATGCTGCACCCGAAGTTGGTTCTGCATGACTCAGTAGTGTTTTGTTTTTCCCTCCATTTTAAACATTATCTTTAAAAAATACATTTGAATAAATCTATGTGTTTGTAAAAAATATAAAAAAATAGTTTTTATAGGCTGCCTTTACATAATTAATATTAAGTTGCAAGAAACATATTTGAGTGGTTAATTAGCATATATTTCTAATTCTGCTCCTTCACACACACACACACATATATATATATATATATATATATATATATATATATAGACAAAAATAAACACACACATTATATATATCATACACATGCAATAAGAGATCTCCCCGAAAAGTAAGTATACCCTCTCCTTATAAATTCATAGAGAGAGAGACTAAGACACAGGACTTCTTCTGGATCGCTACCTTGTCATGGTGAAGGGGCTTGTTACCTCAATGAAGCTGTGAGTTATATCATGAAGGGTAATTTTGGAGAGGTTAGACAAAATGCAGTCCACTGGAGTAGGAACTAGCAATCAACTCCAGTATCGTTGCCATGAAAACCATATGGATAAGCTCAACCAGAAACACAGACAGATGTACCTGGTGTGCTGCATCCACATGGTCACTGAGAGTGAAACACGACTGAATAACAGAACAACAACAACAAGACATAGAGAGGGATATGGACTCACCTGAGCTCTGCAGCTGCCTTTGTCTTGTATAGACTGGGGTGGTGACAGATAGGTGACAAGCTTGGTGTGTGGAGCAGGGTAGTCAGAATCAATAGGACCACCAGAGAATTGAGAAAACTGAAGCTCTACACATAGCTCCCTCTATCTACATGAACTATGAGCTGGGAGTTGTTTTTTTCAATAAACTTTATTGAGATTGCACCAATATATTCACTTCCGGGGGGACTGTGAGAGCTGCAGTCCCTGTATGATGTAAGACTTTCCCTCCCAGCCATTCTGATTGGATGATGCTGCTTTTGACAGACAGGTTCAGCTCTTTCTGTTATATACAGTTTGGGCATAGACCCTAATCTGTATTACTAGGTCACCAGCAGGGGGCTAGATGTGATAAATCAGTGTATTTAACTGCAGCACAGAGGGTTTTGAAATTTAAAGTGACAGCAGAAGCTTTTAAAAAAACAGTATATTAAACATGATAAAACATTTTTTTTTATTATATAAATTGTACAATTAAGTAAGTGATGGGGGGGAATTAAGTCAGTGCATTAATTTTGGGAGGGCGGTTGCCCATTTCCCCTTATGCACCAGCCGCCCCTGGTTAATCCCCTATTTTAACAGTTTTTAGATGATTCTTTTAAAAAACAGCTGGGATTTTATGTATAATGCATTAAAACATAACCTATGTAACATTAGCATTGCATAATTTTACTATACCTGATGTCTTCAATAAAAAAAGATTAAAACTAAATTTTGGAAATGCAGATTTTTAATTGTTTTTAGTGTTCTTATAAAGTGCTATTTAAATCATAGTTAGGTATGGCCTAATAGGAAATACACTTTAAATTTGTAAAGAATGATAATATACTCTGTTGGAAAGAATGTGGTCTAAGGGCTGATACCATACATGTCTGGTGGGAATGCACCAAACTGAGATCTTTTTGGAGGAAATGTATCGTCTGTACCTATTTGAGGAGGAAATTCCTTATAATTTAGAAATTATAATTTTACATTTACATCTTAAAAAATTATTCCCGAAATTTTACCTTCTCTTATTACATATTCTATTGGTGACTAAGGGATTGATCTGTATATCATGGAAAGTATATACAATGCCATCAATTCCAGAGATTATTAGATATATTAGCAGAAATAAAGCATTTGATCAACTAAATCAAAGATGCTCAGTTAAAACGAAGGGCTTGCTAACCCAATGGTTTATATGGGACAGGTATAGGGAGAGAAAAAAGGAAGGGATTAAGATGTAAAAAAAAAATAACGTTTGTAGTAAATGTAGGCTTATGCTAAAGTGATCTGCTACTTTTATAATATAGTATTATCCTTCAGGTAATAAAGCTCTGGCCCTCTCTTTTAAAATAAGTTATTGATAATTAACTCATCTTGTTGTGACTTTCTGAGTGTTGTTCTGGAAGATTATGTAATTTTGTCCTTTTTTTATTTGTTGTTATGTTATTTATGTTTATTTTTTTGTATCCGAAAATAAAGATTATTAGAAATAAAAGAAATACACGTTTATTAAACTTGTATTGGGCATTTAAACAAATGAATTACTATTTTTTAATTATGAGCTCCAGATCTCTCCACCCCGAGAATGATGTTGTCTCTGGAGTGGGAGTCGTCCAGAGGGGGATGGTTTCAAAATAGACATATTGCACTTGCAGTATGATAATGGGAGGGGACTAGAAAGTGTATTTGTGTACATTGCTAGAAGCTCATGTTAGACTACTATCTGCTACCAATGTGTCTTGTACAGTATTTTCTGAGATACTACCAGTGCCACGTGCTAGTCCAGGGAGACAGAAGGAGCTTAGGAGGGTTAATGCATCACTAAAAAAATGTGGTGCACTAAGGAGGGTTTTGGTTTTTTTAGAGCATTGGGCTGACTTCTCACTTGGGTACAATCTCTATAGCAGGGATGGATTGCACCCTAATGAGGAGGGAGCTTTTGTGCTAGGGGATAGGATGGTAGAAAGGCTGGGGGAGTTTTACAGCTAGTAGGTGGGTAGGGGGGAGAGACTAGATTAATGTAATGGGGTAGAAAGTGTAGAGGGGATAAGGGCTTAATTAAATATTTATGGGGAGGAGATGGGAGAGGGT
Organism: Discoglossus pictus; assembly: GCA_027410445.1. NCBI lineage: Eukaryota > Metazoa > Chordata > Amphibia > Anura > Alytidae > Discoglossus > Discoglossus pictus. Next base: position 383,197,986 of record CM050167.1, read on the forward strand.
TTGCATAGCCAATAGGGAGGTGCTGCTAAGTAATTCAAGTATAGTGGCAGGCACTCTAGAACTATAGACTTATAACATAAGGTGTATGCTTGCTAATACCAGGAAAAAAAGGGAGAGTTAGAATTATTGGCAATTAAGAAGAAATGGGATTTAATCAGCATTACCGAAACATGGTGGGATGAATCTCATGACTGGACTGTAAATCTGGATGGTTATAACCTATTTAGTAAAGATAGGGACAATAATAAAAGAGGAGGAGGGATTTGTCTATATCTTAAGCCTGAATATAAGCCTATAGTTAGGGAAGATATTTATGGTGAAACTGGCCGTAATGTTGAATGTTTGTGGGAAGAGTTAAATAGCAGAGCAGCAAATTCCAAAAGAATATTGGTTGGAGTTTGCAATAAACCCCAAAATATAATTGAAAGTGAGGAAATGCAATTATTGTTACAGATTAGAAATGTAGAAAAGCATGGGCAAGTTTAAATAATGGGAGATTTTAACTTCCCTGAAATAAACTGGATGAATGAGACCAGCAGTTCAGCTAAGGGGAGTAGGTTCTTGAGTACACTCAGGGATCATTATCTGGCCCAGGTCATGGATCGAGAGCTGTCTAAAAGACAGGAAGCAAAGGCTTGTGGTAAATGGAACATATTCCAATTGTACTAATGTGGTAAGTGGGGTTCCTCAGGGTTCAGTATTAGGTCCTCTCCTTTTTAACATATTTATTAATGACTTAGAAGTAGGACTGGAAAGAAGTGTCTCCATTTTTGCTGATGACACGAAGTTGTGCAAGGTAATTAAATCAGATAATGATGTACTTTCCCTCCAAAGGGATTTACATAAATTAGAGCAATGGGCATCTAAATGACAGATGAGAGTTAGCACGAATAAATGTAAAGTTATGCATCTGGGAAGGAAAAATAGCCATGCAATTTATAATCTTAATGCAGAAAATCTAGGCGTATCTGTCATTGAAAGGGATTTGGGAGTACCTGTGGACAACCACCTAGGTAACAGAGCTCAATGCCAAGCAGCAGCTGTAAAGGTAAATACAATATTAGCATGTATTCAAAAGGGTATAGAAGCAAGGGAAGCAAATATAATTCTGCCAGTACACAAATCCCTAGTACGCCTTCATTTGGAATATGAAGTACAGTTTTGGGCACCACTTCATAAAAAGAACATTTTAGAGCTAGGAAAAGTACAGAGACGGGCAACAAAACTAATAAGGGGAATGGAGGGGCTACGTTATGAAGAAATACAAACCAAATGTAACTTATTTTCTCGAGAAAAAATGCATCTAAGAATTAATATGATTACCTTATATAAATACATCCAGGGTCAGTATAAAGTTTGAGTTTTTTGTGCCAAGAGGTTTTCAACTGACAAGACGACATCCTTTGAGGTTGTTAGTAAAAAGATTCCACCTTAAAGAAAGAAAAGTGTTCTTCACAGTAAGGGGGGTTAATCTTTGGAATTCTCTACCAAAGGAGGTGGTGACAGTAGATTTGATAGACAACTTTAAAAAAGGAATACAATTGCCAGTATCTGGTGTCAGGAAGGAATTCATTTTTTTATCCATTTTGACACAATTGGCTAAGTTTCACTCAGAGGTTTTCATTCAGAGGTTGGAGAGATCTGGAGCCTATACAGCCTGGGCACAATTTAAAAAAGTAAGTTATGGTTTAAAAGCAAAATACTATTTTAATAAAAGTATTTTTATCAAGCCCTACCTATTATATATATATCTCTAAAGTGTTTAGCAAAGTTGTTTGTCTTATTATAGTTTGCAGCATACTGTTGGAACATTAAACTGGTCTTGTTAACAGTTTGTTTCATTTGTTTATTATATAAACAATATACATAAATAATCTAATATATATATATAAAATTAAAAAATATATTTGATTGCTAGTGTTCAAGACTTCAAGAGATCTTTCGATTCCTATCAGATGTCCAGGTGAAATAGAGGTCCCGGCCAGGAGGCTGTCCTCACAGGTAACTTTATCTACCACCTTCCCTGCATTGGCTATTCCAGGCAAACACTGGTTACAACTGTTTTTAGTACAGCCTGCAGGAAGATCCTCTGGACACATATCTGCTGGAATCCACCATGCTAGAGTTCAAATGTAAGTTTTTAAGATACAGTACATATTGATTTCTCTGCTTATCAGTAAGTATATAAAACAGAAACCTTATTGTTTAACTATTTCATTTACTCTTTAATAACTGATCAGCATCTGTACAGGAGCTGTCCTAAAAAGCACGACGGTTTGTTTGCAGTGGCCATATAAAGAGCCTCATTCAATTGAGGCATCGGGAGATCCGAGCTTTGGAAATGGAGGCTGTAAGTTATTTTGCTCTTCAATTGGCGTCATGTTGCGGGCTCCGATCGGTTTATGGCTCCGGTCTCTGATTCATTGCGATGGTTAACATTGCAAGTTAATGCCCCTCCAAGCCTATGATCCTTTAGAGCCGCAAGACTTCCGAACGCTAAAATCGCAAATCGATATTCAATTGCTCCGATTCCCCCTCGCTAACCACCCCGACAATGCCGCAAATGGCAAAAGTCAAACCACAAGTTACGGGTTCCAAGGAGAGCTTGCAAAGGGCTTAATGATCTGTTCGGAGCACTTCAAATGCAAATAAGAAAATCAATACTGTACTTCACAATACGGAGAAACTGATGAAAGGCATTCAAATTAATTGCGCAACAGTCTCTAGCCAGTTAATATGGAATATACGGCGCACCCCGGTACATCTCTGCCGCACCTTCCATCTTCGTTCTGCTAATGACCTTCTTCTTTCTACAACTCTTGTCACCTCCTCTCACTCGCTTTTAGGACTTTTCTTGTGCTGCTAATATTCTCTGGAACTCCTTGGCTCGCTCCACCAGATTATCCTCCTGCCTCAAAACATTCGAAACCTCACTAAAAACAAATCTCTTTAAAGAAGCGTATCACCTTCCACCCTAACACGCTCATCACCTCTCTCTCCCTCCTTTACCACACACAATACCTTTAGGTTGTAAGTCTCCGAGTTTCAATCCTGCAGGGTGCTTTGGGGGAAGCACCATGGGCACTGGATTCCAAGCTCAAAGACAGGGCCCTCCTTGCTTTGCTATGTGTTAATTTGTATTTATATTTATTTTATATAAAATTTAACTTTTTTATATGTAATTTTCAGAGTTATATCAATACATATCAGGCCACCCACATTTACTATTACATTGTCTTCATTCATATTTAATTTAATAAAATTCCAAGCCCGTAAGTGCAACGTGAGGCACTCAGCGTCCGTGGGCATGAAATTTGGCAGAGTAACAGAGCTACTAAATTTGAGCTCTGCTCAAGTTACGAGCTTGAGATGCAAGCCCGTAAACCTTAGCTGCGCTTGCAAACTCTAAAGGGGACGGACTAGCCGATATCGGCCGTAACCCGTCAAATTGTGGAATAACGCAGTGCGACACAGATCTCAGCCAATCAAAAGCGGTCTAGACGAATATGATTGACAGTGGGAGCTTAGAATTTTGCGCTCCACCCGCCTGTGCGGTGAATGTGTTGTAAATTTCATTGGAAGTAGAACGCAGGTCCCGGAGCTGGTGGGTGTTCATAGTGAGAGAGAGAGCAGGAGTTATTTGGAGAGCGGTAGATTGCATTTTTGATTGATTTATATTATATTACATACGGATTTACACCCCCCCCCCCCTCCGATACCCCATTCCCCAAAAATTGTTAATAACACATAGCACACACATATATTTTTTTCCAACACACATATACAGTAACACTTTTGTTTATTTATCCTTTCATTGTTTTGGTGGCATGATGGAGGCAGAAGATAGGAGGGGAGAGGCGTGGAGAGGTGGGGAGGAGGAGAGCAGAGTGCAGGAGGAGAGAGAGGACCGACAGGTTGTCATTGGTAGCAGAGGTGGGGAGGAGGAGGTGAGGAGTGAGGTGGAAGAGGAGGTGGAGGGAGGAGAAGAGGGCAAGGAGGGAGAGGAGGAGGAGGGATAGGAGAGTGAGGAGGAGGAGGGAGAGAAGGAGGAGGAGAGTGCAGTGGTGGGTGGTGGAAGGGGGGCCCGAGCCCGAGGGGAAGGGGCCTGATCCCAGGGGGGAATGGTAGTTTGGGGAAGGGACAGGCCCCAGGGACAGCTCAGGGAGGCAAGGGTCCCCGTCCACAGTCGAGAGGGCAAGAGGCTAGGCGCAGGCACAGGGCCCACAATTATTTGCACCGGGAGAATGTGGTCCTTCCTGCGGGGGATCCAGGCCTTCATCTCTGCCAATCATGCAGAGGTGATGCACAGCCTGGCAAGGCGCTCTAGGGAGGAAAGGAGGCATCATCTTATGACTGAGAGCTACCTGGCCGTGCTGCTAAGGATAGGGCTGGTCCTCAGCCCCGCCTCCTCTACCCCGGAGGCATCCCCCAGCCACCAGCAGCCCAGTCCGTCCTCTCCTCCCACCATGCCTGCGCCCCTTGTGGTGCCGCTGCCTCTCCCCCCCAACACCACCACAAGCAGAGAGACGATGTGGGCCCTGTGCCTAGGCAGAGGAGGACATAGGGGCTGCGGACATGTTTGTGCCTTCTCAACAGCACTCCTCAGCGACAATCTATTGGTCATTATGTTATTCTAATCTGGCCTGGCTACAGAGTCTTGGATCTTGGCCTATGTGATGGTGATATTTTGTATGCAAATGGTTACCTCCCATCACATGGTCCATGATCCTCTTCTCTGTGGACACATAGGGTTCTTTTGAGCATGTCACCAATTGGTGGTCACTTAAGAATGCTGTTGAGAAGAGATACTGCAGTCCCTATGATTTCTTCAGGCCTTTCGTCTTTTGTTTTTTGTTTTTTTTTGTTTTGGGTACAATTCAGGTCTATGAAGGCATCTCCGGCATCTGCAAGCATTGTGGAGGAAATGTATGAGGTGTAAGGTTTTCCCAGTGCCTCTCAGATACACATTCCTTCAATGACAAACCCCCCTTAACATGTAGCTCCTACAATCTTAAAACTATCATATAGCCAGATATCTCATAAATTATTGTTGTTAGCTTAAATGTAGACTAATATCGCTATGGCAGTGGGCTTGCAAAGTCTTACAAAGGCATGTTAATGACTGCCAGCATTAATATATGCACTAGTGAAGCATGTGATCCTGACCTCAATAGGAGTCTGAGAACAGATCCTTGGGTCTGATGTAAGTATCAGTGAATCTGTCTGCTGACCTTTGTATCCTCTCCGTATTAATGGGTATTTTCCCATATTTCTGATTATCCAAAGACCTAGCTAATGGTTAGTAATGCTTGCAGATGGGAATCAGATGAGTAGTTTTTTTTTATCTTCCTCTTCCTTTTTATAGTTGACCACTTTGTTTTTCTTTTTTTTGTCCCCACACTGTACGTGTGAAACTGGATTGGATTACACAGTCCAGAGGTGGAATCGTCTGTTTCATTGAGCAGATCTAGACAAGTTGTAAGTGCTATGCAAATTAATAGTTTCTTCAATTAAATGAAGTGATTTGTGATTTTGCTTTTTTTAAATCAGATTCCGGTTGCGGTGGTGTAGTGACCACATGTGACCTTGGTAGGTGCTATGCATCATGATTATTCTAGACTATGAAATTACCCCCTGTTGGTATCCCCTTTTTACCACAAGCCTCTTGCTTTCTCAAAACCCGCCCACACCCATTATATTAATGTGTGATTGTGGTCTGTGTATAAAATAAAGCTTTGTCATACTGTTCGAACCGTGTCCGTGTGTTTTCAATGGTTGGGGTTATGGGACATCTGCATGCATCACATTAGTGTCACATTCCTATAGATGTAAACTAATGAGCCCTAGTTAACTTGTAATAGATAAATACATATAAAAAGGAATAATTGTCATAATACATTAGATAATATATAATACTAAATATCAAATTATTTTCTAGAGAAAATATGTTTAATTTGGTTAGTCTTTCTTTATAACTTAGCCCCACCATTCCCCTTATTAGTTTTGTTGCCCTCCTCTGTACCTTTTCCAGCTCTAAAATGTCCTTTTTATGAAGTGGTGGCCAAAATTGTACTCCATATTCCAAATGAGGGCATACTAGGGGTTTGTATAGTGGCAGAATTATATTTGCTTCTGTTGCTTCTATACCCTTCCTAATACATGCTAATAATGTATTTGCCTTTGCAGCTGCTGCTTGGCTTTGAGCACTGTTACCTAGGTGGTTGTCCACAAGTACTCCCAAATCCATTTCAATATCTGATACCCCTATATTTGCTCCATTAAGCAATAATAAAGCAATTTAATAATAATATTAATAATAATAATAATAATAAAGGGTTAATACACAGGCCAAGTCCAATTAGTGATTCTGTGGAGTATGAACATTCCTCTGAGGGCCTAAAATTAATATGACAGGTGACCCTGGAGTGGGTTGCCAGTTCCTTCTCTAGTGGACTGGGATTTGTCTGACCTCTCTGTTATCAACTGCCCACCTACACTGGCTCTACATGATATAGCTCACAGCTTCATTCACGTACACAAGCCCCTTCACCACCACTTAGCAATCCACACTAATGTAAATTGATGAATAGCAAAACAAAATGGGAGGTCACCAAATGGGAATGGGTATACATCATGGCACACACATGACCACCAGCAATGGAGTGGGACCTTCCAAGATGGGCGTAGTGGAGATTATCCCTGATCGAGGTGAGTTGGCTGTTGATCCACGTGCCTCTGTACCCTTACTGATGTTTTAGAGCAGATTAGTGTGGTGTATGTTCCCCTGGTCCCCTTCTGGATTGCAGTGGTGATGGTGAAGGGGCCTTTGTACCCGAATGAGACTGTGAGCTATACCATGTAGGGCAACTGTAGGTTTGCAGGTCATAGCAGAGAGGTCAGACAAATCACAATCCACTAGAGAAGGAACTGGCAACCCACTCCAGTGTCTTTGGCCTGCAATCCTTGTGGAAAAGCACAGGCAGAGACATAGCTGAATGTGCTGCAGTCTACAGGGTCCCAGAGGGTCGGACACGACTGCAGGACTGAACAACAAATGATAAAATGTTCCCCGGGTACTTGATCTATGTGATATGGCGGTGAAATCTGGCCACTACTTGTGTTCCCAAATGTAGATGTGATGAGCGAGATGTATATGCAATTATATTGATATTTTAGGGGCCACATTAGAGCCTCTGTGAGTGAGAAAGGGTTAATATGGCAAGAGTTTCATGTTTTTGTGTTGCTATTTAGTCAGGTAGTGTGTCTTTAATTGCTTTGTGCATGTTGCAGCATGGCTTTTCATATTGGCATGTGCATGACCATTCCAACATATGATAATAATAATAAAATATTTTTTTATTGCCTATTTTTTATTTGGGGATTATTGTGCAAGTAATTGTAATGCATTTCCATGCTTTCCCCCATATTTTAAAGTGCACTGGTGTGTTTATATTGCCTATTTACAGTGTTTTAAAGTTGTCTGTCGTCCCATTACAGGTCCTATTTGGAGGCCCTAATGTTTTTGCCTCCATTTGCGGTTTACAGGCTTGAACGCATGGCGTCTGAAATTGCAATTTCATAGCAAAATTAACTTAAGCTGCAAGACGTGCGCGGCTTGCTTTACGGATCTGATTTAATAGCTCTAAGTCTGTGGGCTATATTACGGGCTACGGTTTTACATGTTAAGGGAATTTAATAGGGCTGCATGTTTCACTGACGTAATGTTGATGGGCTCCGTTTCTATTGGCTTTTTCTAACTAGGGAGTTGCTTAATTGATCATGTTCACGCCCGCGAAATGCTACATACTATAGCACGGTTTACGAATTTTGCTATGGGACGCTAACTTGCGGTCTTGCAGAATTGAATAGCCCCATAAGTTGCGGAGGCTGCAGGCCCGCAGAAGGCCTAACTTGCGGCCTCCAAATTAAATGCGGCTCAAAGACTTTTATTAGGACAGCCTACTGGGCAGATCAGCGCCCATCATAATAGAGCTAGTTCCAGCACATATCTCTGAAACCTGCAATTAGAAGCCATCCTGATTTTCTGTATTATTTTTGTTGCTAGCTAGTTATTAAATGAGTGGCCCGATAAGTAGGAATGTGCCATTGCTTTGCCTCAGTCACAGGTTATCTCCTTCCTGCAGATTCTGTCTATGAAGATGCCGCACAGAAGTGTGAGGAGCTTAAATTAGACGTGAGTAACCTCATGAGTCACAGTCTATTCGCAGGATCTCCTAAGTTTAGCTTCCATGGAATCAAACTAATGAATTTTCACTCACAATATTTTTTATGCTTTTTTTCAGACATGTTGAGAATTATTTTCTGTCCCTGAATCAGCTTTCGGAATAGAGCTGTGAAAAGACCACCGTAGTTTGGGAAAAAATGTATAGGTTTATGTACATTTGTAGCAAACTATAAATATTAGCAGCAGGAGCATGCAATCATTGTTAGAGAAAACCTTTTTTAGCAGATACTGCTTGAGCCTGTTGGATTCCATTTTTGTATAGAGGATTGTCCTGCTATCACTGATTCAGGAGTGAAATCTGGAGGATTTGGGACCTTTCCTATTGGCTGGCCGCAAGTAGTGGCAAGCAATCGGCCGCTAGGTTGCACAGCTGTTTTTTCAGTGAATTATTTGGGTTAGGCGTTAAGGGTAGGTGATAGGGGTAGGGGTTAGGGGTAGTGTCATGCTCAGAAGGGCCCACCACTGAATTTTTGAGAGTATGGACTGTTGTGGGCCCTGAGGGGACCTGGTACCTGAATCATGGACTCTGTTATTTGTAACCCCAGCCCATGTGATTGCTAAATATTTCAATGGACATGAGACTTGTTAAGGAATGTGACAAGTTGTCCGTATGGGTAATGTTTAAATAAATGATGTGTGTTCAGAATGTGCTCGGTGCTAGTGACTTGCTTAATATTACTGGTTGAAGGGATGTATTTCATAAAAGAGTTAGCAGCATTTATAAGTAAGGCAATGTATTTCATCAGTGTCTTAAGAATTAACTTGGCTTGCTAATTGGACTCCCTCTCAGGCAGATGTTTGGGTGGACAGGGGGGGCAACAGGACCTAGAGATGGGACCTAGGATAGTTATAGTCCTTAACTCTGCGTTGAATATGCTGGGATGTGGCCTCTATGATGTGCATACCAGGGTCATTTACATCTGTCCTGATAAGTATTATTATTATAGTTTATTTGTAAAGCGCCAACATATTCTGTAGCGCTATACATAAGTTTAGTTACAGGCAATGACAAGTTCAAGATTCACACATTGCGATGAATGGACGGCCCTGTCTTTGAGCTTGGGATCCGGTGTCCATAGCGCTTTCCCTAAAGCACCGCGCATGATTGAAACTCGCAGACTTACAATCTAAAGGTTGAAGTTTGTATGTGGTACAGTAGGGAGAGAGTAGTGCTGAGCATGTTAGGGAGGAAGGTTATAGGCTTCTTTAAAGAGGTGCATTTTTATTGAAGTTTTGAAGGATTTAAGGCAGGAGGACAGTCTGGTGAAGCAAGGCAATGAGTTCCACAGAATAGGGGCAGCACGAGAAAAGTCCTGGAGGCGGGAGTGAGAGGAAGTGACAAGAGTTGTAGAAAGAAGAAGGTCGTTAGCAGAACGAAGAGGGCATGTGGGGGATTATTTGAAGATGAGAGCAGAGATGTATGGGGGTGCGCTGTTGTTGAGGGCTTTATAAGTTAGGGTCAAGATTTTTAATTTTATTCTGGAGGCTACGGGAAGCCAGTGAAGTGATTGACAAAGAGGAGCTGCCGACACTGAACGATGTGTACTGAAGATGAGTCTGGCGGAGGCATTCATTATGGATTGAAGTGGGGAGAGGTGAGTGATGGGTAGGCCAACAAGGAGCGAGTTGCAATAGTCAAGACGGGAAATGACGAGAGAGTGTATTAGAATCTTAGTAGTGTCTTGTGTAAGGTAATGGCGTATTTTGGATATGTTTTTTAGATGGGAAAGACAGGATTTGGGTAGAGACTGTATGTGTGGGATAAAAAAGAGGGCAGGGTCCAGCAGAACCCAGAGACAACGGGCTTGGGAGGTGAGAGTGATGATGGCATTGTTGACAGAGAGAGAGATGTGAGGAATTGAAGCTGTAGTAGAGGGTGGGAAGATTAAGAGTTCAGTCTTAGACATGTTGAGTTTTAGATGGTGGGTGGACATCCAAGAGGATATACTAGAGAAGCAGTCCGAGTCGTGTGCTAGAAGAGAGGGGGATAGAGCTGGTGCTGAGAGGTAGATTTGGGTGTTAGCTGCATAGAGATGGTACTGGAACCCAAAAGAGTTTATTAGGGTGCCGAGTGAGGATGTGTAGATGGAGAAGAGGAGGGGGCCTAGGACTGATCCTTGGGGTACGCCAATAGACAGGGGGTGAAGAGAAGAAGATGTGCCAGAGAAGAAGACGCTAAATGATCGTTCTTGGAGGTATGATGAGAACCACGAGAGAGCAGTGTCTCGAATGCCGAGGGAGGAGAGAATGTGGAGTAGAAGCGGATGGTCAACTGTGTCAAAGGCGGCTAGATCAGCCTCATCAGGGATTAGGATCAAAGGAGCTATTGTTAATTGGCTAAGAGGATGCTGGCCTAAGGGGGGCCATGTGGGTTATTGTTTTGGTTTTAAAAGATGTGTCTGGGAAAAATTAAACTATCTGCACTAAGGAAAGGTGCATGTGTATTTCTTGTATCTTAACTAAAGGGATCTGATTTTTTCTGCCTCTCCATGAATGATGTCCTGATTTGAATTGCTGGGCGCTGACAGATTGAACCCAAAAGTCACAACCTAGAGGGAGAGTCTTGGGGTGCATGTGGCGCCTCATCGCTGGGTCGTGACAGGTAGAGGTTAGGGGTAGGGGTTAAGGTTAGGGTACTGGCAGATTATAAGCTTTACACTGACAAGACATTCACTGACATCATGGCCTTGCCACCTCTAGGCTGAGGGCCGCCACTATGTGAGGCCAGCCAAAGGGAAAGATCCAGAATTTGTTGTCCTATTGGTTGATTCAGATAACATTTTTTTTAATTCTTCTTCCTTCACATACTCAAGACCTACTCATGCAATTCTGTATTTGTCCCACATACCTTGAAAAGGAAGCACTAATGTCATGGCAGTCTCCTTGCACTAGCAGAGTTTGCTAAAATGTTCTCTGAAAAAAAGGCTGATTGCTCACGCAACTGCTTATGTTGTTAGTTTATTGCAAACTTCCTAACATGTGATGATTTTCCTAATCTACAATTGTCCTTTTTTTTTTCTTTCCTACAACCAATTACTAAGAAACATGACTGTCTTTTACTGCCAATATTTAACCAGAATGCCCAGTTCCAAATGTTAGAAAATGTTTAATTTTTTCTATTTTGGGACCAACTGTGGCCTCCTAATCTCTCCCGCCCACATCTATCAGCGACACATACAGACGCCTGTCATGTGTTACAATGCACCCCTCATTAACAGAAATTACTTAAGGTAGGCACCTCTTAACCCTTTGTTTCACCCCCTATCTCCCCTTTCTGTTGTCTCTCTTCACCACTTCTATCACTTTCACTGCTTAATTTTCCACTGTTGTCTCTCTCTGCTTCTTTTTTCTCTCTATCCCAATGATCTGCCTCCCCCCCCCCCCCCCCCCCAATTTTTCTCTCCCCTGGTATCTCTCCCCTTCTGTATATCTCTACCTATGTCTGTTTTGTCTCTTTTCTCTGATATCTCTCTCCCTCCCCCTTTCTTTCTCCTTTGATATATCTCTTACCTATCTGCCCCTCTCTACCTACCCCTGTCTTCTACCAATTTGTCTCTCCTCTGCCAACTTTCTCCATCATCTCTCTCTCTCCTTCACTATGTCTCTGTCCCCCTAGGTGTCTCCATACCTACCACTGTCTCTTTCTACCAACCTGTCTTTCCCCTAGTGCCTCTGTCTTCTGATATCTCTCTCCCTCCTCTTTCTCTCTCCTTCACTATCTCTCTTTATCCCGCTGTGCCTCTCTACTTACCCCTATCTTTCCACTAATCTCTCTCTCCTCTGATATCTCTTTTCCCTTCTGTTTCTCTCTATCTAACTCTGTCTTTCTCCTAATCTCTCTCTCCTCTGGTATCTCTTTCCCCCCTCTGTGTCTCTCTATCTAACTCTGTCTTTCTCCTAATCTCTCTCTCTCTCTCCTCTGGTATCTCTTTTCCCTTCTGTGTCTCTCTATCTAACTCTGTCTTTCTCCTAATCTCTCTCTCCTCTGGTATCTCTTTTCCCTTCTGTGTCTCTCTATCTAACTCTGTCTTTATCCTAATCTCTCTCTCCTGTGGTATCTCTTTTCCCTTCTGTGTCTCTCTATCTAGCCCTGTCCTTCTCCTAATCTCTCTCTCCTCTGGTATCTCTTTTCCCTTCTGTGACTCTCTACCTAACTCTGTGTGAGGAATTGACTCTGCTGGGTTTTGAACCCTGGTCCCCAGGCTGCTATACCTCTTCCCAACCACTGCGCCAGCCTGCCTTTGTGAATTTTATTGAGATCTGATAACCTTGACTCTGCTAGCAATTGTATCAGTGCCTAAGTCTCTTCAGCTGTGTCTGGTCAGGTGTCTTGTCCTTGGCCTATATAAGGCACTTCCTGTCAATGTACCTTGCCAGATTATTGTGTGGTTCCTGATCACTTCAATAAAGCTTGTTCCTGTTTCACCTACAAGTTGCTGAACTGGGTTATTGCTGACCTTGGCTGCTGGTCTCCACAACCTTGTGATTCCTATATCATTACAGAATAATCTGGCCCTTTCATGGAGACCGCCGGGTCAGATTCTGCATTGTCCCAGCAGGTTGCTTTATTTGCAAGAACTGTGCAGACCCAGGCACAGACCATTCAAGTGCTGCAGGACTAGGTAGCTGAACTGCAGGCCCAACAGGTTGCTTTTACTGCAAGAACTGTGCAGACCCAGGCACAGACCATTCAAGTGCTGCAGGACCGGGTAGCTGAACTGTAAAATAAAGTTCAGTCAATGCACAGTGCGTATACCAGCTACAGGGCACGTGATGTTGCAGCTGCTACTGTTACACCTGCACAAGATGCCCCTTTGCCCCTACCAGAAAAGTTTGGAGGAGATCGCAAAAAATGTAGGGGTTTCCTAAATCAATGCCGTTTGCACTTCATGATGTTACCTCACCGATTTCCATCTAAAAGAGAGAAGGTGGGATTTATTTTTTCCCTATTCAAAGATGAAGCCCTGGCTTGGGGTTCCCCTCTTCTGGAACAGGACAGTCCAGTCTTGGGTAATCGAAATGACTTTCTTGAGGCCATGTGCCTAGTTTTTGATGACCCAAATCGATGTGCTACAGCAGAAGCCACTCTCCTTCATTGGCATCAAGGGAGGTGCTCGGTGGCTGAATATGCTGCTGAATTCAGACAGTGGGTTGCTGATACTACCTGGAACCAATCAGCCCAGAGGTTCCACTTCAGAAAAGGTCTCTCAGAAGCTATAAAAGATGAGCTAGCTCGTGTTGATCTTCCTGCTGACTTTGATGCATTTGTGCGTTTGGCTATCCGTATTGATCTGAGACTTTCTGAAAGAAGATTGGAAAGACAGGGTTCTTTTAGACCAAGTACTACTCCAATTTCCTATTCAAGAACATCTACTCCGATCCCACAAACACCTACAGACTCTGAGCCAGAGGCTATGCAGGTAATTCTAATAAGAGGGCCATTATCCAACGAAGAAAAACAGTGGTGACGCACTCACAATTTATGCTTGTATTGTGGTAGTGCAGGGCACTATGCCATCAATTGACCTAGCAAATCCAAAAGAACAATAGCTATGGCTGCTGAGGGTGCACAGATTCGACACCAATCCCAACTGGATCAACTGGATTCTGTCACACAACCCTTGTTTTCTCTGGCTCATGGTGAAGAGGGTATGTTGACTCAACATCCTCATTTTGTGGTGCCTATCACGTTGCAATGGGGTGATCGTAAAATTTCAACTACAGCTATGATAGATTCTGGAGCAGGCGGAAACTTTATGGACATCAAATTTGCAGCAGGAAATAGAATTCAGTCTATCCGTAATTCTTCACCTGTGTTAATGGAGACAGTAGACGGTTCTCCACTTATGTCAGGACCGGTTACACATGAGACTGTGCCCTTAAAGTTGACTCTGGAAGTGAATCACCATGAGGCTATATCTTTCCACCTAATTTCATCAACACAGTTTCCAGTGATTTTGGGGGTACCTTGGCTTGCTCTGCATAACCCACAGATTGATTGGAAGATCAGAACTTTGTCCTTTCCTTCAGAACACTGCTTAATGAATTGTCAACCCTCCAAGGTAACACCTGTTGCCACAACAATTAATGAAATGGTTGCTACAAACTTGACTAAGCTTCCTCTACAATATCGGGATTTTGCAGATGTCTGTGATAAGAAGAATGCTGATCAGCTTCCACCCCACAGGCCTTATGATTGCCCAATAGAGCTGTTGCCTGGGGCTGCTATCCCATTTGGCCGTATATATTCCCTTTCTGAGCCTGAATTGAAAGCTCTTCGTGAATACTTACAAGAAAATCTTGCCAAAGGCTTTATTCGACCATCTACTTCTCCAGCAGGAGCGCCTATATTCTTTGTAAAAAAGAAAGATGGCAGCCTACGGCCATGCGTTGACTACAGGGACATTAATAACATCACTGTTAAAAACAGCTACCCCTTGCCTCTCATTCCTGAACTTTTGGAGAGACTTCGCTCAGCTAAAATATTTACTAAGCTTGATCTTCGGGGGGCATATAATCTGGTTCGCATAAGACCAAATGATGAATGGAAAACAGCTTTCAGAACCAGGCACGGGCATTAAGTATATCTAGTAATGCCATTTGGGCTGTGTAATGCCCCTGCAGTTGTTGGTGCTATACTGTCTCAAAGGACTGGACCTAAGATGCTGTTACATCCGTGCGCCTTCTATTCCCGCCAGATGGTGCCAGCAGAAAGAAACTATGACATAGGGAATAAAGAACTGTTGGCTATAAAAGCTGCCTTCACCGAATGGAGACATCTCTTGGAGGGAGCCACCCATCCAATTACTGTCCTCACTGATCACAAAAATCTGGAATGTATTCGATCAGCTAAGAGACTGTCAGCCAGACAAGCACGCTGGTCCCTATTCTTCTCAAGGTTGAATTTTTTGGTTACATACCGTCCTGGCTCCAAGAATGGTAAGGCGGATGCCATGTCTAGAATAGCTGACCCCCTCCATACTACCGTAACCAAGACCACCATCTGGCCGGAGGATATATTTATAGAAGTCACATTTCCTTCTGATCTGATGTCTCGCATTAAAAAGGGCTATGCTGAAGACCCAGTTCTTTGTGATCTCCATATGACGATGCTTAATGGGTTTTGGATTTTTCAACAACGTCTGTTTGCTCCGGAGTCAGTGCGACTGGACCTCTTACGTCTCTACCATGACTCAAAACCAGCAGGTCATCCAGGAATCCGAAAGACACAAGAGCTACTCGCCCGATCCTTTTGGTGGCCGAAGTATCATGAGGATGTTAAGAAGTATGTGTCCTCTTGTGATTTATGTGCCAGACATAAGACTCCTCGCTCATCCCCTGTTGGCTTGCTTCAGCCTCTTCCGATTCCTCATCGTCCCTGGGGATCTATATCCATGGACTTTATTGTGGAACTACCTCCCTCTAAGGAACACACTACCATTCTTGTTGTTGTGGACAGGTTAACTAAGATGGGTCATTTCATACCAGCTCGTGGTCTCCCTTCAGCTAAACAGACGGCTGACCTGGTTATTCGGGAAATATTTCGCTTGCATGGAGTGCCTGATGAAGTAGTTTCTGACAGGGGAGTGCAGTTTACATCTTGTTTTTGGAAAAATTTTTGTTCTAATTTAGGTATTAATGTAAATCTGTGGTCAGCTTTTCATCCACAAAGTAATGGACAGACAGAGCGAACCAACCAGACTTTGGAGCAATATTTGCGGTGCTATATTAGTTACCTGCAGGATGACTGGCTGGATTTTGCCTATAACAATGCCCAACACTGCTCCACTTCTTTGAGCCCATTTTTTGCCAACTATGGTTACCATCCAACCTTTCTAGTGAGTCTCCCAATTACTACTTCCATTCCTGCAGTCACTGATAGGCTAACCACCTTACGAGATTCCCAAGACCTGTTGAAGGAGACTCTTTCGAAGGCTCAGGAATGTTACAAGAGAGCTGCTGATAGGCATAGAACGGAGGCCCCAGTTTATCATGTTGGTGACAAGGTTTGGCTGTCAACAAGGAATCTTAAGCTTAAGGTTCCTTCTCATAAATTGGGTCAGAGGTTCATGGGACCTTTTGAGATCATCGCTCAGATCAATGCTGTCACTTTTCGTTTGCAACTTCCAGATTCCATGAAAATACATCCGGTGTTTCACGTTGCACTGCTGAAACCTTTCCATGTCAACACTTTCCCTGGCCGAGCCCTGCATGAATACGAGGTGGAGAAAATTCTGGACTCCAGGATGTTCCGCAACAAGCTTCAGTATCTGGTCCGCTGGAAAGGCTATGGTGAGGAGGAGAGTTTGTGGGAACCAGTGGACAATATTCACGCTCCTGATCTCCTTCGGTTCTTTCATGTGCAGTACCCCGCTAAATCGGGTAATAGAGCAGCCAGAGGCTGCACCAATAGAGGCGGGGGTAATGTGAGGAATTGACTCTGCTGGGTTTTGAACCCTGGTCCCCAGGCTGCTGAACCTCTTCCCTACCACTGCGCCAGCCTGCCTTTGTGAATTTCATTGAACCTTGACTCTGCTAGCAATTGTATCAGTGCCTAAGTCTCTTCAGCTGTGCCTGGTCAGGTGTCTGGTCCTTGGCCTATATAAGGCACTTCCTGTCAATGTACCTTGCCAGATTATTGTGTGGTTCCTGATCACTTCAATAAAGCTTGTTCCTGTTTCACCTACAAGTTGCTGAACTGGATTATTGCTGACCTTGGCTGCTGGTTTCCACAACCTTGTGTGTCTCTATACCCAGCCCTGTCTTTCTCCTAATCTCTCTCTCCTCTGGTATCTCTTTTCCCTTCTGTGTCTCTCTACCCAGCCCTGTCTTTCTCCTAATCTCTCTCTCCTCTGGTATCTCTTTTCCCTTCTGTGTCTCTCTACCCAGCCCTGTCTTTCTCCTAATCTCTCTCTCCTCTGGTATCTCTTTTCCCTTCTTTGTCTCTCTACCCAGCCCTGTCTTTCTCCTAATCTCTCTCTCCTCTGATATCTCTTTTCCCTTCTGTGTCTCTTTATCTAGCCCTGTCTTTCTTCTAATCTCCCTCTCCTCTGATATCTCTTTTCCCTTCTGTGTCTCTTTATCTAGCCCTGTCTTTCTCCTAATCTCTCTCTCCTCTGGTATCTCTTTTCCCTTCTGTGTCTCTCTACCCAGCCCTGTCCTTCTCCTAATCTCTCTCTCCTCTGGTATCTCTTTTCCCTTCTGTGACTCTCTACCTAACTCTGTGTGAGGAATTGACTCTGCTGGGTTTTGAACCCTGGTCCCCAGGCTGCTATACCTCTTCCCAACCACTGCGCCAGCCTGCCTTTGTGAATTTTATTGAGATCTGATAACCTTGACTCTGCTAGCAATTGTATCAGTGCCTAAGTCTCTTCAGCTGTGTCTGGTCAGGTGTCTTGTCCTTGGCCTATATAAGGCACTTCCTGTCAATGTACCTTGCCAGATTATTGTGTGGTTCCTGATCACTTCAATAAAGCTTGTTCCTGTTTCACCTACAAGTTGCTGAACTGGATTATTGCTGACCTTGGCTGCTGGTCTCCACAACCTTGTGATTCCTATATCATTACAGAATAATCTGGCCCTTTCATGGAGACCGCCGGGTCAGATTCTGCATTGTCCCAGCAGGTTGCTTTATTTGCAAGAACTGTGCAGACCCAGGCACAGACCATTCAAGTGCTGCAGGACTAGGTAGCTGAACTGCAGGCCCAACAGGTTGCTTTTACTGCAAGAACTGTGCAGACCCAGGCACAGACCATTCAAGTGCTGCAGGACCGGGTAGCTGAACTGTAAAATAAAGTTCAGTCAATGCACAGTGCGTATACCAGCTACAGGGCACGTGATGTTGCAGCTGCTACTGTTACACCTGCACAAGATGCCCCTTTGCCCCTACCAGAAAAGTTTGGAGGAGATCGCAAAAAATGTAGGGGTTTCCTAAATCAATGCCGTTTGCACTTCATGATGTTACCTCACCGATTTCCATCTAAAAGAGAGAAGGTGGGATTTATTTTTTCCCTATTCAAAGATGAAGCCCTGGCTTGGGGTTCCCCTCTTCTGGAACAGGACAGTCCAGTCTTGGGTAATCGAAATGACTTTCTTGAGGCCATGTGCCTAGTTTTTGATGACCCAAATCGATGTGCTACAGCAGAAGCCACTCTCCTTCATTGGCATCAAGGGAGGTGCTCGGTGGCTGAATATGCTGCTGAATTCAGACAGTGGGTTGCTGATACTACCTGGAACCAATCAGCCCAGAGGTTCCACTTCAGAAAAGGTCTCTCAGAAGCTATAAAAGATGAGCTAGCTCGTGTTGATCTTCCTGCTGACTTTGATGCATTTGTGCGTTTGGCTATCCGTATTGATCTGAGACTTTCTGAAAGAAGATTGGAAAGACAGGGTTCTTTTAGACCAAGTACTACTCCAATTTCCTATTCAAGAACATCTACTCCGATCCCACAAACACCTACAGACTCTGAGCCAGAGGCTATGCAGGTAATTCTAATAAGAGGGCCATTATCCAACGAAGAAAAACAGTGGTGACGCACTCACAATTTATGCTTGTATTGTGGTAGTGCAGGGCACTATGCCATCAATTGACCTAGCAAATCCAAAAGAACAATAGCTATGGCTGCTGAGGGTGCACAGATTCGACACCAATCCCAACTGGATCAACTGGATTCTGTCACACAACCCTTGTTTTCTCTGGCTCATGGTGAAGAGGGTATGTTGACTCAACATCCTCATTTTGTGGTGCCTATCACGTTGCAATGGGGTGATCGTAAAATTTCAACTACAGCTATGATAGATTCTGGAGCAGGCGGAAACTTTATGGACATCAAATTTGCAGCAGGAAATAGAATTCAGTCTATCCGTAATTCTTCACCTGTGTTAATGGAGACAGTAGACGGTTCTCCACTTACGTCAGGACCGGTTACACATGAGACTGTGCCCTTAAAGTTGACTCTGGAAGTGAATCACCATGAGGCTATATCTTTCCACCTAATTTCATCAACACAGTTTCCAGTGATTTTGGGGGTACCTTGGCTTGCTCTGCATAACCCACAGATTGATTGGAAGATCAGAACTTTGTCCTTTCCTTCAGAACACTGCTTAATGAATTGTCAACCCTCCAAGGTAACACCTGTTGCCACAACAATTAATGAAATGGTTGCTACAAACTTGACTAAGCTTCCTCTACAATATCGGGATTTTGCAGATGTCTGTGATAAGAAGAATGCTGATCAGCTTCCACCCCACAGGCCTTATGATTGCCCAATAGAGCTGTTGCCTGGGGCTGCTATCCCATTTGGCCGTATATATTCCCTTTCTGAGCCTGAATTGAAAGCTCTTCGTGAATACTTACAAGAAAATCTTGCCAAAGGCTTTATTCGACCATCTACTTCTCCAGCAGGAGCACCTATATTCTTTGTAAAAAAGAAAGATGGCAGCCTACGGCCATGCGTTGACTACAGGGACATTAATAACATCACTGTTAAAAACAGCTACCCCTTGCCTCTCATTCCTGAACTTTTGGAGAGACTTCGCTCAGCTAAAATATTTACTAAGCTTGATCTTCGGGGGGCATATAATCTGGTTCGCATAAGACCAAATGATGAATGGAAAACAGCTTTCAGAACCAGGCACGGGCATTACGAATATCTAGTAATGCCATTTGGGCTGTGTAATGCCCCTGCAGTTGTTGGTGCTATACTGTCTCAAAGGACTGGACCTAAGATGCTGTTACATCCGTGCGCCTTCTATTCCCGCCAGATGGTGCCAGCAGAAAGAAACTATGACATAGGGAATAAAGAACTGTTGGCTATAAAAGCTGCCTTCACCGAATGGAGACATCTCTTGGAGGGAGCCACCCATCCAATTACTGTCCTCACAGATCACAAAAATCTGGAATGTATTCGATCAGCTAAGAGACTGTCAGCCAGACAAGCACGCTGGTCCCTATTCTTCTCAAGGTTGAATTTTTTGGTTACATACCGTCCTGGCTCCAAGAATGGTAAGGCGGATGCCATGTCTAGCATAGCTGACCCCCTCCATACTACCGTAACCAAGACCACCATCTTGCCGGAGGATATATTTATAGAAGTCACATTTCCTTCTGATCTGATGTCTCGCATTAAAAAGGGCTATGCTGAAGACCCAGTTCTTTGTGATCTCCATATGACGATGCTTAATGGTTTTTGGATTTTTCAACAACGTCTGTTTGCTCCGGAGTCAGTGCGACTGGACCTTTTACGTCTCTACCATGACTCAAAACCAGCAGGTCATCCAGGAATCCGAAAGACACAAGAGCTACTCGCCCGATCCTTTTGGTGGCCGAAGTATCATGAGGATGTTAAGAAGTATGTGTCCTCTTGTGATTTATGTGCCAGACATAAGACTCCTCGCTCATCCCCTGTTGGCTTGCTTCAGCCTCTTCCGATTCCTCATCGTCCCTGGGGATCTATATCCATGGACTTTATTGTGGAACTACCTCCCTCTAAGGAACACACTACCATTCTTGTTGTTGTGGACAGGTTAACTAAGATGGGTCATTTCATACCAGCTCGTGGTCTCCCTTCAGCTAAACAGACGGCTGACCTGGTTATTCGGGAAATATTTCGCATGCATGGAGTGCCTGATGAAGTAGTTTCTGAAAGGGGAGTGCAGTTTACATCTCGTTTTTGGAAAAAATTTTGTTCTAATTTAGGTATTAATGTAAATCTGTGGTCAGCTTTTCATCCACAAAGTAATGGACAGACAGAGCGAACCAACCAGACTTTGGAGCAATATTTGCGGTGCTATATTAGTTACCTGCAGGATGACTGGCTGGATTTTGCCTATAACAATGCCCAACACTGCTCCACTTCTTTGAGCCCATTTTTTGCCAACTATGGTTACCATCCAACCTTTCTAGTGAGTCTCCCAATTACTACTTCCATTCCTGCAGTCACTGATAGGCTAACCACCTTACGAGATTCCCAAGACCTGTTGAAGGAGACTCTTTCGAAGGCTCAGGAATGTTACAAGAGAGCTGCTGATAGGCATAGAACGGAGGCCCCAGTTTATCATGTTGGTGACAAGGTTTGGCTGTCAACAAGGAATCTTAAGCTTAAGGTTCCTTCTCATAAATTGGGTCAGAGGTTCATGGGACCTTTTGAGATCATCGCTCAGATCAATGCTGTCACTTTTCGTTTGCAACTTCCAGATTCCATGAAAATACATCCGGTGTTTCACGTTGCACTGCTGAAACCTTTCCATGTCAACACTTTCCCTGGCCGAGCCCTGCATGAATACGAGGTGGAGAAAATTCTGGACTCCAGGATGTTCCGCAACAAGCTTCAGTATCTGGTCCGCTGGAAAGGCTATGGTGAGGAGGAGAGTTTGTGGGAACCAGTGGACAATATTCACGCTCCTGATCTCCTTCGGTTCTTTCATGTGCAGTACCCCGCTAAATCGGGTAATAGAGCAGCCAGAGGCTGCACCAATAGAGGCGGGGGTAATGTGAGGAATTGACTCTGCTGGGTTTTGAACCCTGGTCCCCAGGCTGCTGAACCTCTTCCCTACCACTGCGCCAGCCTGCCTTTGTGAATTTCATTGAACCTTGACTCTGCTAGCAATTGTATCAGTGCCTAAGTCTCTTCAGCTGTGCCTGGTCAGGTGTCTGGTCCTTGGCCTATATAAGGCACTTCCTGTCAATGTACCTTGCCAGATTATTGTGTGGTTCCTGATCACTTCAATAAAGCTTGTTCCTGTTTCACCTACAAGTTGCTGAACTGGATTATTGCTGACCTTGGCTGCTGGTTTCCACAACCTTGTGTGTCTCTCTACCCAGCCCTGTCTTTCTCCTAATCTCTCTCTCCTCTGGTATCTCTTTTCCCTTCTGTGTCTCTCTACCCAGCCCTGTCTTTCTCCTAATCTCTCTCTCCTTTGGTATCTCTTTTCCCTTCTGTGTCTCTCTACCCAGCCCTGTCTTTCTCCTAATCTCTCTCTCCTCTGGTATCTCTTTTCCCTTCTTTGTCTCTCTACCCAGCCCTGTCTTTCTCCTAATCTCTCTCTCCTCTGATATCTCTTTTCCCTTCTGTGTCTCTTTATCTAGCCCTGTCTTTCTTCTAATCTCCCTCTCCTCTGATATCTCTTTTCCCTTCTGTGTCTCTTTATCTAGCCCTGTCTTTCTCCTAATCTCTCTCTCCTCTGGTATCTCTTTTCCCTTCTGTGTCTCTCTACCCAGCCCTGTCCTTCTCCTAATCTCTCTCTCCTCTGGTATCTCTTTTCCCTTCTGTGACTCTCTACCTAACTCTGTGTGAGGAATTGACTCTGCTGGGTTTTGAACCCTGGTCCCCAGGCTGCTATACCTCTTCCCAACCACTGCGCCAGCCTGCCTTTGTGAATTTTATTGAGATCTGATAACCTTGACTCTGCTAGCAATTGTATCAGTGCCTAAGTCTCTTCAGCTGTGTCTGGTCAGGTGTCTTGTCCTTGGCCTATATAAGGCACTTCCTGTCAATGTACCTTGCCAGATTATTGTGTGGTTCCTGATCACTTCAATAAAGCTTGTTCCTGTTTCACCTACAAGTTGCTGAACTGGATTATTGCTGACCTTGGCTGCTGGTCTCCACAACCTTGTGATTCCTATATCATTACAGAATAATCTGGCCCTTTCATGGAGACCGCCGGGTCAGATTCTGCATTGTCCCAGCAGGTTGCTTTATTTGCAAGAACTGTGCAGACCCAGGCACAGACCATTCAAGTGCTGCAGGACTAGGTAGCTGAACTGCAGGCCCAACAGGTTGCTTTTACTGCAAGAACTGTGCAGACCCAGGCACAGACCATTCAAGTGCTGCAGGACCGGGTAGCTGAACTGTAAAATAAAGTTCAGTCAATGCACAGTGCGTATACCAGCTACAGGGCACGTGATGTTGCAGCTGCTACTGTTACACCTGCACAAGATGCCCCTTTGCCCCTACCAGAAAAGTTTGGAGGAGATCGCAAAAAATGTAGGGGTTTCCTAAATCAATGCCGTTTGCACTTCATGATGTTACCTCGCCGATTTCCATCTAAAAGAGAGAAGGTGGGATTTATTTTTTCCCTATTCAAAGATGAAGCCCTGGCTTGGGGTTCCCCTCTTCTGGAACAGGACAGTCCAGTCTTGGGTAATCGAAATGACTTTCTTGAGGCCATGTGCCTAGTTTTTGATGACCCAAATCGATGTGCTACAGCAGAAGCCACTCTCCTTCATTGGCATCAAGGGAGGTGCTCGGTGGCTGAATATGCTGCTGAATTCAGACAGTGGGTTGCTGATACTACCTGGAACCAATCAGCCCAGAGGTTCCACTTCAGAAAAGGTCTCTCAGAAGCTATAAAAGATGAGCTAGCTCGTGTTGATCTTCCTGCTGACTTTGATGCATTTGTGCGTTTGGCTATCCGTATTGATCTGAGACTTTCTGAAAGAAGATTGGAAAGACAGGGTTCTTTTAGACCAAGTACTACTCCAATTTCCTATTCAAGAACATCTACTCCGATCCCACAAACACCTACAGACTCTGAGCCAGAGGCTATGCAGGTAATTCTAATAAGAGGGCCATTATCCAACGAAGAAAAACAGTGGTGACGCACTCACAATTTATGCTTGTATTGTGGTAGTGCAGGGCACTATGCCATCAATTGACCTAGCAAATCCAAAAGAACAATAGCTATGGCTGCTGAGGGTGCACAGATTCGACACCAATCCCAACTGGATCAACTGGATTCTGTCACACAACCCTTGTTTTCTCTGGCTCATGGTGAAGAGGGTATGTTGACTCAACATCCTCATTTTGTGGTGCCTATCACGTTGCAATGGGGTGATCGTAAAATTTCAACTACAGCTATGATAGATTCTGGAGCAGGCGGAAACTTTATGGACATCAAATTTGCAGCAGGAAATAGAATTCAGTCTATCCGTAATTCTTCACCTGTGTTAATGGAGACAGTAGACGGTTCTCCACTTACGTCAGGACCGGTTACACATGAGACTGTGCCCTTAAAGTTGACTCTGGAAGTGAATCACCATGAGGCTATATCTTTCCACCTAATTTCATCAACACAGTTTCCAGTGATTTTGGGGGTACCTTGGCTTGCTCTGCACAACCCACAGATTGATTGGAAGATCAGAACTTTGTCCTTTCCTTCAGAACACTGCTTAATGAATTGTCAACCCTCCAAGGTAACACCTGTTGCCACAACAATTAATGAAATGGTTGCTACAAACTTGACTAAGCTTCCTCTACAATATCGGGATTTTGCAGATGTCTGTGATAAGAAGAATGCTGATCAGCTTCCACCCCACAGGCCTTATGATTGCCCAATAGAGCTGTTGCCTGGGGCTGCTATCCCATTTGGCCGTATATATTCCCTTTCTGAGCCTGAATTGAAAGCTCTTCGTGAATACTTACAAGAAAATCTTGCCAAAGGCTTTATTCGACCATCTACTTCTCCAGCAGGAGCGCCTATATTCTTTGTAAAAAAGAAAGATGGCAGCCTACGGCCATGCGTTGACTACAGGGACATTAATAACATCACTGTTAAAAACAGCTACCCCTTGCCTCTCATTCCTGAACTTTTGGAGAGACTTCGCTCAGCTAAAATATTTACTAAGCTTGATCTTCGGGGGGCATATAATCTGGTTCGCATAAGACCAAATGATGAATGGAAAACAGCTTTCAGAACCAGGCACGGGCATTACGAATATCTAGTAATGCCATTTGGGCTGTGTAATGCCCCTGCAGTTGTTGGTGCTATACTGTCTCAAAGGACTGGACCTAAGATGCTGTTACATCCGTGCGCCTTCTATTCCCGCCAGATGGTGCCAGCAGAAAGAAACTATGACATAGGGAATAAAGAACTGTTGGCTATAAAAGCTGCCTTCACCGAATGGAGACATCTCTTGGAGGGAGCCACCCATCCAATTACTGTCCTCACAGATCACAAAAATCTGGAATGTATTCGATCAGCTAAGAGACTGTCAGCCAGACAAGCACGCTGGTCCCTATTCTTCTCAAGGTTGAATTTTTTGGTTACATACCGTCCTGGCTCCAAGAATGGTAAGGCGGATGCCTTGTCTAGAATAGCTGACCCCCTCCATACTACCGTAACCAAGACCACCATCTTGCCGGAGGATATATTTATAGAAGTCACATTTCCTTCTGATCTGATGTCTCGCATTAAAAAGGGCTATGCTGAAGACCCAGTTCTTTGTGATCTCCATATGACGATGCTTAATGGGTTTTGGATTTTTCAACAACGTCTGTTTGCTCCGGAGTCAGTGCGACTAGACCTTTTACGTCTCTACCATGACTCAAAACCAGCAGGTCATCCAGGAATCCGAAAGACACAAGAGCTACTCGCCCGATCCTTTTGGTGGCCGAAGTATCATGAGGATGTTAAGAAGTATATGTCCTCTTGTGATTTATGTGCCAGACATAAGACTCCTCGCTCATCCCCTGTTGGCTTGCTTCAGCCTCTTCCGATTCCTCATCGTCCCTGGGGATCTATATCCATGGACTTTATTGTGGAACTACCTCCCTCTAAGGAACACACTACCATTCTTGTTGTTGTGGACAGGTTAACTAAGATGGGTCATTTCATACCAGCTCGTGGTCTCCCTTCAGCTAAACAGACGGCTGACCTGGTTATTCGGGAAATATTTCGCTTGCATGGAGTGCCTGATGAAGTAGTTTCTGACAGGGGAGTGCAGTTTACATCTCGTTTTTGGAAAAAATTTTGTTCTAATTTAGGTATTAATGTAAATCTGTGGTCAGCTTTTCATCCACAAAGTAATGGACAGACAGAGCGAACCAACCAGACTTTGGAGCAATATTTGCGGTGCTATATTAGTTACCTGCAGGATGACTGGCTGGATTTTGCCTATAACAATGCCCAACACTGCTCCACTTCTTTGAGCCCATTTTTTGCCAACTATGGTTACCATCCAACCTTTCTAGTGAGTCTCCCAATTACTACTTCCATTCCTGCAGTCACTGATAGGCTAACCACCTTACGAGATTCCCAAGACCTGTTGAAGGAGACTCTTTTGAAGGCTCAGGAATGTTACAAGAGAGCTGCTGATAGGCATAGAACGGAGGCCCCAGTTTATCATGTTGGTGACAAGGTTTGGCTGTCAACAAGGAATCTTAAGCTTAAGGTTCCTTCTCATAAATTGGGTCAGAGGTTCATGGGACCTTTTGAGATCATCGCTCAGATCAATGCTGTCACTTTTCGTTTGCAACTTCCAGATTCCATGAAAATACATCCGGTGTTTCACGTTGCACTGCTGAAACCTTTCCATGTCAACACTTTCCCTGGCCGAGCCCTGCATGAATACGAGGTGGAGAAAATTCTGGACTCCAGGATGTTCCGCAACAAGCTTCAGTATCTGGTCCGCTGGAAAGGCTATGGTGAGGAGGAGAGTTTGTGGGAACCAGTGGACAATATTCACGCTCCTGATCTCCTTCGGTTCTTTCATGTGCAGTACCCCGCTAAATCGGGTAATAGAGCAGCCAGAGGCTGCACCTATAGAGGCGGGGGTAATGTGAGGAATTGACTCTGCTGGGTTTTGAACCCTGGTCCCCAGGCTGCTGAACCTCTTCCCTACCACTGCGCCAGCCTGCCTTTGTGAATTTCATTGAACCTTGACTCTGCTAGCAATTGTATCAGTGCCTAAGTCTCTTCAGCTGTGCCTGGTCAGGTGTCTGGTCCTTGGCCTATATAAGGCACTTCCTGTCAATGTACCTTGCCAGATTATTGTGTGGTTCCTGATCACTTCAATAAAGCTTGTTCCTGTTTCACCTACAAGTTGCTGAACTGGATTATTGCTGACCTTGGCTGCTGGTTTCCACAACCTTGTGTGTCTCTCTACCCAGCCCTGTCTTTCTCCTAATCTCTCTCTCCTCTGGTATCTCTTTTCCCTTCTGTGTCTCTCCACCCAGCCCTGTCTTTCTCCTAATCTCTCTCTCCTCTGGTATCTCTTTTCCATTCTGTGTCTCTCTACCCAGCCCTGTCTTTCTCCTAATCTCTCTCTCCTCTGGTATCTCTTTTCCCTTCTTTGTCTCTCTACCCAGCCCTGTCTTTCTCCTAATCTCTCTCTCCTCTGATATCTCTTTTCCCTTCTGTGTCTCTTTATCTAGCCCTGTCTTTCTTCTAATCTCCCTCTCCTCTGATATCTCTTTTCCCTTCTGTGTCTCTTTATCTAGCCCTGTCTTTCTCCTAATCTCTCTCTCCTCTGGTATCTCTTTTCCCTTCTGTGTCTCTCTACCCAGCCCTGTCTTTCTCCTAATCTCTCTCTCCTCTGGTATCTCTTTTCCCTTCTTTGTCTCTCTACCCAGCCCTGTCTTTCTCCTAATCTCTCTCTCCTCTGATATCTCTTTTCCCTTCTGTGTCTCTTTATCTAGCCCTGTCTTTCTCCTAATCTCCCTCTCCTCTGATATCTCTTTTCCCTTCTGTGTCTCTTTATCTAGCCCTGTCTTTCTCCTAATCTCTCTCTCCTCTGAAATCTCTTTTCCCTTCTGTGTCTCTTTATCTAGCCCTGTCTTTCTTCTAATCTCCCTCTCCTCTGATATCTCTTTTCCCTTCTGTGTCTCTCTATCTATCCCTGTCTTTCTCCTAATCTCTCTCTCTCTCTCCCCTCTGATATCTCTTTTCCCTTCTGTGTCTCTCTATCTATCCCTGTCTTTCTCCTAATCTCTCTCTCTCCTCTGGTATCTCTTTTCCCTTCTGTGTGTCTCTCTATCTAACTCTGTCTTTCTCCTAATCTCTCTCTCCTCTGGTATCTCTTTTCCCTTCTGGCTCTCTACCCAGCCCTGTCTTTCTCCTAATGTCTGTCTCTGGGATCTCTCTTATCACTCTGCCTTTCTCTCTCCTTCTCCCATCTCTTATTCCCCCACTGCATCTCTCTACCTACCTCTGTCTTTACACCAATGTCTCTATTTCCTGATATCTCTTTTCCTTATCTCTCTACCTTCCCATTTAATTCCCCCAAATCTATCTCTCATATGGTATCTCTCACCCTCCCCTTTCTTTCTCCTTCACTATCTCTCTTTATCCCTCTGTGTCTCTCTCCCTAGCCCTCTCTTTTCCCTGAAGTCTCCCGATATCACGGTTTTAGTGAGTCAAATCTCATTTGGCCATTTAAATCCCAGTTCAGCACTCTAAAATTCGCCATAGCTCTCAGACAGATTCACATAGCGCTCCTATACACATGTGGATCTATAAACGTGGTATTCCTGTAGCTACAATGAGTGGTGTCACCAAGAGACCCCAGAGAGCGGTCTGCAGGTCCTGCCAGAGCAATAAGACAGCTCAGAGCAAGCGACTGGCATAAAGCTAGTGATAAAACAGTTGAATTAAGAGAATATTTAATCAGATTGCAACATATATGGTTGGTTTAAGAAGTTTATTAAATATGTAGTGAGACTTAAAGGATTCTGTGGTGAAATATTTAAGATACAATATGCATTTTTTTTAAGATGGAAAATAACAAAGCTTCTAATATATTACAAATAAATTAATATGAAATAAAACTTGTTTTCCACCCCCTAGATCTGTTTACATTGCCACCGTGTACCTACCAATAGAAACACTGCATTTGCGCACAGATTTTAACTCTTTACTAACCTTCCAGCCAGTAGCAGCTCAATACAAAAATCTAGACAGCGGTGTCTTGTGCCTCCAGAGTGAAAGCAGGACTACACATCCCATGATTCTTTGGTGCACAAACTGCATTACAGATGGATACAATGTTTAGCTGCCTGTGATTGGCCATAAGAAATTCTGATTTTTATGCTAATTGTAGCAGGGATATGCAAGGGTGTTAACTCTGAAAATCAGCTGCTTGCAATCTCAAGAGATTTAGCATCAGGGTGAGTTTGTTAATGTTTATTTTGGTATTTTTTCATGCACACAAATGTTTTCATACACTACTGATTTTTCTCTATCAGAATCCTTCATAATCCAGGAAACTTATATATACCTTTAACTTGTATATGTAATTATGCTGCTGTGAAATCTACTATTTCAATTTCTGGTGCTCAGTTTCCTTAGGTGGGAGGAGACTTTGGTTGAAGAGTATGTTTCTGTTGGAATATGACAGCTAAAACTGTCAGTGATTCCAATAGGACTAATGAAAAGCTCATTGTTTTATAACCATGGTTAGAAACTTGGTCCTATGAGGACAACAAACAATCAACGGATTTCTGTTAGTTAATTGCATTCATTTTTACTGATTTTGATAAATCCTGAAATCCTGGACTGTTGACAGCCATTGTTGGACTGAGTTGCAACTATTGGGTTTCATAATTAACCTAAAAATGGGCATATGTATTGGTTATTTATATACATTTAATATTTATTATGTATGTATTCTTTTATTTAATTTTTATATACAGTAATTTATGTTAAAGTTTACCTTTATATTTTGCGTTTTTGAGCTGGCAAATGTAAATGTACATTTTTATGTTATTTATAGCCAACTCAGTTCATCACTGGTTTGTTTGTGTTTGTTTATGTTTATATTGTTATGTTATTTATTGTATACATTTTTTTCATATTTAAATGTGTATTATCTATAATTGTTATTTATTTTAGTTTTTAATTAATATATTTTTAAGTTTATTGTTATATTGATTTTTTTGAGCTGGCAAATTTAATACATTTTAAAGTAATTTATGGCCAACTCAGTTGGTTTGTTTATGCTTATATTGCTAATTGGTCTTGTACATTTTATATATATACATTTTTTGGGTTATTTATGTATATTTAAATATGTATTTTCTATTTTTCATTTGTATATAAATTATTTTTAAGTTTATCATTATATTCCTTTTGTTGAACTTGTAAATGTAATCTTATATACTTATTTGTTATTTATTGTATACATTT
Organism: Discoglossus pictus; assembly: GCA_027410445.1. Taxonomy (NCBI): domain Eukaryota; kingdom Metazoa; phylum Chordata; class Amphibia; order Anura; family Alytidae; genus Discoglossus; species Discoglossus pictus. The sequence goes on from CM050167.1 coordinate 383,228,131, forward strand.
TTTATTTATTTATGTATATTTGAATATGTATTATCTGTAATTGTTTTTTATTTTTGTTTTTAATTAATATATTTTTAAGTTTATTGTTATATTGCTTTTTTTGATCAGGCAAATTGAATACATTTTTAGGCTATTTATGGCCAACTCAGTCCATCAGTTTTTTTATGTTTATATTGCTAATTAATCTTGTACATTTTATCTTATATACATTTTTTGTTATTTATGATTATTTAAATATGTATTATCTATATTTTTAAATGTTTGTATATAATTTATTTTGAAGTTTACCTGTATATTGTTTTTGTCAACTTTAATATACATACTGGTTATTTATTGTATATATTTTTTGGTTATTTATGAATATTTAAATATGTATTATTTATAATTTTTATTTATTTTGTTTTTAATTAATCTACTTTTAAGTTTATCGTTATATTGCTTTTTCGAGCTAGAAAATGTAATCTTATAGACATTTTTACGTTATTTATGGGCAACTCACTGTTTTACAAGGACGCACCTTCCTTTAGAAATTAACAGAGATAGGTCAGAAATAAAATACAAAAATTAAATTAAATTAAATGTTTAATTAAAAAAAATAATTTATAAATTTAAAAAAAATGTATGAGAAAATGGGAACCTTGTTAGCTTACACAACACACATATATGTATTATTATTATTATATAATATTATATATTATTTGTAGAGTACCAGCAGATTCCCTAGTGCTAGTGGTACATGGGAGAACTCTCATATATTTCAAGACATTGCCCTGTGACTAATACATTGCTAATAATAGCAGTTTTTAACCAGTTCAATGCCAGGATTGCCCAATACTTTATGAAGTAATTAGGGTAATTAGCGTAGAAGTTAAATTATCCCACTAATCTTGTGGATGTGTATATCCTGGTCAGAGCTGGCATTCAATTCCTGCTGAATCACTGCTATAAAAACAAGTAATGTGATTGCGACAGAATTATGTAAATGGGAGAAATGAGAATTAGATGGAATAATTAAATCAACAGGACCAGGAGAAGGCAACAAACAAAGTAATGAAAATGCACAGTTAATTTGGGAAATAAAACAAAATAATGTTGTTGATCATGAAGTTAAGAAGTTTCTTATTTTGTCTTTAAAGTTTTTCAATTAAAAGGAAAACCTAGGAATAGTACAGAGGCAGGGACAGGGTGTATCTAGGCTAACTAGGGCCCTCATTCAATTGCGATTTGGCCAATTGAATAGGGCTCTAAATGAGCACATAGCATATTTTTTTTAATACGTTTTTAGTTAGTGAAAACCTTGCTTTTGGATAGATGCTTACTAACTAAAAACTTCTTTAAAAAATATATGTTGTGTGCTTATTTAGAGCCCTAGGCCCTCATTCAATTGCAATTTTGCCAATTGAATAGGGGTCTAAATAAGCACATCACATATATTTTTTAAAGAAGTTTTTAGTTATTAAGCATCTATCCAAAAGCACGGTTTTCACTAACTAAAAACTTCTTTAAAAAATATATATTATGTGCTTATTTAGAGCCGTATTCAATTTGCAAAATCGCAATTGAATGAGGGCCTTATTCAATTGGCCAAATCGCAATTGAATGAGGGCCTAGGCCAATGCCTAAAGCAGGATATTTGTAGGGGAAATTAAAGAATGCACTATATACAAAGGGCCTCATTCAAATGCAATTTGGCTGATTGAATAGGGCTCTATATAAGCACAGAGTATATCTATTTACAGAAGTTTTTAGTTAGTGAACTTCTATCCAAAAGCAAGGTCTTCACTAACTAAAACTTCTGTAAAAAAAATATGCTATGTGCTTATATGGAGCCCTATTCAATTGATTAAATCACATTTGAATGAGGCCCTGTATTTGCAAATAAATGTCTAACCTAATAGATACCTACAGGGTTCCCTGGTGGTTCAGTGGTTAGGAATCAGTGATTTCACCGTTGCGACCTGGATTCAATTCCAGCCAGGGAACCAAGTGGTCACACCACCCTCAAGCCATGCAAGGTTGGGCTTCGTAAGTACTTGGAAGGGAGACCACCTAGGAATATCAGGAACTGTATACTGTGGCCCACTGGAGAAAGAATTGGCAACCCACTCCAGCATCTCTGCCATGAATACCACGTGGATACGTATGGTGTGTTGCAGTCCAGGAACTCACAGGCCCTCATTCAATTGCAATTTGCACCATTGAATAGGGCCCAAAATAACCACATTACATATATTTTTTAAAGAAGTTTTTTGGTAGCAAGGATCTATCCAAAATAAAGGTTTTCACTAACTAAAAAATTATTTAAAAAATATATGTTATGTGCTTATTTAGGGTTCAATTCAATTGGGCAAATTGCAATTGAATGAGGCCCACAGAAAGTTGAACACGACTGAACAACGCAAAAACAAAATAGATACCAATTTGTAAGTTTAGTTTATTTATGTATACCTAAAAATATTATTTACTTTTTTATATAATCAATTTTAAGTTTACCTTTTATATTGCCTTTTTTGTACTGGTTAATTTATTCAAATATCCATTTTTCGGTTATTTATGAATATTTAAAAAAATATTATCCATACATTTTAATTTTTTATATAATGTATTTTTAGGTTTACTTTTATATTGCTTTTTTGAGCTGGTAAATGTATTATTATATACATTGTTTGTTATTTATGTATATATATTCTTTTTTTATATAATTTATTCTTAAGCATTAAGCAAAGATATTTGATTACAATTTTCCTCCTACAAAATAGATCATTGCAAACCAGCTGCTGCGAAGCTTAGTGAATATCCCCAATATTTCTTCAGAGTCAATCACATACCTTATTAGCTTGAATAGTAACCAGTCATTTTAATGGATGCATAAAGGATTTACTCAATTAGTTAAAATAAATCTAAAAAGAACACCAGGCAGACACCACAGAGCAATTACGCCACAACATGTTACCTTTCCTAAATTGGCAATTAGTGTAAGTAAAGGAAAACTGTTAGTAACAATATGCTTATTTGATTTATCTGTGAGGATAATTTATAGATGCAACTCTATGGGCCTCATTCAATTGCGATTTGGCCAATTGAATAGGCCTCTATATAAGCACAGAGTATATCTATTTACAGAAGTTTTTAGTTAGTGAACTTCTATCCAAAAGCAAGGTCTTCACTTATTAAAAACTTCTGTAAAAAAATATATGCTGTGTGCTTAAATAGAGCCATTTTAAATTTATCGAATCGCAATTTAATAAGGCTGTTGGTGTTTAAAGGGCCATTGTAGTGCCCCAGAAAGGGGAGAAAGATATTTTAATGTTTATTATTTTAATATTATTATGTATTGTTCATTAATAGTCATTTATAAACCAAAGCAGATGTGCTCAATACGATAATGAACTAAGGTTAGTTCTATGGATATAATAACCCACTCAGAGAGCAACCTATTTTATCCATGGGAAGAAATATCCTGTAGTATATCAGTATGGTTTCTCCCAATAGAGGGATCTAGCCCCAAAATGCCAGGCAATTCTACCCTGAACAGAAGAAACTGAAAACCCTAGATGTACATTTTAGCCTTTATTGGAATTTATTTTTAAAAACTGAATAAAAGTAATTAATTTACACATTTCAACTAAAACTAAGTGTTTTTTGAGAGAGGATGAACAATCTTTGAACTTGCCTAGGCTGCAAGTTACTCTTCCATGTTTGTGGAGTCTCTGTGAAGTAATTTTGTCAATCATGTCATTTTGTTAAGAGATAGCTCAAGCGGCGATCCGACTGCAACAATTCACATCTCCTAACATAAACAGCTTTATTTGTACTTAATTTTGTCTGTTAGTCAGCTCAAGTGATCCTCTTACCAGACTAATATTTTTGTCAGTATAAAATTAGTTCATTACAAGATTAATGGCTTTCTTTTGCACATGGCCTCTGAGCTATCAATAGAGTAAAATTGTTCCATAATGGAACCTCAGAAACCATATGCAAAAGTAATCCAGGGAGTCATTTGCCAATCATCAGATAAATAGATACCGATAACAAGGTTAGTCTGATGGAGGATCTCTAGACAATATGTAGTAAATTCAAAGCTTTTTTTATGTTAATAAATTATGTATTAGTAACTTCTAATTGTAATTATTCATTACTAAATTACATTTTTTTAAATAATTTCAGATTTTCACATTTTCTTTGGTACTATTGTACCATAAAGGGGTCCTTTGTTGCCAACTATTGGGTTTCTATTATAGTAAGCCAAGGTTATGTTAATATATGTCTCCAAATACTTCTTGAGTGACAGGCTACTAAGATATATATGAATGTCAAGCATTGATTGTAAATAATATTACCATAAAGGAATTACTAAAATTGCGATTAACATTCTCCTCACATTTAATGAGTTGCAAAACCATGTTGATATGCGATTTTTTGGGCCTGTCCACTGCCAGGATAATCACCCAGGCTCTTATCCTATCTCTTCTAGACTTAGGTAACACCATACAAACTGGTCTGCTGCCTCTCATCTCTCTCCTCTGCAATCATTACCTGTCTATTGGTGTACCCCAAGGATCAGTCCTTGGCCCCCTCCTCTTCTCCATCTACACATTCTCACTTGGTACCCTCATAAACTATTTTGGGCTTCATTATCATCTCTATGCAGATTACACCCAAATCTACCTCTCAGCCCCAGATCTACACTCCTCTCTTCTAGCACACGTCTGCCTCTCTAGTATATTCTCTTGGATGTCCACCCACCATCTCAAACTCAACATGTCTAAAACTGAACTCCTAATCTTCCCTCCCTCTCCCACAGCGTCAATTCCTCACTAGTGATGTTGCGAACCTAAAATTTTCGGTTCGCGAACCGCGAACGCGAACCTCCGCAAATGTTCGCAAACCGGCGAACATCGGCGAACCGCCATAGACTTCAATGGGCAGGCGAATTTTAAAACCCACAGGGACTTTTTCTGGCCACAATAGTGATGGGAAAGTTGTTTCAAGGGGTCTAACAACTGGACTGTGGCATGCCGGAGGGGGATCCATGGCAAAACTCCCACGGAAAATTACATAGTTGATACAGAGTCTGGTTTTAAGCCATAAAGGGCATAAATCACCTAACATTCCTAAATTGTTTGGAATAACGTGCTTTAAAACATCAGGTATGATGTTGTATCGATCAGGTAGTGTAAGGGTTACACCTTACATGACTGGGGGTCTATAGAGGGACATTAGTACTGACCTTTATATGACTGGGGGTCTATAGGGGACATTAGTACTGACCTTTATCTGACTGGGTGTCTATAGAGTGACATTAGTACTGACCTTTATATGACTGGGGGTCTATAGGTGACATTAGTACTGACCTTTATCTGACTGGGTGTCTATAGAGGGACATTAGTACTGACCTTTATCTGACTGGGTGTCTATAAAGTGACATTAGTAATGACCTTTATATGACTGGGGGTCTATAGAGGGACATTAGTACTGACCTTTATCTGACTGGGGGTCTATAGGTGACATTAGTACTGACCTTTATCTGACTGGGGGTCTATAGAGGGACATTAGTAATGACCTTTATCTGACTGGGGGTCTATAGAGGGACATTAGTACTGACCTTTATATGACTGGGGGTCTATAGAGGGACATTAGTAATGACCTTTATCTGACTGGGTGTCTATAGAGGGACATTAGTACTGACCTTTAGCTGACTGGGTGTCTATAGAGGGACATTAGTACTGACCTTTATCTGACTGGGTGTCTATAGAGTGACATTAGTACTGACCTTTATATGACTGGGGGTCTATAGGTGACATTAGTACTGACCTTTATCTGACTGGGTGTCTATAGAGGGACATTAGTACTGACCTTTATCTGACTGGGGGTCTATAGGTGACATTAGTACTGACCTTTATATGACTGGGGGTCTATAGGTGACATTAGTACTGACCTTTAGCTGACTGGGGGTCTATAGAGTGACATTAGTACTGACCTTTAGCTGACTGGGTATTGTGATGGAGTGCCATTAGGGGTCACAAGAGAGCTCTATAAAACTTCTCCCCTGAGAATGAAAGGGGTTAATTCCATTCAGTTATCAGTGGCTAAATGGAAGCAGCCTAGCTGTGAACTGCTTTTAAAAGCAGCAGAGAGATGGGTGGAGTTTCTCTCACTTAGGCTTGGGCCTAAGAGCCGTGAGCTGTGTGTGAAAGCCCTGGACAGCTCAGCTGCGGGGATCCAGAGAGCTGGGATTTGTGCTGGAGCGAGACAGTCAGGAAGGCTGCGGAGTTCCAGAGTTTGCGCACAGAGAAGACTTCTGTGGTATTGGAGATATTCCACAGAGATAGGATTATCTGAAGACACCATCCCTAAGAAGCTGGAAGGAATAAGGAATAAAAAGGTTGGTGACAAATACACGTTTTCACCATATGAGGAAAAGAAGTACAAAGGCCCCAGGGAAAAGAGTGCGTTCAGAGAAAGTAATAGTCCCTCATCCCAAGAGGGTGACAAGGGTCCCTGGGGTGAAGCAAGGGAGAGAAAGGGTGGGCCCTATGCTTCACCCACTATTGGCAGAAGCCGTAGAGGAAAAGACATTAAAAGACTGTTTTGTTCCCTGGCCACAAAGTGGCGATACAAAGCAAATAAGAGACTGTTTGTTCCCTGGCCACAAGGTGGCGATACAAAGCAAATAAGAGACTGTTTGTTCCCTGGCCACAAGGTGGCGATACAACGCAAATAAGAGACTGTTTGTTCCCTGGCCACAAGGTGGCGATACAACGCAAATAAGAGACTGTTTGCATCCTGGCCACTAGGTGGCAGTCCCTGTCGCAGATAAGCTGCACAGGATATAGTCAGGGCGTTCCTGAGTATAGTAAGCACGTTTATGTAGGGTTTTATTTTGTTGCTGAATACAAGCACTGTTTTTGTTCTGTTTATGCAAACAAATAAAATAGCAGTAAAACTCAACTTTGGACAAGCCTGCTGTGTCTTCCTCCCTGTATAAAAGAGATAAGAAAGTGCAGGACGCAAACCCCGCCAGAAGGGGGCGCCCTGTTACAGTGTCTATAGAGTGACATTAGTACTGACCTTTATCTGACTGGGTGTCTATAGAGGGACATTAGTAATGACCTTTATCTGACTGGGTGTCTATAGAGGGACATTAGTACTGACCTTTATGTGACTGGGGGTCTATAGAGTGACATTAGTACTGACCTTTATCTGACTGGGTGTCTATAGAGGGACATTAGTACTGACCTTTATCTGACTGGGTGTCTATAGAGGGACATTAGTACTGACCTTTATCTGACTGGGTGTCTATACAGTGACATTAGTAATGACCTTTATATGACTGGGGGTCTATAGAGGGACATTAGTACTGACCTTTATCTGACTGGGGGTCTATAGGTGACATTAGTACTGACCTTTATCTGACTGGGTGTCTATAGAGGGACATTAGTAATGACCTTTATCTGACTGGGGGTCTATAGAGGGACATTAGTACTGACCTTTATATGACTGGGGGTCTATAGAGGGACATTAGTACTGACCTTTATATGACTGGGGGTCTATAGAGGGACATTAGTAATGACCTTTATCTGACTGGGTGTCTATAGAGGGACATTAGTACTGACCTTTAGCTGACTGGGTGTCTATAGAGGGACATTAGTACTGACCTTTATCTGACTGGGTGTCTATAGAGGGACATTAGTAATGACCTTTATCTGACTGGGTGTCTATAGAGGGACATTAGTACTGACCTTTATGTGACTGGGGGTCTATAGAGTGACATTAGTACTGACCTTTATCTGACTGGGTGTCTATAGAGGGACATTAGTACTGACCTTTATCTGACTGGGGGTCTATAGAGGGACATTAGTACTGACCTTTATATGACTGGGTGTCTATAGGGGGCCATTAGTACTGACCTTTATCTGACTGGGTGTCTATAGAGGGACATTAGTACTGACCTTTATCTGACTGGGGGTCTATGGAGGGACATTAGTACTGACCTTTATATGACCGGGGGTCTATAGAGTGACATTAGTACTGACCTTTATCTGACTGGGTGTCTATAGAGGGACATTAGTACTGACCTTTATCTGACTGGGGGTCTATAGAGGGACATTAGTACTGACCTTTATCTGACTGGGGGTCTATAGAGGGACATTAGTACTGACCTTTATCTGTCTGGGGGTCTATAGGTGACATTAGTCCTGACCTCCTGCTGCAGTATTATTACTCCCAGGCTTGCTACTATTAGATATAATAACCTCAGTTTCGTTTCCTTATCTGTTGGTAACATCAAAATATGATTATTAAACATTTCATATTTGTTTGTTTTTTTCTCCCAAAGTGAACCCCTTTGTGTGTGTCCCACAGATGTGGCGTTTCCGCTCTGCGTATGTTGGATTTGCACCGCTCAAAAATTATGAAAAGAGATCCCCCCCCCTTGAAGCCCATTAATGACATCATCAGTAAATTGTATGTAACAGATTCCAGTGTTTAGGGTTTATGACCCAATACTGCGATCATATCACTTATGACAAAAATCTGTATTTGTCGTATTATTCAGACGCGCGTGCATCTTTGTGTTACATTTCCTGATACTTTTATTATCTTTAACTTTATATATTTACTAGCGACTTGCCCATCAAAAAATGGCGGCAATAAGATTGTAAGGCAGGTAATGGTTTGGACGAGACATTCATTTTGTTGGCGGTCGGTGATCCTTCGGCGCTCATTGCGAGGCTGTTGGTTGTATTTTTTTTCTGATAGGCGCTTTTGCTGTTATTCTTTGGTCGGCGGTGATGTGTTTTTTGCGCTTATTGCAAGGCTTTGTATGCTATGAGCAGCGTTGGCGCTCGTTGTGAGGCGCGCAGTGAATGGCTTTTATGTTTAATGTGATACTGTTTTTTTTTATGTATATGTATTTTTGTATGCTAATGAAATAATTACTAAATGAATATACTTTACCTATTTGTAAGTAATATATGCAGGAAGCATTGTGCTGAAGAGCTGACAATCTGTTTTCATGTTCCTGCAGCATACAATGTAGGTTTTCAGTGCTGCTGTGTAACTGTCAGCAATGTGTGCAGTGTGTAGTGTAAATAGGCTGCGTGCGCGAGGGGAAGCCGTTAGGGTAGCTGGGTACTTCCGCATTGTGTAAGTTAGTGTTGTAAAATGGCAGGGAATGTGTATGTGGTACGCGGGTGTGGATGATTTAGCCGACACTGATAGTACACACATATATACAGCACCAAGTACACTGACAGTACACACAGACCTACAGCACCAAGTACACTGACAGTACACACAGACTCACAGCACCAAGTACACTGACAGTACACACAGACTCACAGCACCAAGCACACTGACAGTACACAAAAACCTACAGCACCAAGCACACTGACAGTACACACAGACCTAGAGCACCAAGCACACTGGCAGTGCACACAGACCCATAGCACCAAGTACACTGGCAGTGCACACAGAACTACAGCACCAAGCACACTGACAGTACACACAGACCCATAGCACCAAGTACACTGGCAGTGCACACAGACCTATAGCACCAAGCACACTGACAGTACACACAGACCTACAGCACCAAGTACACTGCCAAGTACACACAGACCCATAGCACCAAGTACACTGGCAGTGCACACAGACCCATAGCACCAAGTACACTGGCAGTGCACACAGAACTACAGCACTAAGCTCACTGACAGTACACACAGACCTACAGCACCAAGTACACTGACAGTACACATAGACATATAGCACCAAGCACACTGACAGTACACACAGACCTAGAGCACCAAGCACACTGTCAGTGCACACAGAACTACAGCACCAAGAACACTGACAGTACACACAGACCCATAGCACCAAGTACACTGGCAGTGCACACAGACCTATAGCACCAAGCACACTGACAGTACACACAGACCTACAGCACCAAGTACACTGCCAAGTACACACAGACCCATAGCACCAAGTACACTGGCAGTGCACACAGACCCATAGCACCAAGTACACTGGCAGTGCACACAGAACTACAGCACTAAGCTCACTGACAGTACACACAGACCTACAGCACCAAGTACACTGACAGTACACATAGACATATAGCACCAAGCACACTGACAGTACACACAGACCTAGAGCACCAAGCACACTGTCAGTGCACACAGAACTACAGCACCAAGAACACTGACAGTACACACAGACCCATAGCACCAAGTACACTGGCAGTGCACACAGACCTATAGCACCAAGCACACTGACAGTACACACAGACCTACAGCACCAAGTACACTGACAGTACACACAGACCTAAAGCACCAAGCACACTGGCAGTGCACACAGACCCAAAGCACCAAGTACACTGGCAGTGCACACAGAACTACAGCACCAAGTACACTGACAGTACACACAGACCCATAGCACCAAGTACACTGACAGTGCACACAGACCTACAGCACCAAGCACACTGACAGTACACACAGACCCATAGCACCAAGTACACTGGCAGTGCACACAGACCTACAGCATCAAGCACACTGACAGTACACACAGACTCACAGCACCAAGCACACTGACAGTACACACAGGCGCTCATTGCAGACGAGCCTCGCATAGCGAGGCGAGCCGTTAATACGGACCACTTTTTTATGGAGCAAACTGCTCCATATGTATATTAACAAACTATACAACTTTCCAAACATACACATCTCATTGCAATACGCTAGTAATAATAATAATGCACAAAAGTCCTTCAGCACTGCACTGGACACTGAATAAACTTGCCTAGCTATGGTTTTCCCTATTGATGCAGTATCACCTACACTGTCCCTCCTCTCAGTAAGACTGCAAGGTACTTATGATTCCAAAATGGCTGCTGTCCATGAGGTAGAAGGGTGTAGAAGGGAGTGTATGCTGCTGATTGGCTGGAATGTGTCTGCTGACTGTGACATGCAGGGTCAAAGTTTGCTCAATGATAAAGTATTGGGGGCAGGTCGAATCTCGCATATGTTCGCAGTTCGCCGCGAACGCGAACATGCTATGTTCGCCGAAAAAAGTCAGCCGGCGAACTATTCGCGACATCTCTATTCCTCACATCTCTCTCATTGTCAACAACGACATCATCAACCCCTCCTCCCAAGCCCATTGTCTTGGAGTTCTACTGGACCCTGCTCTGTCTTTCATCCCTCACATACACTCACTAACTAAATATTGTCTTCTCCATCTAAAAGACATCTCCAGAGTTCATTACTATCTTACACAAGATACAGCTAAAATCCTTATACACTCTCTCATCGTCTCTCGACTAGACTACTGCAACTCGATTCTTGCTGGCCTACCCACCACTTGACTATCCCCACTTCAATCCATTATGAATGCCTCTGCTAGACTCATATTCCGTACACAACGTTCAGTGTCTGAATCACCTCTCTGTCAATCACTCCACTGGCTTCCTTTAGCCTCAAGAATATAATTTAAAATCATGACCCTAACTTACAAAGCCCACAAAAATTACGCTTCCACATACATCTCTGCTCTCATCTCCAGATACTCCCCCGTCCGCCCTCTTCATTCTGCTAATGACCTTCTTCTTTCTACAACTCTTGTCACCTCCTCTTACTCCCGCCTCCAGGACTTTTCTTGTGCTGCCCCTAGTCTCTGGAACTCCTTGCCTCGCTCCACCAGATTATTCTTTTGCCTCAAAACATTTAAAACCTCACTTAAAACGCATCTCTTTAAAGAAGCGTATCACCTTCCACCCTAACAGGCTTATCACCTCTCTCTCCCTCTTTTACCACTCACTATACCTTAGATTGTAAGTCTGCGAGTTTCTATCCGAAGTACTTAGGGAATTCACCATGGACATTGGATTCCTAGCTCAAAGACAGGGCCCTCCTTGCTTTGCTATATGTTAATTTGTATTTACCTTTGTCTGAACTTAACTTATGTACAGTGCTACAGAATATGTTGGTGTGTTATAAATAAACTATAATATTAATAATAATGTAACTGCTTGTATCATCTCCCTCTACTAAATGACTTCTGTCTTCTCCCATTCTAAGATCCTTTAACTGGCTAAAAAGCCTATAAAAGTCTCCTCCTCTAGGGTATCCATTACTCAGCTCCTCCTTATAACTTTCTTATCATCTTTCGCTATACCCCAGCTCCACGTTACTCTGCTCAGACATCTCGTCCCTCTTCCATGCAGTTCTAGAGCTCATTCTTGGCTAAATACCTAATTGCACCACTATTAGTAGCAGCTCCTTTTCCACATGTGTCTATTATCCAGGGGCGGCCCGTCCATTGGGGCGTCAGGGCAAACGCCCCCCCAAATATTTTCTTCACCCTGCAATAAAAAAAACACAACAATGTATTAGTATAACCCAAAAACAAATAAATATAAGGTGTACATCATCATTTCAAGTCTAAATAGTATTAAAAATTAAGTAAAGTTAGTAAAGGGACACTGTCACTTTAAAATAACCCTTGCGCTACATTAACTAATGCTGTGTATCTATATAGCCCCCTGCCTGCACCCTGTGTGATCAAATTACAATAGTTATATACACTGTGTCACTAACCTGAGTCTTCTCTCTCTTCAATGAGTCCTGGCCTGGCCCCCTGACCGTTAATGCATTCCGCCCACCATCACAGTGACGATATGCATGGGCGGTCATAAATGTATCAATTAATAACTGACAGTCTTCCATCATTGACCAATCAATGATGGAAGGCTGTCCAGTTACTAAGTGATCAATCTAAACCCACCCAGACCGTTAGCCCTGAGCGCCCGCCAGCAAATAGGGCCTCGAGTTTGATTTTGATTGACTGATACAGTCAATAAAACCACCAGTTCCCTGTCCCTTCCCCCTTTCTGTTTCCTGACCCTGGTCACGCTGAGACTGAGAGACCTCCCTGGCTGAATCTACTCATCTGCTCTGCCTGCCTAACACAGTAAGTCTACACCTGCCTCTGCCTGGCACCTGCCCTGCCCCTGGCCAAACCAAAACCCCTAGTAGCCCCTAATAAAAGTTAGGGGTGACCCGTTACCCCCAGTCCCCCACTATGCCTGCCTGGCCTGCCAGTGCCACCTACCCAGCCACCCACCAACTACCACCGACGACCCCAGCCATCACCCCCATGTGGCCTGTGCCACCCCCGATCAGGCCTGCCCTATGCTAGCCTAGCTATGCCATCATGCCACCGCCGGATTACCCCGATCACGGGATCGGGGTAGTCGGGTGGTGATCGGGGTGGCACAGGCCCACATGGGGGTGATCGGATCACCCCCTTGATGAGGCCTGTGCCACCCCTGATGACCTCCATGTTGCCGCCCTATGCCACCCCCGAGGCCCGATCACCACCGGGCCGGCACCACCCCGATGCGGCCTATGCTACCCCGGGTATTCGGGCAGTGAGCGGGGTTGACCAGGCCACATGGGGGTGGATGTTCACCCCCATGAGGCCTGTGCCACCCCTGATCGTGGCCTATGGGCGACCGATGGGCGCCTGACCGTGACCGACCCCACCCTGGATGAACCAACTACCTACCCCCCCCCCCCCCTATTTTTATTCCATTTTTAGAAGTAACAGGCATGTATATGTGCATGTCACTTCTAAAGATAAAATAAAAATAAGGGAAGGGGAAAAAAAATACAGTAACAACATTATTACAATTAAACACACAGTAAGCAAACACATTGTTAGTACAGTTAGTAACACAACACATTGTATACAAAAATAAACAGCTTTAAACAAACATTAATAAAAAATAAAATAAACAGCACATACACACATTGTTAGTACAGTTAGTAACACAACACATTGTATACAAAAATAAACAGCTTTAAACAAACATTAATAAAAAATCAAATAAACAACAGCACATACTTACCTGTAAAATTGACCCCTCCAGCGTTGGCCTTCTGTCCTCTCTGGATATAGTCATGATGAAAAATAAATAATCCATGTTGATTGAAGCCAATGGTCAAAATAAAATAATCCATGTTGATTGAAGCCAATGTTTAAAAATAATCCAATCTTGATTGAAGCCATTGTCCATCCATCCATTCTGGCCCATTGAAAGAGGCCTCCACAAAAAAAAACCGATGCTCTAAAAAAAAAAAAAACAACACACTAAAAGAGCTCCTCCTACAAGGAGCCCCTGCCGCGATTAATTGTTTTTTTCCCACGGTCTGCTATATATACTAATTTTTGAAGGACTCTGATTGGTTGAAATTTTTGATTGACATCGATTTCAACCAATGAGAGTCTTCAAAAAATTAGCGAATCAGCAAGCAGGTATGGAAGCCTGTAAGGGTAAAAAAGGTTAGTGTGAACTTGTTTGACCCTGTATGTATTATACATATTACAGGGCTATTTTATGTGATATACATGTTACAGGATAATATCCTGTAACATGTATAGCCAAAAAATAGCACTGTAATATGTATAACAAATAAAGTGTAATAGAAATGCATGAACAATATAATATACCAAGTAATAAAGAACATCAATTAATTAAATAATAAATATCAATTAATATATATTGTTGTATGTATATGTTTATTTATATTTATGTGTATTTTTTATGCGTATATATATATATATTTGGATATATATATATATATATATATATATATATATATATAAATTAATATCAATATATCACAATAAATAAATATATATATATATATATATATAAATATATATATATATATTTATTTATTGTGATATATTGATATTAATTTATATATATATCAATATATATATATATATATATATATATATATATATATATATTTATATATTATTTTTTTTTTTTTTTTGGGCCTATATGTTATTTAAGGTTTTTAAGGTGCGGTTGGGGCCTATATGGTCAAAATTGGCTATTTAAGGTTTTTAAGGTGCGGTTGGGGCCTATATGGTCAAAATTGGCTATTTAAGGTTTTTAAGGTGCGGTTGGGGCCTATATGGTCAAAATTGGCTATTTAAGGTTTTTAAGGTGCGGTTGGGGCCTATATGGTCAAAATTGGCTATTTAAGGTTTTTAAGGTGCGGTTGGGGCCTATATGGTCAAAATTGGCTATTTAAGGTTTTTAAGGTGTGGTTGGGGCCTATATGGTCAAAATTGGTTATTTAAGGTTTTTAAGGTATGTTTGGGGCCTATAGTCACACTTGGTCTTCTAAGGTATGTTTGGGGCCTATATAGTCACACTTGGTCTTCTAAGGTATGTTTGGGGCCTATATAGTCACACTTGGTCTTCTAAGGTATGTTTGGGGCCTATATGGTTCCACTTGGTCGTTTAATGTTTTTTAAGTATGGTTTTGTTCTTGAATGGTATGATTGATTTGCTTGTTTTCTTTCAACCCCAGGTGCAAACCCTATGTGGCTGCAGATTTGTTTCTACTCATTGGTCAACTTAATGAACGTGAATACCCTGAGAAGAAGAGCCGACTAATGGTTGGTGTCACTCCTTTAATTTTTCTGTTAATACGTATAGGTGCAATTATGATATTGCTGTAGTCTTGTCACATGAGTTTTTTCAATCTATATTGTATACCAATGAATTTAACACATTGTTACTTTACTTCTTGACATTTCTGCATTGCAGATCATGTATTTCAATGGGCTTTACAAGCATAAGGTCATTGGGCGGGGCTTATAAAGGTCATTATGACACCAGGGGGAGGAGTTATAAAATGGGTGTGGTTTGAAAAAGGGGGAGTGGCTATGTTTCGCCCTGTCGCCCCTCCAACTTGAAAAGTCACCAGCCGCCACTGCTATTATCTATATAAGTAGATTGATTAAGATGAAGGGGTAACAAACCTCAGTACTGAACGTGTAATCTCCAGGTTTAGCAGACAACAAATGGTCCATTTATTATAGGGTATGAGATCCTTTTATGGGGTGTTTAGATAATAGTTAATAAGAAAGAAAAAATTGTTTATGGCGTAACACCGTCCATTTAAAAAAATCCTGGTATATTTAGCAATATTCTTTTGATGGGGCTTAAATGAATAATTGAACCAATCCTACCCCCTAAGTCTGATTATTTTCGATATCCCCTCACTCGCATGGTCTGATGAGCAGTAGAATAACGGTCACACAAGTCATTTTTCTCAATAAAAACACACCATAAATATGTGTTCTAAAGTTAGCATAAACTGGTGAATATTCTAATAGATCTTACACTGACAGTTACAGGGTCAAAGGAGCCTATTGTAGATGTGGATTGAGGAAGGGCGAAGGTTGGATGTTATAGGTTTGTTGAGAGGAGTGTGTGTTTGAGCCACATCGAAAGGAGTATTCGTTTTGGATGTTATAAAAGTCTTCAGCTGTTAGACTTGAAGGAATAGGTGGCAGGGGTGGGAAGAGTAGAGTTTTGAATGTAGTGAACAGCTGTTTGGGTTTGGAGGAGAAGGTTTATATTATAGATGAAAAGTAGAGTTGTTTGGCAAGATTGAGGGCAGAGGCATCAGAGCACAAGGAAAACGTGTAATAGAGGAAGTCTGCTGAGGTGCAATATTTCCTCCACAGTCGTTCAACAGTGATGAAGCACTTCTGCATATAGCGTGTTTGCATAGAGTGCCATGCTTATGGATGAGAATTAAGGGGTTGGCCTGAAGTTGTGGTAACTTATTGTACTGTGAGGTGGCAGGGCACGTGAAGGTGGTGATGGGGCTGAGAAGGGGTTGTAGCTCATTGGAAAATTGTTGTGGATCAAGTGGAGGTTTCTGTAGGTTATGGTTTAAGGGATTGAAGAAGGGCATTGAGTAGAAGGTGTGGTGAGGTTGAAGGTTAGAAGGTAGTGATCAGTTAGAAGGGAGATTACAAGTGTCATTCCTGTAGCATGCCAAGGTACAAGCTGTTCAATATCTTACAGACTGATGCTCTCAGCCTTATAGGCTAGGCGTATTGTGCCAGGGGAATGGGGCCCACTGAGATATGGGTTAACATTAGGGACATTGGGATTTGTGTGTTGTACCTTGTTATGCCTGTTAGAAGCATAGGATAGTGGAAATTGCCTAGATACCACAAGGCCCATACTATGGTACCCATGTTTATAGTTGGGGTGTGAGTAAGAAAATGATAGGAGTAATGAGATGTATGCCTATATTGTGCTTTGGGGGCTAGCAATTACAAGGGAAAATTGCATATGCCCAATAATTCATAGTACTTGAAATAACTCCTTATTAACCGTATTAGGGAGATAACTGACCACTAGGAGTCACATAACACACAGCCAGATGGTCATCCTTCAGTCCAGGGCTGGTGTGGATCAAGACTGTGAATTGTTGTTTAATGCAATTACTGTAATTGATGTATTGTTACAGTAGAATGGGTGATTCTCTTAGACTTTCAGACTCCTAGCCAAGAGAGGTAATCAATAGCCATGATATCATATAGTAGGAGCATGGGATGGAAGCCTGTCAATCAAACCCACCTGGGCATGAGTGGTAACATGAGCTAGAAGGTGATTGGGGTAACCATGGATGCAAATTTGAATTGATTGGCCTTTTGTTGCTAAGAGTGTGGTATAAATATGTCTGTTGTCTCAGTAATAAATATGCTATAACTGGTTCACATAATTAATGTGTGGATTTAATTATTGATGCTGGAATCTGCTGGAGTAAGTTCTTTTCAGAATTTAGAAAGATCTTTATGCTATACAAGATCACAGACATCTCTCAGTCTAACCCAAGGGCTGAAAATTCTTCCTGCTGTACAGAATTAAAACGAACTGGGCACACCTGTGGGCAGAGGTTTAGGCAATTATCATACCCCATTCAACATACAGGTTGTCACAACAAGGTTGGAGATTGTACAGAGATTAATAAAAATAAGGTCAAGGGACTTGCCTGAGGGCAAGGAAAATTTTGTTTTGTTATTGTAGGTGAGGTGGTAAATGTTAAAATCACTAAGAATAAGTGAAGGTACATTAGAGCAGAGAAAATTAGTGAGCCAGGCAGCAAAATGATCTAGAAATTGAGAGGGTGGTTCCAGGGGAGAGATAGATCACAGAAAGATAGATGGGTGAGAAGAGGCTGATAGCGTGAACCTCGAAGTATGAGAATTGGAGGGAGGGAACCAGGGGTATGCAGTAAAATGTGCAGCAGGAAGAAAGTAATATGCCCACACCTCTACTTTGCTTGTTCCCACGCCTATGTTACCCAAAATATTAGGTAAACAGAAAAGCTTTTTTGAAGCTTTCCATCGATGGGGTCTCACTAACTCATATGGGAAGAGAATTAGAGCTGCCTAATCAAAAGCTCTAGCACAGGGTTATGCCAAGCAAAATCTTGGTACATTTAGCTGCGATACTGATTGAAGAGCACGGGTAGGGATATACGGAATCAATAGTTCTTTCAAATTCCTAGGGCCTTCATTGTACAGGACCTTGAAGCTCAGCAAACCAACCTTGGAATTAATTAATTCACTGTTTGATAGGTAGCCAGGGCAGAAAAAATGGATGAGTGTTATATGACAGGACTGTGCACCATCTGCAGGCAATGTAATGTTTATCTGGAAGTCCCAGGAATAATGCATTGCAGTAGTTCATCTTGGTGTTCACAAAAGCTTGAGCCAGAGTAGACAGATTTTCTGAAGGAGTCAAATCCTTAATCCTTATTATATGTTTCAGGTGGAAGAAAGGGATCTTGACACTTGATATTTAAGTGATAATCCATAATCACGTTCCACTCCAAGGTTCCGCGCTTATTTTGAATGATCTGTAATTCTCCATATTCCGGACCAGTCACCCGCTCCTGCTTCAGTTTTCATGTTATCAGATGGTGTTCTCCCACCAATTACTTGACCTTAAAAGTTGGTATATGCTATTATGCTTTTAATTATGTTTAAGGATTAATCCTTTTGCCAATATTTTTTCTGTTTATATAAATACAGGATTTTCTGGTTAAACTGATTGTTTAGGCGTGAAGTTAATTAGGTGTATCTGTTATAGTGTATTCGTCATTGGTAATTCCTTTTGTACTTGGTCTTTACGTGTCGAGTAAAGCATTGTTTTTACTTTTTACTGTGGCCTGGTTTGCTTTTTTTTATCCCTACAATAGTTTACAGCTTGAGGAACACCTGCATGGCGCTTCCTGCGTAGCGTCACACTGGCATTACTGTTCTGCAATGTTGGGGAATCTGATTAACTGTGAATGAGGGGGAGATGGGAGGGGGGAAGAGAGGGAGGGGTTAAGAGAGAGAGCGAGGGGGGGAAGAGGGGGGGAGGAGAGTCAGAGCGAGGGGGGAGGAGAGAAGGAGAGGGAGGGGGAAGAGATTTGGAGGGGGAAGAGAGAGGGAGGAGGAAGAGGGGTTCTGGAGAAGAGAGAGGGAGAAGGGGAGAAAGAGAGGGATGGGAAGAAAAGAGGGGGGAGAGAGAGAGGGAGGCAAGAAAGAGAGGGGGAGAAGAGAGGGAGGGGGAAGAGAGAGAAAGTGAGGGGGGAAGAGGGGGAGGAGAGTCAGAGCGATGGGGAAAGAGAGAAGGAGAGGGGGGAGAGAGTTGGAGGGGGAAGAGAGAGGGAGGAAGAAGAGGGGGACTGGAGAAGAGAGAGAGGGAGAAGAGAAGAAAAGAGAAAGAGAGGGAGGGGAAGAAGATAGGAAGGAAGATAAGAAGAGAAGGAGGGGAGAAGAGAGGGGGAAGAGAGGGAGGGGGAAGTGAGGGGGAGGAAGAAAGAGAAGAGAGAAAAGGAGCGAGGGGAAGAAGATAGGAGGAAGAGAGAGATGGAGGGGAGAAAAAGAGGGAGGGGAAGGGGGAGAGGGAGGGAAGAAGAGGAGGGGAGAAGAGATATAGAATGAGGGGGAGAAGAGGAGGAGAGGAGAATAGAGGGCAGGGGGAGAGGGAGGGGAAGAAGAGAGGGAGGCGCAGAGACAGCACAGAGAGAGAGCACAGAGAATTAAACATAATATATATGACACCATCATTAATGACGGGCAAGTTACTAGTATAATATTATATGATTGTTTAACTAAGTGTACAAATTCCTGTTTCTCGCTGCTATTGGCTTTTGTTTCTCTGATTCTTTAGCTGTTGAGCTACTCATGCAATCTGTGCTTCTTCTTGGCTAAAATTCAGCCCACACATCTTAGTTTGGGCTTGGTAATGTGGGTGCCATGCTGTTATAAGTATCAAAAAGGTCCTATTTGGGACTCCTTGTGGATGCTGGTTGGTGTACTATTTTTGAAATTGAAGTCAAGGTTTAGATTCCATATTTTTTTTATGGATAAACACAACTATTTTAATATACTGACATTAGGGCTTACTATGGATTTATGTATTGTCAGAATTTTACTTGCCTTCGCAGCTGCTTCTTGGTATTGAGCATTGTTACATAAGTGGTTGACTCTAAAACCCCTAGAATTGTTTAATTTAGGTGATAAATTACAGAACCCAGTTCCCTCAGTACCCGTGGATGTATTCCATCAGGATCTGGGGCTTTATTAACATTTATGTTTCCAACCACTTTTGGATTTCTTCCTGCACTAACCAATTGGTGAAGGTAGTGTAGCCCCATTATGTTGCAGTGACCCAACCATTGGTACCTCCCTTGTATATACAGAAGAAAAGAACCTATTTAGCCTTCCTGGTCACAATTTACCAGTCGGCCTGTGTCACATTGTACTGTTTGTATTGTTTTTTTCCTGGCCTTCTTCCCATTAATGTATTTAACATTTTTTTTAGGGTTAGTCTTACTCTACCTCCAATTAGCCTTTCATTTTCTATTTTAGCCAGTCGAATAATTTTTTTTGGGCTACTTTGTAACATTCCTTGTACCCAAGTAAAGCGGTCTCTGTCCCCTCTTTCTTGTATACTTTAAATGCCTACTCTTTACTCCTTATCTTGGTCTTTTAATCAGTGTTAAGTCACAATGGATGTAAATGACTTCTTTTACTTTTATTCCCACATAATTTATGTTGATACGTATGTATATTTAGTAAGGCTTGAAATATTGCCCATTTGTTTTCAGCAGTTTAACCTGTCAGTTCTATACGTTGTATTGCTCTCCTTAGATTATTAAACTGTGTCCTTCTAAAAAAAATGTTGTTGGCCCCCTATAATTTAGTTTTTTGAAACTCTATCGCAAATGACACTGTGTTGTGATCACTTTTTCCCAATGGTTGCCCTATTTCAACATTTGATACCATATCAATATTATTTGTGATAACTAAATCCAAGATAGCCTCATTTCTAGTAGGTTCTTGTATAATCTGGGCCAGATAATGATCTAAAGGTTAGGGGTTAGGGCTTGGGATTAGGCTTTAGGGTTGGGGTTAGGATAGGCTAGGGTTTGGGGCTAGGGGTTAGGGTTGGGGTTAGGATAGGCTAGGGTGTGGGGCTATGGTGTGGGGCTAGGGGTTAGGGTTGGGGTTAGGATAGGCTAGGGTGTAGTACTAGGGGTTAGGGTTTGGGGCTAAGGTGTGGGGTAAGGGTTTGGGGCTAGGGCGTTGGGCCAGGGAGTGGGGCTATGGCGTGGGGCTATAGGTTAGGATTAGGGGTTAGAGTTAGGGGTTAGGTTTAGTGTTGGGTTAGGATTTGGGGTTATATTTAAGGAGTAGGGGTTCGGTTAGAAGCAGATGATAAGCTTTTCACTAAACAGAAAATCACACAAATCTCGGCTGCGCCACCTAGTAGCCGATGGTTGCCACTGTGTGCAGTCAGCTAACAGGAAAGATCCAAGATTTCTATCATACCCCCTTCCTTCCTTCTCTCCTCTAAGCTATATAGATTTCTGATGCCAGGCTAACCTCAGAGGGAGTATGGCTGTATCTGATTCCATGTAGTTTCTAGCACTGGATCTACTTTTTCGCTAATAACAATATATTACAAAATAGTTCCTTTAGACTTATACTATAGTTTACGATACTGCAACAGATGGAATTGCTCCTGACACCTATGATTTCGCCTGGTACAAGGTGTCACCAAATATACAAGAACAAATTGATCCAAAGTAACCTTGCAGTAAATTCTTTTGCAGTGATGTATTCAGAAAGCCGTCTAATTAAGATTCTTACAACAGCCTTTTGAATGTTAGGAAATGTCAGTTAAACAATCCTCAGGATGACATAAAGTATGAATTCTTTTTTTATTTGGCACAAACATATCTGCCCCGTGAGCTGTTGTTAGAGAATTGAAAGCATTTTCTGAATGATCAGATAAGACCTGCCTTACAGAACAAGCCGAAACAGGCACAAAATGTCATAATTCAAATTCAAATGATTTTTTATGGTGTTTACACCCACACTGTTAATGTGCCAGCTCAGTAGCTGAGAGTTTAGACTAATTGTTTTTCTATTTAAATAAATTGTAATAAAATGTGGTGTTATCTTTTAAAAAAAAGCGTTAAAAACTGGCTATACATTGTACTAGCAGTTTTTTTTCTGCAATACATAATTTCTAAAATATTAAGAATTGATTTTGCACCTCCTGCGTGCTACTTGTCAATGGTAAGAGAGGGGTTTAGCTGACAGATAACATTGGGGGTCTTTATTTTGGACACTACAGAGAAAAACAAGCAGACTGTAATTCTAAATAGTCCATCAAAGCAGCTAAGTAATATGTGTGAGCAGTACATTTGTATATAAATACAGCAACAACAACATGGAATTTCCAAGGACTGACTCACTTTATAGTGGGGGAAGGAGGGCCTGTTGACCCCTTGGGTATTATGGGGGTTCCCTTAAGGGGTTACATGGACTTATAAGGGCATAGGCAGATGGGTTATTAACTTCTGCACTAAGATTTATTATTATTTAACCCTGTCCCTAGCAAAGGAAGGGGATAGATAGATAGATAGATAGATAGATACTGAGGATATATAGGTGGATAGATAGATAGATAGATAGATAGATAGATAGATAGATAGATAGATAGATAGATAGATAGATAGATAGATACTGAGGATATATAGATAGATACTGAGGATATATAGATAGATAGATAGATAGATAGATAGATAGATGGATGGATAGATGGATGGATAGATAGATGGATGGATGGATGGATGGATAGATAGATAGATAGATAGATAGATAGATAGATAGATAGATACATAGATAGATACATAGATAGATAGATGGATGGATGGATAGATAGATAGATAGATGGATAAGTAGTTAGGTAGATACTGTAAATAGCTAGATAAATAGATATATGGATAGATAGATGATAGATAGATAGATAGATAGATAGATAGATAGCACACGTCAGTAAATCTTAGGGAGGGTTTTTTGCAGGAGCCATATAATCGAGTTGGCTGTGTCCTTGGAAACTACCTTTGTCCTGTTGACAGATGCAATTTCCAAATTCCCATTGTGTTGGAAGACACAAAATATTATGCAGTGGTTCTGAAGAACTGGTCCTAGACAGGTGTCGGTCCCTGAGACCTTATCTGCTGATGATCAGGAACAAAGATGTATGAGGAGAGTCCAACACTTTAAACGTACTAGGACTATTAGTTAAAATCACAGTTATAGACAGATCATTGGGGAACTTATCTAAAGTGAGAATTACTCTGTTTAAATCACTGCAAAACTAAATGATAATTTACTGTATCACCCAGATAAAGTGTTGTAGATCTCAGTCCCCATGACATCGGGAGATAACCAGCCGGTCCCCGGACAATCTGATATCATAGTACAATATGAAATGCTTACAAGATGAAAATGTAAAAAAACATACTGAGTATACTGAGTTCTCATTGCTTTACATACATGTTACAGTGGCCTTTATTACAATACAACGTTTAACCTTTATTATAATGTATTTATTTACTCAAAAAAATTGATTGGCTCCTGGTTAAACCAATTAAAACAGCATTAAGATTTGTATTCAATATTTATTTTACTCTGTGTTCCATTTTCTTTTCTTAGCTGCCTGCTACTTTCTTAGGATTGGGTTCCCTGGTGGTCCAGTGGTTAGCATTCAGTGCTTTCACTGCTACAACCTGCGTTTGATTCCAGTCAGGGAACCAAGAGATCACATCACCCTGAAGTAAAGCAGGGTTGGGCCTGGTCAGTACTTGGATGGGAGTCCAATGTGAAATACTAGGAGCTGAAAGCTGTGGCCCATTTGGCAACCCACTCCATGCAAACCAAGTGGATCAGCATGACCATGGGCATAAAGATGTTCCTGGTGTGTTTTAGTCCACAAGGTCACAAAGAGTCAGACACGACTGAACAATACAACACTTTCCTAGGAGGTTGTGTCCTTGCAGACTAATCCATTTTGCACTTATTGAGAGCACGGACAGTTTTAGATTCCACATTCCATTTCCACAGATAGAATGTGCATTTAAAGTCTCCGCACATCTCAGGAAGCAGAAACCAAAATAGCACATAGTATATAAAATTTAATAAGTTATAAGCTGTATAGACTTTTACATTTTATAAGGATTTTCCCTATTTGAGTGTAGTTCTTCAAAAGATGATATTTTTAAATACAGGACTGCAGTATATTTAATTTTATAATCTGTTACCTAGAGGAGGAGGATTATCGTTCCAAGTGAGCTCATCTATTAAAAACATAAGCTCCGGGAATGTCTTCAGAGGAATAATAAAGAAACCTACTAAGAGTATCCACAGCCCGTGAGACAGATCTGGTAATTGCTCTCTGGCTTCTTTAATTCCTGTCTCCTGACGAGGGTCTTGTTGGGACCTGTAGACATTCATGATTCATTGCTACTGTGTAGGGGGCAGGGAGCGCTGAAGGAGGAGGCACGGCTGGCGAGGGCACACACCTTAAGGATTTTACACTGTAAGGACATGTATGGGCATATATGGAATTTATTATTGGTTTACACAAAATAGTAAAATGGTTCTTTGTTATCAGATAATAATAAACAGTTTTACAATATAGGCTCAAATAAAGGCAGAAATTGTCAAAAATTGGGATTTTTTACAACACATCACTTTTCAGATGGATATTATTATTATTGTTTATTTGTAACACGCCAACATATTCCATAGCGCTATATATATGGGGTATGATTAAGGCAAAAAAACAATAGTGTTTAACATATTACAAAGGATGCAGGGACCTGTCTTTGAACTTAGAATCTGGTGTCCTTAGTGCTTTCTCAAAAGCATCTTGCAACATTGAAAACTCACAAACTTACAAGCTAAAGACATATATGCATAATATATGGGCTTTTATCTCATTCTGTACTATTGTACAGTATATGTACAAATGTGCCATGTTATCGTCTTCAGATGTTTGTCAAATAGAGCTAGGGAATCCTATGGAGCTCTAAAAATAAAATATAATATTAATAACTAAGATGCGTGAGATCTCAGATAAGGGAGGATGTTGCAGAGCCATATCTTACTGTACCTTGCCGCACAGTAAGATATATATATATATATATATATATATATATATATGTGTGAAACAATTGCTGTATAGAACTACTCTCTACAACAATCACCACACAAACCAGGCACTCACACCATACTGAGGATCGGCAGGGTAACGGAGTTGGAACACAAATCCAATATCTCCGCTGGTATACGGTAAAATATCCAAGAAGCACTACAGTCTCACCATCCCCAACCTCCCATATTGGACGACACTCAATTGGGAGTCAAATAATACTGTCTTTATTTTGTTGTGCAGAAATATATATACACATCTCTTTCCACAGGCAATACACATCCCCCATAGTTGGCCACACAATACACATAGAGGGACAATAGGTGTGGTCACAGCTCCCTGAGGCTACCTGGCTACTTTGATACAATCAGACATTGATCAGATTATACTTCTTTGTTCTATGTCTCATAATGAAAACACTTTATACAATAGACTTCCTTATCTTATGAGGAGTCTCTGTAATAGGATTATCTATTAGCCTAGTAGCTGTAATATTCTGAGCCAATATATTCTGTAGAACATAAAACAACATATCTACAGTACAGCAATGTGATCATATTTTAACCATAATAATTAAATAACCATGAAACAGGGTAAAACAGTGATGGGTTTCCGTTACAGGCAGTAACCGTGAAAGTACTGTACGTGGTTAAGTGACCTGGTTTGTGAAAAATCCATCCATTGCTATGCCTAAAACTGTGAAATACAGTAAGCATATGCTTAAAAGGAGCCATGTTTAAAATGGTTTGGATTGACAGAGTGATGGTGCATTATGTGGCCTCATTTGCATGTCCTGCCCAGTTTTCCCAGAGTGCAGTGCATATACTGTATTTCTGAGAAATTTGAG
Source organism: Discoglossus pictus (assembly GCA_027410445.1). Taxonomy (NCBI): domain Eukaryota; kingdom Metazoa; phylum Chordata; class Amphibia; order Anura; family Alytidae; genus Discoglossus; species Discoglossus pictus. Next base: position 383,254,362 of record CM050167.1, read on the forward strand.
CAGGAAATAAGTTTCATCAACTTATTTTTAGACATTCAAATAGAATCACTAATGTACTATTCCTTTTTTGTACTACTATATATATATATATATATATATTTATATATATATATATATATATATATATATATATATATATATATATATATATATATACTGTATATATCGTGTTACGTGCTCCGGCCTACGATTCAATACGATGGTTCAAATCGCAAGTTAATGCCCCTCCAAGCCTTTGATCTTTCCCGACCGCAAAAGTTGCGAACGCTAAAATCGCAAATCGCTATTCAATTGCTCAGATTCCCCCTCGCGAACCACTCCATCAAGCACGCAAATGGCAAAAGTCGAACCACAAGTTACTGGTAGGAGGACTCGCAAAGAGCTTAATGACATACATGGAGCACTGTAAATGCATATATAAACACTTTACTGTACTTTTATTAAAAGGGAAAGTGATGTTAGCAAAGCAGCAAAAAATAATCAAAGTGTGATCTGGAACCTTGCCCTACCAGCCCATGAGCAGTAATATAGATGCATGAGTCCTATTTATCTGCCATTGAAATCTACAAACATGTGTATGCTTTGTGCACTTCCTGTTATTTGTAATAAAGTTTAAATAGGTTTTGCTGTAAAAAAAAATCATGCAAAACACAACTTTAATAATGTTTTAAGCAATTGCACAAAACAAAAGAATTGTGTTCCATGTCCCTAAGTTTCAAAAATATTTTATACATAGGAAACAAAAAACAAAAAAATACCTGGAATAATGGTACAAAATGAAGGAGGTCAGAGATTTGTTCATATTCTTTCAAGATAGTTGTCTGGTCATAGTAAATATCCTCTTCCAACAGCTTCAGAGACGACTACACATCAGATTGACTTCATACTTCGTAGTCAAAGATGGAGGAGCTCTATACAGTCATTAAAAACAAGACCTGGAGCTGACTGCGGCTCAGATCATGAGTTGCTTATTGCAAAGTTTAGAATTAAACTGAAGAAAAGAGGAAAAATCGTAAGACCAAGTAGATAAAAAGTAAATAATATCCCCTGCGAAGTAGATGAAAAGTAAATAATATCCCCTACACCTAGCGCGGGTGTAGAATAGATTTAAGGAACTAGACATGGAAGATAGAAGAAGTGTGGACAGAGGTTTGTGACATTATCCAGGAAACAGCAACAAAGAATATCGCCAAAAGAAAGAAAATCAAGAAGGAAAACTGAGGCTTTAAAAGTAGCCCAGAAAAGAAGGAAAGCGAAAGGTAGTGGAGATAAGAAAATATTTGTACAATTTAATGCAGAATTCGGAGGATAGCAAGAAGAGACAAGGATAATAAGATGGCAGAATGGGAAAGTAAGGAGATCTCTTCAAGAGAATTGGAGATCTCAAAGAAACCTTTCATGTCAAAGTTTGTGTGATAAAAGATAAAAATGGTAGGGACTTAACAGAAGCAGATCAGATAAATATGATGTGGCAGGAATGCACAGAAGATATTTACAGGAAGGATCTTAATAGCATTGATTGTCTAGTGAGCTGGAACCAGACACCTTGGAGAGTGGGATGTGAGATGAGTCTTAGGAAGCATTGATGATGACACGGCTGCAGGAGTTAATGGAATCCCAGCTGAACTGTTCAAAGTCCTAGAAGAAAATGCTGTGAAAGTGTTGCTTGAATTATGCCAACATATTTGGAAAACTCAACAGTGGACTGGACAAGATCAGTCTACATCCCAATCCCCCCCAAAAAGTCAGTGGTAAAGAGTGCTCCAATTATCAAACAATTGCATTCACTTCAGGTGCCTGCAAGGTAAAGCTTAAGGTCCTGCAAGCTTTGCTTCAACAATATATGGACCAAGAACTACTAGATTAGCAAGTCAGGTTTTGCAGAGGTAAAGACACAATAGACCCAATTGCCACTGTTGGCTGAATAATAAAGAAAGCAAGAGAATTCCAGAAAAACATTTACTTTCACTTCATAGACATCACAACAAAATGTGTCATGCTCTTAAAGAGATGGGAATGCCAGATCATCTCATCTACCTCCTGAGGAATCTGTATATGGATCAAGAAGCCACTGTTAGTACTGAACATGGAACAACTTAATGGTTCAAGAAAGGAAAATAATGTGACAAGCTATAATAAATGGGCTGAGAAGCTGCATTGCGGATTAACACACATTACAATAGGCACATTAGAGCAGAAAATATGAAATAAGCTGCAGATCAATCCGAGATTGCACCTGAAATCTGACAGTAAGGGATGTAAGAGGCCTCCAATCAGATTAAGAGATTTTTCTTGTTGGTAAACCTGGAGCTGCGGAGAGAAAGACTTAAAGTGTTTTTTACCAGATTGCAAGCTGGGACTGCTGAGAGAGGTCTTAGTGCAGAAATAGCTGCACTTATATTTGGGGAAAGCCAAAGTATTTTACAATTAGTAATAGTACAACAGAACTTCTGCCCAGGAACTTCCATCCCCACCACCAAGCCAGGATGCGCAGGCGGAGATGCTGCCCCTCATGAGACAGCAGATGAAGTGTCTCCGTAGGATCCAGGTCAGCATCTCCGCCAATCATGCGGAGGTTATGTTCCAATCTATTGGTCCAAATGTTTACCTAATCTAGCCTGGCTACAGAGTCTTGGATCTTGGCTTATGTGATGGTGATATTTTGTACGCAGATGGCTACCTCTTATCCCATGGTGTATGATCCTCTTCTCTGTGGACATGTAGGGTTCTATTTAACATTTCACCAATCACCAGTCACTGAGGAATGCTGTTGAGAAGAGATGCTGCAGTCCCTATCTTTTTTAAGGCCTTATTTATGTAGTAGTCATGTATTTGTTTTGTTTTAGGTACAATTCAGGTCCATGAAAGCATCTTCTGCATCTGCAAGCATTGTGAAGGAACTGTATGAGGTTTAAGGTTTTCACAGTGCCTCTCAGGTAGACTTTTTCTTCAATGACAGCCCCCTTAACATGTAGCTCCCACAATTTTAAAGCTAGATATCTAAGACATGATTGTTGATAGCTTAAATGTAGACTAATACCGCTACAATGGCATGTTAATGACAGCCCGCATTGATATATGCACTAGTGAAGGTTGTGATCCTTACCTCAATATCAGTCTGAGAACAGATCCTTGGGTCTGATGTAAGTGACATTGAATCTGACTGAAGACTTTTGTGTCCTCTACGTCTTAATGGGTATTTTCCCCTATTGCTGATACCAAGTATCAGTATCCTTTAACATGTGCTAACACCTGTATAGCTGATGGATGTGAAATCAATGTTGATCAACAATATCATATGGAGAAGGTGATTGAGAAGGGGACCACTGACGCTGGTCACAGCTAAGCATATATTGTGAGATGACACATCATTATTAATGGTCATGGCAAGTGAGTTATCCTGAGACCTAGCTAATGGTTAGTAATGCTTGCAGATGGGAATCAGGTGAGTTGGTATATTGTTACAGTTACAGTATTTAGCACTGTACTGTACATGCATTTTTTTTATATTTTATCCTGTATGACTCTCATGACTGGACTGTTCATCTGGATGGTTATAACCTATTTAGGAAATATGGGAAAGATGGTAAAATGGTAAAAGGGGAGGAGGGATTTGTCTGTATATTAGGCCTGAATTTAAGCCTATAGTCAGAGAAGATATTTATGTTGGAACTAGCGGTAATGTTGAATGTTTGTGAGTAGAGTTTAATAGCGGAGCAGCAAATTCCCAAAAAATATTAGTAGGAGTATGCTATAAACCCTCAAAAATAATTGAAAGTGAGGAAATGCAATTAATATTATGGATTGGAAATGCAGCTAAGCATGGGCAAGTTCTAATAATGGGAGATTTTAATTAGCCTGAAATAAACTGGATGAGTGAGACCAGCAGTATGGGCAAAGGGAGCAGGTTCTAGAGTACACTCAGAGATCATTATCTGGCCCAGGTTATACAAGAACCTACTAGAAATGAAGCTATTTTGGTTTTAGTCATCACAAATAATATTGATATGGCATCAAATGTCTCATTTGAGATTGAGTAAAAAAAAAAAAATTAGGGGACCAACAAAATCTCCTAATTTTAAAAGGGCAGATTTTAACGGTCTAAGGGCAGCAATACAAAGTATAGACTGGGACAGAGAACTGACAGGTAAAAATATTGAACATAAATGGACAACATTTAAATCCTTATTAAATATACATACTTACCACCATATATCATTTGGGAATAAAAGTAAAAGGAGTAAATCACATCCAATGTGGCTTAACAATGACAGAGACTTCTTTACGTGAGTACAAGAAAACTAACAAGGATTGCAAAAGGGCTATTAGACTGGCTAAAATAGAAAATAAAAAAAATGTTGCAAATGAGAGAAAGACTAACCTAAAATATTTTTTAAGTATATTAATGAGAAGAAAACCAGGATTTAAGCTATAGGAGCATTACAATGTGACACAGGCCGTTTGACAATTAGTGACCAGGAAAAGGCAGATGAGCTAAATATGTTCTTTCCTTCAGTATACACAAGGGAGGTACATGTGGTTGGGACACTGCAACATAATGCGGGTACACTACATTCACCAAATAATTGGCTAACACAGGAAGAATTCCAAAAGAGGTTGGAAAAGATAAATGTTAATAGAATACATCCAAGGGTATTGAAATAACTAGGTTCTGTAATAGCCAAACCATTACATCTAATTTTTCAAGATTCACTCAACAGTGCGTCGCTGCCAGATGACTGGAGAAAAGCAGAGGTGATACCTATGTTCAAGAAGGGAGCAAGAGCAAATCCGGGAAATTATAGACCTTTAAGCCTCACTTCTGTCGTGGGAAAGCATTTAAAATGGTTAATAAGGGATAATATACAAGAATATATCTATTCAGACAGGATTATAAGTAGGAGCCAACATGGATTTATGAGGGATAGGTCATGTAAAATCAATCTAATTAGTTTCTATGAGGAGGTTAGTCGGAACCTGGATCAAGGCAACTCAGTGGATGTAGTATTTTTAGATTTTGCAAAGGCTTTTGATACAGTGCCACATGGGAGACTATTGAGCAAACTAAGGGATACTGGAATTGCAGTAAATATGTGCACATGGATTGATAGCTGGCTAAAAGACAGGAAGCAAAGGGTTGTTGTAAATGGGACATACTCAGATTGGACTAATGTAGTAAGTGGGGCTCCTCAGGGTTCAGTATTAGGTCATCTTTTTAACATATTTATTAAGGACTTAGAAGTAGGACTGGAAAGTATTGTCTCCATTTTTGCTGATGACACTAAGTTGTGCAAGGTAATTAAATCAGAAAATGATGTACTTTCCCTCCAAAGGGATTTGCATAAATTAGAGAGATGGGCAATTAAATAACAGATGAGATTTAATATGAATAAATGTAAGGGTATGGTTCAGGGTCGGAAAAATAGCCATGCAATTTATAAACTTAATAAAGCAATTTGGGAGTACTTGTGGACAACCACCTACGTAACATTTCTCAATGCCAAGCAGCATCTCCAACAGCAAATAAACTATTAGTGTGTATTAAGAAGGGTATAGAAGCAAGGGAAGCAAATATAATTCTGCCACTGTACAAATCCCCAGTACGCCCATTTGGAATATGGAGTACAGTTTTGGACATCACTTCATAAAAAGGACATTTTAGAACTGGAAAAAGTACAGAGAAGGACAATAAAACAAATAACGGGAATGGAGCGGCTAAGTTATGAAGAAAGACTAAGCAAATGAAATTTATTTTCTCTAAAACAAAGCTGTCTAAGAGGCGACATGATTACCCTATATAAATACATCCAGGGTCAATATAAAGATTTGTCAAGGGAGCTTTTTGTGCCAAGTAGTTTTGAACTGACAAGAGGACATCCCTTGAGGTTAGAAGTAAAAATATTACACCTTAAAAAAAGAAAAGGTTTCTTCACAGTAATGGTGGTTAATCTGTGGAATTCTCTACCAAGAGAGGTGGTGAAAGCAGATTTGATAAATAACTTTAAAAAGGGATTGGATATATTTTTAAATAAAAAGGGCATTCCCTCCCAGACCTATTGAAATATTGTAAAGCCACTAGATTAGCCCAAATCACTAAATGGTTTGGTAAAGAACAAGTGCCAATATGGGTAGAAATAGAAACAAATATCTTTGAACAAAGTGGCATCCACATTAAACAGGTTATTTGGCTTAGCTTACATTCTAAGTTGGGGAATACCTCCTTTACTAACTGCATGGTCCAGTCTCTGGCAGTTCTGACCCAGACAAACAAGAGAATCCCACTGGTTGAAACAGGCTCATGGATCTCCCCATTGTGGGTATACCAAAGAACGTCACTAATTGATAGACTCTCGCAATTTAAGTGGTGGATAAACAATAAATTTTCGGTGGTGGCTGATCTGTTGAGGGGTAATAGGCAGTGGTCTATTACAGCATTTAGGGAAAAACACCATTTACCATTAAGGGAATGGCTTAATTTGTCCCAGATACATGTCAATATCTCCAAAGTAATCAAATGTAATGCCGCTGCCAGGACTACTCCATTTGAGAAATGTTGCCTTTAGAATCCGACTGGCAGACGGAATATCTCTATTATTTATAACTACCTAACAGACCAGACCACACCATCTAAATTACATCATCAACAATCTTGGGAGTCGGAACTTGCCATTGACTTAAACAAGGCTCAATGGAATAAAATACATAAACAGGCGGCAGGTTCCTCATTGAACGTAATATTGAGGGAAAATTCACACAAGACTATTTTGAGGTGGTACCTAACACCGGCTAGGTTGAAGCTTTCCAATCCTTCTTTGGAAGGTAATTGTTTTAGGGGGTGTACTGATTTAGGTACTCTTAAACATGTCCTGTGGGATTGCCCTAGGATTGCCCACATCTGGCTGGGGACATATGATATCTTGGAGAAACTCTGGGATTGCAGGATTCTCCAAAAAACGGAAGAAGCTCTTTTAGGTCTACCCATAGAGGGCCTTAGTAACCAGGCTCAACTTTTGTCACACCAAGTGTTTTTGGCAACTCGAGTTACGCTAGCTAAAGCCTGGAAATCGGGAATACCCACATATAGTGAAGTTTTACGTAAGCTTAAGTTCATATATGATATGAGCGTTATCTCAGCTGACTTGAATCAATCATACAAGAAATGGGCTTCATGCTGGGACACCTGGATCCTTAAGATCGGATGGTAAAGTTACAGAGTTCTCTAATTCTTAGGACAATCAGGGTGTGGATCCTGATTTTCCATGTCCCTCTCTTCTCCTGTTCTTCCTTCTCCCCCTTCCCTTTACCCTAGGCGTGTTTTTTCCTTTGTTTTTAGGTTACAAGTTCGATAACCTGTATTTTTATATGTAAGTAATCTGAATTCATATAACAAAAAAACAAAAAAAAGAGAGAGAAAGCAAAAAGTCGATAATTGAAGTAAAAGGTTATTTATTTGTATGTTTATATTTTTCAAGGACATTGTCTACATCATTTTTGTTTTATCGTTGAAACATGTGTATTATTGAATTACCTTGATACTCTTAATAAAAAAATATTTAAAAATAAATAAATAAAAAGGGCATTCAGGGTTATCCTGATTAACTAGAGAGAGAGTATTGATCCAGGGGGAGTCCGGTCACCAGTATCTGGGGTCAGGAAGGAATATTTTTTTTTACCTTTTGAGACGATCACTTGTTTTTTTTTTTTTTTGCCTTCCTCTGGGTCAATTAACAATTAATCTGCATATTGCAGATCAGAGGAGATCTTAAAAGGCTGAATTTGATGGACTAAAAGTATTTTTTTCAACCCCAATTACTATGTAACTATGTATGTGTGAAACCGGATTGGATTACACAGTCCAGAGGTTGAATCACTGAGCAGATATAGACAAGTTGTAAGTGCTATGCACATTAATGGTTTCTTAAATTAAATGGAGTGATTTCTGATGATCCTTATTTTCATCAGATTCTAATTGCGGTGGTGTAGTGACAACATGTGACCCTGGTATGCATCATGCTTATTCTAAACTATGACATTACCCCCTTTAGGTATCCACTTTACTAACAAAAGCCTCTTGCTCTCCCGGGATTTGCCCACACCACACCCGTGATATTAATGTACAGTCTTGACCATTTCTGATTGTGCTCTGTGTATGAAATAAAGCTTTGTTATACCGTTATCACCATGCCAGTGTGTATTCAATGGTTGGGATTATGGGGCATCCACATACATCACATATGTGTCACATTCCTATATCAATAAACCAATGAGCCATTGCTACTAGGCAATGGGTTAATACATATAATAACAATAATAACAATAATAACAATACTAATAGTAATCATTTCATGAGATATCATATAATAATATATATATAATATAATAATAAAGGGTTAATACAAATGCAAAGTCCAATTTGTGATACTGTGGAGTATCAACATTCCCCTGAAGGCCTGATAGGAATATGACAGGTGATAATGTGAATTGATTGATAGCAAAACACTTAATCGGTTAGTTCTATGGACATAATAACCCACTCTGAGAGCAACCTCTTTTAGCTCACTTCAGGGCTTGTGTACCTGAATGAAGCTGTGAGCTATACCATGTAGGGCCACAATAGGTGGGCAGGTCATAGCAAAGGTCAGACAAATTACAGTCCACTAGAGAAGGAACATGTCACAGAGAGTCGACTACAACAGAGGGACTGAACAACCAAATGTGAAATGTTCGCCTGGTACTTGATATATGCCATGTTTGTTTTCCCAATGTAGATGTGATGAGTGAGATGTATATATAAGATGATCTTTGTATTTTTAGGGTCCACATTAGCTCCTCTGTGAGTGTCAAAGTGGTTAACATGTCAGCAATTTCCATGAATTTGTGTTGCAATTTAATGAGGTAGTGTGTCTTTAAAAGCTTTCAGCATGTTGCAGCATGACTTTAAATATTGGCATATGCATGACCATTACAACCGATGAGGAAAATACATTTAATTTTTTGTTGTATTTGATATTTAGGAGTTGTTGTGCAAGTAATTGTAATGCCTTCCATTGCTTACCCCATATTTTAAAATGCATTGGTGTGTTTTTATTGTGTTTTGCTGTGTTCCAAACTAGTCTGTACCTTTAGATTGTAAGTAGCGAGTTTCCAGTCTTGTAGGGTGCTTTGGGATAAAGCACTTTCTGCTAAGATTCTAAGCTCAAAACAGGGCCCTTCAACTTTGAATTTGTTAAACGTGTATTTCCCCTGTTCTTATCCCCTGTACAGCGCTACGGAATATGTTGGCGCGATACAAATAAAAGATAATAATAATAATAAATGGGTCCTATGTGGAACCTGTAAGCTTTGGGCCAACATTTGCTGTTTGCAGGCTTGACTGTGGGTGCGGTCGTGAACGATTTTTGCAAGTGAACAGTGATTTGCTATTTTAGCCCTCAGAACTCTTGCAGATGTGAAAGATCAAATGCTTCGGGAGGCTGTAAGTTCTGGTTTAACAACCGCAAGGATTTCAAGCCTGTAACCCGTAAACTGTTTGGGGCTCGCAAAAAAAAAGCTGATTGAAAAGCAAATTAACATACGGCCTCACCTATGGGCTCCAGTAACATACGATTGCTCAATTGAATTAGGCTCTCAGCTTCTACTGGTCTATCACAGTGAGAACTTCAGAGTTTTTAAAAGAGAAAATGTGATACAAAGCAAGTTAAGTGTAATGTGGAGGTCCAACAGCAAAGCCTGGGTAACCAGACAGTTATTTATCGGATGGATGAACAAAGTGTTTGGCCCCACTGTAAAAAAAACATTTGCAGGAGAAAGAACTGCCACTGAAGGCTCCATTAATAATGGACCATGTTCACCCTGCTCACCCTCCAGGCTTGAAGGACAACTTGCTGGAGGAATTTTTTTTTTTTTTTTATTATTTTTTTTTTTATTCATCATAAAAATTAGTACAAAAAATGACAAACTGAAATATCATTGACATATTTATTACAGCAACAAAACATTACATTAAACAAGTTTACCATTCTTACTCATTTATTCCTCATTCAGCCCTTAAAAAACAATTGGAAGATTAATTTAGTTGTTCCCTGTTTTTGGTCCCAAGTTTTCCATTTTAATGGATCAACAGTAATGAGGCCTCTTTGTGCGTAATTTTTCTCCAGTTCACGAGTATGTTTTAGCTTCCAAACGATGTCAGCAAAGAGTGGAACAGTCTTCGCTTTCCAGTTAATAATTATTATATTTTTTGCAATTGAGAAAGTCAGAATAGGAAAAGCTTTTTTCTCAGTGATGACATCGCTTAGAAAAATATGTAGCAAGCTGCATTCTCCCGTAATTGGAAATTGAATTTCCACAATCTCAAACAAAAATTCATAATATCTTTTCCAAAAGGCATTTAGTTTGGGACATTCCCATAAAATATGCAATAAATGAGCAGAGTTACCACATTCCCTCCAGCACAATCTGTCCGACGGGGAGTGTGAAATCTGCGAAATTTTAACAGGTGTAATATACCAATTATTAATTATTTTAAAGAACATTTCTCTGTATGATGACTGTTTAATAAATCTGTTAGTCAGATTGAAAGCTGTATCACAGTCTTTTGCTTCAATTACTAAATTTAGATTCAGCTCCCATTGATTCATGCCCTTAGTTTTGGACTGCTCTCCAAAGGATCTTGTGATATTAAAACATATTTAAATTTTTCCAATTTAAGGAGGATTTTTTCTATAGGGTTTAACTTTTTACCAATTTGTAAGCCTATGTTGAGTTCGCTACAGGCGGCTCTATAAGCTTCGTACGTTAGCCATCCTTCTACTGCGATGTTAAATTTATTTTTAATTTGTTCAAAGGATGCTATTGACCCTTCAACCAAAGTGTCTCTAACACGTACTAGCCCCTTACTATTCCAGTCTTTAATAATACCTGCCATATTTGGATGCAAAAGAGATTTCACTGGAGTAATTACACTGCCCTTAGGGATCAAATTATTTTTTTAATTAATTTGTCTCCAATTTTTTTAAATTTCTTTTACCACTGATGATCCTATCGTAAGATCCTTATAAGAGGGGTTTTCCCCAAAGACTAAAGCTGATGGATGACAATTTGAAATTAGAGCTTTTTCTATATGCATCCAAGGGAGTTTATCTGCTGTTTCCAGCCATTTTAAAGCCTGTACTATACAGTTGGCTTCCTGATAGGGTTGCAGTAAGGGATAGGAAATTCCTCCCTTTAGGAAACTCCTTCCCATAGTTGCTTTTTTCACCCTTATATATTTAGAATATTGTATGAAATAGTCAATTGCATGTTGCAATTTCTTTAACCTATACCTAGGGATCTTGAAAGGGATGCATCTCAAAATATAATTGATTCTTGGGAGTAGAGTCATTTTTACCACAGCAATTCTGCCGGAAAAGGAAAATCGATCTCCTCTCCAACTCCCTATAATATTTTGAAACTTGAAATATAAATCCTTATAATTCCTATCCACCATTTCCTGTAAGTTTCCCAAAAAAGTGATTCCTAGATGTTTAAATGATTTGGAGTTCCAATCAAAGGGATAGAAAGCATTCAATTGGGATAACAAACTTGCTGTAAAATGAAAAAAAAAGTGTTTCTGATTTCCTATAATTCAATTTATAATAAGAGATTTTGCTATAAGTTTGTATTAAATTTGATAAATGATGTAGTGATGCTCCAGGATGGGTGAGTGATAAAACAACATCATCTGCATATAGACTAATTTTGTGCTCCCTCTCTCCCACCCTGATCCCATGAATTTGTGGGCATGATCTAATGGCTTCCGCCAATGGTTCTATCATCAACGCGAACAAGGTGGGAGAGAGGGGGCAACCCTGTCTAGTGCCGTTTGATTTTCCAAAGGGACTTGTCCTACATCACAGACCTGTTACTTCTGCTGAGGAAAATCTGTACAGGGCCCCCACCGCCAGGGCCCCAAATTCCCCAAACCCAAATTTAGACAGCGTTAGTCGCATGTACTCCCACCCTACTCTGTCGAACGCTTTCTCAGCGTCTAAAGACAAGAATAGGGTGGGAGCACCTTTGGTCCTTGCGGCTTCACCCAGATTCATAAGCTTTCTAATGTTCTCTGAGCCTTGCCTACCAGCTATAAATCCCATTTGTTCTATTGCGATTAATTTCTCTATAAACTTCTGAATTCTGAGTGCCAAAATCTTAGCGTACAGTCTAGTATCTGCGTTTAGCAGTGAAATGGGTCTGTAATTAGCGCAAGACTGTGGGTCTAGATTGGCCTTAGGGATCATTATCAATGCTGCTTTTGTCATTTCCCTTGGCATAATTCCTGTTGTCTTAATTTCATTGAACATTTCTGTTAAATAGGGACTCAAAATTTGACAAAATGTTTTATAAAAGAGATTGGTATATCCGTCTGGCCCTGGCGTGGTATAGGGTTTCAGTTGTTTGATTACTTGATAAACTTCCTGAATTGTGATTGGATTATTCAGTTCTGCTCGTTCACCTTCTGATAAATTAGGTAATTGGACACCATCCAAAAATGATTGTATTTCCTCTACTGATGGTTTACAGAAAGTAGCATTTTTTTCCAGATTGTACAGGTCCTGGTAATAGTTAAAAAAGGCTTGACCAATTTCTTGGGGGGAGGAAATATATCTTCCCTTATCCTTTATAGCTACTATTCTTTTCTTTTCTTTTTTCTTTTTCGCTTGAGTGGACAGTAGTTTACTATTTCTGTTATTTTGTTGGTGGTATATCTGTTGGTAATGCCAAATTGCGCTATCTGACCTTTGCTGGTTGATCTTATTTATTCTGTTTTGTATTAATTTGATCTCCGCCATAGTCTGCTGTTGCGGGTCCTCAAAAAATTTGGATTCCAATTTATTTAAATCTATATATAATTTTTTTAGTGGGGCTCCTCACTGTATTATCAGCTGATATTTAAGTTTAATAATCAAACCTCTTGTGAAAGCTTTTTGTGCGTTCCAAATCGTGCAATAAGAAGGGACAGTGTGAATATTTAAATCAAAAAATTGGGAGATTTCTTTACTTAGAATTTCCTTATTTTTTTCCATTTTATTATAGTGTCATCTAGTCTCCATTGTGGTCTATCTAATTTTACTTTATTTATTTCAACCATTAATGTGGTGTAGGCGTGATCAGATATAACAATCTTACCTATTTCCGTGTGTGAAATTGTATCAATTATTTGAGAATTTACTAATATTAAATCAATTCGTGAATACATATTATGTGGGTTTGAATAAAATGAGAATTCTTTTTGATTTGGGTGTTGAACCCGCCAGGCATCAAATAAGTTGTTATTAATAATCCATTCTGTAAATACTTGAGCAACTTTACTCACTCTTTTTACATTTTTATCCACCAGTATTTTAGACCCATCCAACTTTATGTTTGAGACCATATTGAAATCCCCTGCCATGATAAACGGGCCCTGTACAAATTTCTTGATTAGATTACCTATTTGTTTTAGGAATTTCATTTGCTTCTCGTTGGGGGCGTAAATATTAACCAATGTTATTTTCTGATTATTAATCTGGCCATTCCATAAAATGTAATGTCCGTCTGGGTCTGTAATTGAAATTACTTCCAGTATTTCTAAGTCGTTAGAAAAAAAAATTGATACTCCTCTCTTTTTTTTGCGCCTGTTGAATGGTATCTAAGATCAAAGCAACCTTCCGCAAAAAACAGGTATTTTAGCTTTCCCCCAGTGTGTTTCCTGGAGAAATATCAAATCTGCTTTCTCTTTTTTACAGTGTCTGTAAACAGTTTTCCTTTTACTAGGTGAATTTAAGCCCCTAACATTCCAACTTAATACTTTTAAAGACATTTACATTGGGAGAATTCTTTAACAATACTATTCTTTGCCAAACAGTTACCTTGAGATGCTTTCTTTGCTATGAATTTGTAAACCAAGGATCCAAAACCTTTCTTACTAACATTCATACATACATTCATACTGTTAGAACAGATGGGGCTGTGCTGCAGCCTTTTCCCAATTCTGTTCAGCAGGGATTAAGCCGTTGTTCAGAAATGGTTAGTGGTGCAATGTGGAGATGGCATTGACCTTTGCCTAAATTTTTAGCACTTTATTTAACACCATATTTCTATATCACATTTCTATTGTCTATTGATTGTTGAACAGTGTCATTTCTAATAATTTATTATTTTCAGTTGGTGTATACCTCTATTAATGTGTTAAAAATGTATTTATTTAATATGTATGTGCAAAGCATAATAATGACTTTTTTAGCTTACTGCTCGTTGGTTATTTACTATAAGTCTAAAGAAAAAAAACAAAAAAGGAAAGAGAAAGAGAAAGAGAAGAGAGAAAAAAAAAAGGAGGAATTTAATGTTATAGCAGTAAAGAAAGTTCTTGCCCCCTAACACAACTCCTCTGATCCAGGGCAGGGACTTTAATGGACATTTAATGTTGGATTTAGATTTGTGGTATAATAAGTAATGTCTGGCGACTGAACACAACGTTTTAACAGCCTCCTTATCTTTATGACCATTCCCTATATTATTATTATTATCTTTTATTTGTATTGCGCCAACATATTCCGTAGCGCTGTACAGGGGATAAGAACAAGGGAAATACACGTTTAACAAAATTAAAAAAAAAGTTGAAGAGCCCTATACTCCCAAGGTGTTCTCCTAGGTGGTTTTTCAGTTTACGTGAGGTCATCCCTATATATCCTGTATGCCTGTGGGCATTGTAAATTCTGCTCCTATATACAAAAGGTCAAATAAATACAAGACAGTCTAGGCAATACTCACAAAATCAGAGAGTTTTTAACTCCGTACAACATCTCTAATGTATTGCTTTAACATATTTGTGTCATAGGAGATACATATACTTATTACATTATTTATCAAGTAGAGTCTGAACTTATACTTACTAGGTAGCCCATACTGGTGGTGACAGTTGGTGGTGATGGGGACATATATTATTATATTATATATTATTATAATTATCCTTAAATCATTTTTTCACATTTTTTAAAATCTGAATGTGTATAGAATTAATCAATGTAATATATATGTTTCTTATATAAACAGTATGTGCTGGATTAGAAAAAGGTAAAAACAGGGAACCTTCCTTATACCTTTAAGGCTCAAAATGCCACATCTTTACATATTTTGTGAGTAAGTCTATTTTGAGTATTCTAAATCTGATATGTGGTCAACCCTATTAATTATTTGCTCCATAATTTGCACTTTAGCCTACATGAAATATTGAAGATACATTTATCCTTGATACCAATATTATTGTATATTGGCCAGTATCTTTGTTGCTTATTATTTACGTGTATGCTGTGCCATTATTATTATCAGTGTGAACACACTTGTCTTGTTAATCCATTTTGGGACAGTCAGTGCAATAAAAGCATTTTTCAGCAATTATAAACCTGGCAGAGACATATCCTCAAACTGGAAAACTTCACAGTCAAGGCCAATGCAGTGTAATTGTATAATTTGTACTGAGAGAGACTGATTTAGTGTCCATTGATTAAGCAGCACAGACTTGTGTTTAAAGGGGTCTTTGGTCCTCTAAAAAATACTTAAAGGCATATCTAAGTGAGCTGTATTTTGAATGCATCTGATAGAGGAGAATTAGTAGTGTATGTAATCATTTTTTGCAGGAATAAATCCCAAAATTAACATTTAAACATTTACTTTGATGTCAGCAAAATCTCTTGTAATTTCTGACAGTTGCAAATTAGGGTTAACACCCTCAAAGTCCAGTTTAAATTAGCCTCAAATTAAAAATGATTTGTTTTGGTCAATCAGGTTAGCTGATACTTTTAAATTAACTCCTTGTTCCTGTTTGTGCTGCAAAGCAGTCTGGGATATGTAGTGTATCACTGATATGTGGCAAGAAGCTGCAAGGAGGAAGCTGAAAGGAGGTAGCAAGAGCAGGTAAATAGTGGGTTAATATTGCTCCCCTGATGCTGCATGTTGATTGGGCGTGGATCGGGGGTCTGTGTAGACACCCCCTGGAGGCGTCAACATAATAATTTGAGGGATTTTTAGATATTAATAAAAATACAATCTTTTATGAGATGTCCTGCATACACATAAACTGCTTTTTGCCTACGGATTGCAGAAATGTATAATCCAGCTCACTTAAATATGCCTTTAAGTGATCAAGGCTGTTTTTGAAAGTTTATTTAAGGAGATTCTCTTTTATCTAAATGTTTTGTCTAAGTTTAATTAAGTTTAATTTCTTTAATGTAATTATAGCATACATGTATACCTCACTTAAGAAGCTTTTCTTCCTGCATATTCTCCTGTTTGCTGCCACCTGTGACATAGAAGAGCAATATTTTGTGAGCTAAGTAAGGGCACAACACTTGGATGGGCTTCACATTCTCACTGCAAACTGATAATTTAAACTTATAAAATTCTCTTTTTGTTAAAGTGAACTGTACAGAGAACATGTGGAGATAAATAATCTCTGTTTTATCTCCTATTTAGCAATGTATTATTATTAGATATAAATAAAGGACCACTGTGGTTCCTTACTTTTTTAATTATTCATTGATTATTAAGAAAATTCATTTCAATTACAGTATTTGAAACAGCAATATTCAACTAGAAGTTTACTTTCAAAGGTCAGATGCCGTTGCTGTTTGTCTCCACCCACTATAAGGTCAAATGAAGTTGGAGACTTGTTGTGTTAAAGTGTTTCCCCTTGGCAATGAGTTCTGGCTCAAGGCCATTTTATGACATTGAATTAATCTGATACTGAATTCATTTATTTAAAACATGCATTCTCTAGATTATGTGACATGACTGCGGAATTGTACCCACTAACTTGAACACACTATACTAGCCCCATAGTAGGAAAGAGATTAAATAATAATACAAATGAATGCAGGGGTTTGTAACCTCTCCACCTATGACTCGCTAGCCCCTATGAGCCTAGGGATCCCCAGGATTCCCCCTCAATACCGGCCACCCTCTTGATAGACCCCAATGGGAGATAGAAAAGCAAAAGGGGTGGGAGAGCGCACCAATTCCAAGGGCAGATAACCACGATTTCATACAGTCCCCGTAATCCTGTGTGTACCTATAGATAGAGGCTGATGACTGGAAAAAAGCAGATGTGATACCTATATTTAAAAAGGGAGCAAGAGCAAATCCAGGGAATTATACACCAGTGGGCCTTACTTCTGTAGTGGGGAAGCTTTTAGAATATGTCTATTTGTACAGGATTATAAGTAGGAGTCAACATGGATTTATGAGGGATAGGTCATGTCAAACAAATCTAATTCGTTTCTATGAGGAGGTTAGTAGGAACCTGGATCAAGGCAACTCGGATTTTGCAAAGACTTTTGATACAGTGCCACATGGGAGACTATTGTGCAAACTAAGAGATACAGGAATTGCAGTAAACATCTGCTCATGGATTGAGAGCTGGCTAAAAGACAGGAAGCAAAGGGTTGTTGAAAATGGAACATACTCAACTTGGACTAATGTGGTAAGTGGGGTTCCTCAGGGTTCAGTATTAGGTCCTCTCCTTTTTAACATATTTATTAATGACTTAAAGAGGTGGGATTGGATTGTGGTGTCTCCATTTTTGCTGATGACACGAAGTTGTGCAAGGTTATTAAATCAGATAATGATGTGCTTTCCCTCCAAAGGGATTTACATAAAATTGAGGAATGGGCCTCTAAATGGCAGATGAGATTTAAACGAATAAATGTAAAGTTATGCATCTGGGAAGGAAAAATAGCCATGCAATTATAATCTTAAAGGAGCAAATCTAGGTGTATCAGATATTGAAAGGAATTTGGGAGTGCTTGTGGACAACCACCTAGGTAACAGTGCTCAAAGCCAAGCAGCAGCTGCAAAGGCAAATAAAATATTAGCATGTATTAAGAAGGGTATAGAATATAATTCTGCCACTATACAAATCTCTAGTATGCCCTCATTTGGAATATGGAGTACAATTTTGGGCACCACTTCATAAAAAGGACATTTTAGAGCTGGAAAAGGTACAGAGGAGGGCACAAAACTAATAAGGGGAATGGACGGGCTAAGTTATGAAGAAAGACTAACCAAATTAAACTTATTTTCTCTAGAAAAAAGGCGTCTAAGAGGAGATATGATTACCTTATATAAATACATCCAGGGTCAGTATAAAGATTTGTCAAGTGCGTTTTTTGTGCCAAGAGGTTTTCAACTGACAAGAGGACATCCCTTGAGGTTAGAAGTAAAAAGATTCCACCTTAAACAAAGAAAAGGGTTCTTCACAGTAAGGGTGGTTAATCTGTGGAATTCTCTACCAGAGGAGGTGGTGACAGCGGATTCGATAGATAACTTTAAAAGGGGACTGGATTTATTTCTAATTAAAAAGGGAATTCAGGGTTATCATTGATAATTAGAGAGACAGTATTGATCCAGGGAGAAATCCGACCACCAGTATCTGGGGTCAGGAAGGAATTTCCCCCCCCCCCCCCCCCTTTGAGACGATTGGCAAAGTCTCACTTTTTTTTCTGTTTGCCTTCCTCTGGATTAATTAATAATTAAAAAATATATATATATATACTGTATATAATTAAATAATTGATTAATAATTAATTAACAACTAATTAATTAATATTTAATCTGCATATTGCAGGTCAGAGGAGATCTTAAAAGGTTGAACTTGATGGACTGAAAGTTTCCTTTCAACCTTAATTACTATGTAACTATGTAACCCTCACCTTGAGCAACCTCCCCACATGAGGTATTTCCAATGCTTCCCAATGTATAATTGCCTTATAGTTGGTACTTTTGATGCTTCTGTCGTTCTGTTTGCTTCTGTAGGTATCCACGATACACAATGGTTTTTTTTTATATCTATATATATATGTTTGTTCAAATTTTGGAACCTATGTTTGTTCACTATTTTTCACCACAATCGTAGTATTACTATGCCGGTGAGTGATAATCAGAATCAGGATTAGCTAATCATAGGTTTATAGTTTATCATGGCTGGAGAACTAACCTATTAAGGTTGGTTTGTTCTCTGATGAGCACCTCTGACTTACCTTTTTTATTTATGCAAATTACCCTTGGGATTTAGTCTCCCTAAGGGTAATAGGGGACTCCAGACGTGGACCCCATGCTCACTGTGCCTTAGGGAGTTCTGCTGCACCTCACTGACGAGGACCATAAAGGCCGAAACGTGTCTGGGGTTTGCTGTTTCTCCTGTTCAGGGTAGAATTGCCTGGTATTTCGGGGCTGGGTCACTCTTTTGAGTGGGACCAATCTGATATACTACAGGATATTTCTCCCTGTGAAGGGCACAAGTGAGCTAAAAGAGATTGTTCTCAGTGGCTTATCATGGCTGGAGAACTAACCTATTAAGGTTGGTTTGTTCTCTGATGAGCACCTCTGACTTACCTTTTATAATCATAGGTTTAGTAATACAACCATGTCTAGAAAAGTGTATTAAATAAAAATACTTTATTGATAATGTTCAAATTTAAATATCAATTTTAATAAAATATGAATTAAAAAGAGGTGTTTCTCCACTGTAAAATGTGGCTTTCTCAATGATGCGAATATCTATACAAAAACATATACAAAATGTTTCATGAGGGGGGTGTGGCTAAGCTGCTGGAGAGGAAAGACATGTCCTGCAAGAGCTCCAGCTAAGGCCTGGGTTAATCTGGGACAATCGACCCCTATAGATGCCCTGAGTGACCAACAAACAATATCACTAAACTCAGAAGACCTAGGGGAACAAATTGATCCCAAAATTACCTTAAAAAAAACAATAAAATCGGAAGAGTCCCCTGCATGGAATCCCTACCCAGCTGAACTTTTCCCCTTGGAAGCCTGGAGGGAGAGAGTGTGGAGCTGCACTGCTGAGGACATATATAAGCAGGTACAGGGGAGAGGCTATAGAGCTGTGGGGGGAGAAGATAGCCCTGATCCAAGGAAGGGGTACCCAGGGGGGCATCAGAAGCAAATTAGCCCCAGAAAAATTAAGCAATCCGGGGCCCCTTACCCACATATCCCCATCAAAGCTCTTCCCATACCCTGGGTCCAAGCAACCCAGCCCAACCTGTCTACTTAGACTCAGAACATTAAAAGTACACTGCACAGGGCTCACTTACCAACAGAGGCCCATGCTGCAGGCGCACATGTAGGGGGCTCCAAAAGCCCAAAGAGAACTTGCAGGCACAACCACCGCAGGAGACCCCCCCCCCCCCTCTGGGTCCAAGAACCTCCCCAGAAGTCCATGGACCATAGACACATATCTGAGGTGGGTTCCTAAAAACAGGACAGTTCAGGTCCAAGAATTGTTGGGCTCCTAACACAGGAGCGTGCACCCCAAGAGCGAAATTTGCAGCGTACAAAGGGTTAATCAGACACAGGCCACAGGATTACAAAACCATTTGTTTTTCAAGGCTAGTTTCCAGGCCGAATCCCTGCTTGTGTAACAGACTGTACTAGTGGAACTCTACTACCACCTAGTGGACAAAGTTCAAAAGCACCAAGCAAGTAAAAAGAGACAACCAAAGCTCAATTTTCAACTATAAGCATTTAAGCTATGACCACTTCGGTTCAAGAACTTTTAATAAATCCAAAAAGATGTAACTAGCAAAAAGCCCAGCAATATAGGGACGCTAACAATTGCTCTGGGACAAACCAAGTGAAACCAGGTCTCTGGCAACAACTTGATCTACAATACTCTCACTGAGATGGCAGGTGTTGCCACGAGAAAAAACAATAAAGGGATCCAATCTTACTGCCTACCCAAATCTTCAGCAAGTTCTCCCACCAATAAAACACCCACAGCCGCAGTCCACGCAGCAACAAGCTCTGAAATGTCAGCGCCTAGCACTAAAAGTGACATCCAGGACCTTAAAGACCTAATATCCAACTTCAGAGAGGAGGTCAAATCAGACATCCGGAAGGTGACAACAGAACTAACCACAGAAATTAAAAAGGTGGACGATAAAACAACAAAACTGGAAACTAAAATTTCGGAAATAATGCAACATAACAACAAGCTAACAGAGGAGATCTTGGCTTTGAAGGAGGAACAATCTAGACAACAGTTGCAACAGGAAGATCTAGAAAACAGATCTAGACGACAGAACATAAGGCTGAGGAATGTGCCGGAGTCTGTCAAGGACCTACACGCATACCTAAACGATCTATGTGAATTTCTCCTCCCAAACATACATCCAGAAAACTTGAGAATGGATCGGTTTCACAGAGCCCTAGGATTCCGTTCATCTCCACAGGAGCGCCCAAGAGACATCATTGCCAGATTCCACTACTACTCCACCAAAGAACTGTTCATGAAGGCCGCAAGAAAAGGCATCCCTCCCATCGAGGGGCACACACCGCTGCTTTTTTCTGATCTAGCCCCGACTACCCTTGCCAAAAGGAGACAACTGAAACCGGTTCTGGACTGTATCCTGGCTCAAGGATGGAGGTATACATGGGGTTTCCCTTTTCGCCTCAATATATCCAAAGAGGGAAAATTCTTCACCATCAGAACACTGGAGGAAGGCATTAACTTGCTGGCGGAATGGAACATCAAGGTCACTGTCGGAGAGCAGTTACAACCAACAGAAAACCCGAGAGGAAGGAGTCCTCCCATGAACGGAGAAAAAGACTTACTACAATGAGTTGTCACTTATTTTGTTTCTCTGTTTTTTTTGTCTTTTTTTGCTTCATCTTCCTCTCTCTTCTTCTCTCTCTCTCCTTGTTTTCATGCTACTCTGACAACCAAAGCTAGTTGAATCTGAAAACGAGTAGATCCAATAAGGTAGCACCCACACCAGTGAAAGTTCTAATACACACTATAGACAGTTAACCCAGGCCGTAAAGGCAAAAGCAACACACACCTAGAAGGCGTCCCTACGGGCGCTAACACGTAGACTTCCAAAAACCCCTACAGTAGGGAAAGTTTAGGCGGACCAATTCAGTGTCAGTTTAGAGACACTAACTGGCCCACCAGTAAAATACGAAGAGGACAGCAAACGCTCTCCTCATAGTAGTTTAAATTACCACACTTTATTTAAGTAAGGAACACAATTAAGTTCAAACATACTAAGAGCCTTCCTGACCAACAGTAAGACACACAAACAGACTCAAGTACTTAGACTTCTTACCCAGGATTACCTTAGGGTTCCCCACTAGAGGAAAAGTAGGAACTTGCTTAATTACTGAGCCAGGTTTTTATAATTCCGAAAGTTTAAGTATAAGCAATTTGGCTCATACTCTGTTGTCTTTTTTCCTTTGAGTACAGATACTCTCCCACACAGCCAGCTGCTGAGCAGTCTTCGGGCGGAAACCAGCAGGAGGCACAGGATAACGAAGTAACAGGCTTCCAGAAAGGTGAGATAGCCATTTAGACACACCAAAGGGTCATACACCTCAATAAGAAATATGGACATTGTCATTGCGTCACACAACGCTCATGGTCTGAACGAACCAATCAAGAGGGGGGTAGCCTTGAGAAATTACAAAATGTTTCATGAGCATGATACATTAGAAAGTCAGAGTAAAAATACGAGTGCCCCACTGACATAGCAGAAAGGACTTCCTGTTGTATAATATATAATAAAACCAAAAACATGGCACAATATACTATTCAATATGGAATACAAGCTTTTGAACATCACATAATGTGGAATAAACATTGTATTAATTTAGAGACTCATATATATATATATATATATATATATATATATATATATATATATATATATATACACACACACACGTGGATAACAAGCAAATTACTTCATGTACATATATATATGGATAACAAATATGTTTCTAAATGTCAATTTGTATACCTAAAAGTCAACATAGTACATGTGGAAGGAATATATACAGAATAAATGTAATGGGAGATAGGTTAGGGTTCATTGGGATACATTGTGAAACCCTCTGGTGGTCGGAAGAGTGCTGTATTGTAAAGGGGCTAACTTAAGGTGCCAAAGGGGTCCATAAGAAGTAAAAATTAACTTCAGGTGCTATGGTGGACTAATATGGTAGGAAGGGTGCCATTGGGGTCTTTGAGGACCCCAGTGGTTTAGGCATTACTTTTCTGTGCCCTGGGGGTCCATGAGGACCTCCATGGTCATAGCGTAGTATACCATGGTGGTCCACTGAGACCCCTATGGTATACTGGTTACTATTTGGTGCCATATAAAAATAATACATTATTAATGATCAATTACAATAAAAAAAACTGCATCCAATAATAAAATTACAGTTCCAAATATAAAGGACATATTTAAAGGGCAGTGAAATATGATGAAAATCTGCATCAATGAAAGTAATTGCATTAAATACTTATGAACATTATTATTATTTTTAAGGTGGCCAAAGTTGCATGCAGAGGAAACCAACTGGTGTAACAAAGGGTTGGATTCCCATCTTATTAATCTCTTTTCTCATTTAGTTGGGGTAAAAGAAGCGAGACACACTAGAATGTTATTTAGATAATTTTTAAGGTATACTATTTTTATATGTCCATAGAACTAACATATTAAGGTTAGTTTGTTCTCTGATTGAGCACCTCTATTTTGGTATTTTGATAATATTTGTATATTATATATATATATATATATATATATATATAGTAAATAAAAAGTACATTTGTGTTCATATCTGAATGTCTAAAGCAAGTTAAAAAAACCTGCTTCCAGCTCAGAGTTCCGAGAAAAACAGTTATTACACTGCATTCTGGGAAGTTGAGCTGGGACACACAAACATGCCCACAAATGCCTCGCTCTTCATTCCGTAGCCATCAACAAACATGGCTTCCTTTAAGCTTATGCATGCTGTATTACACAGCTTTAATGCAAAGCCAAGGTTGGAATAAACACAGGCTGAGTATCTCAATCCATGTACAGCTGTTTCAAGCTTACTGGCTATCATCAGCATGGAGCAGGATCTCAGCCTGTGTTGTGTATATATATATAATATTTTTTTTGCAAATTATCACATATAGTAAATAGAATAATGAGAATCTCACTAGTTCCGCCCATAACTAAAGAGCAATAAGTTAGGATCAGTCAGACATATTTTATGTATGCATTTGTATTTTTGATTTGGATATATTACAAGTGCATTTAACATAAATACAAGCAATGGGTTCCATAGGTATAATCCTGAAGAATATAATATATTTATATGTGGGACAGATGCAGACAGTGTGCATATTTACATAGTAATTGAGGTTGAAAAAAGACTTTTAGTCTATCAAGTTCAACCTTTTTAGATCTCCTCGGATCCCTATAATATGTGGATTAATTGTTGATTAATTATTCATTTTTAACTAATCCAGAGGAAGGCAAACAGAAAAAAAAAATCAACTGACACATTACCAATAATTTCATAAGGAAAATGAGATGGAGAATGATACAATGGCCCCTATTCAATTGAGCGATTGTTAGATACTAGAGCCCGTTATGTTGCCTGTAAACAAATTTGCAATTCAATTGGAGTCTTTTAGCTACCCACAAACGATTTGCGGGTTATAGGCTGAAAATCCCTGCGGTGGTTGTCAAAATCGTAACCCAGCTAAGCCTTTGATCTTTTAAGCCCGTAAATGTTACAATCGCAAATCTCTATTCAATTGCTACAATTGCTCAAGCCCGTT
This sequence comes from Discoglossus pictus, assembly GCA_027410445.1. NCBI lineage: Eukaryota > Metazoa > Chordata > Amphibia > Anura > Alytidae > Discoglossus > Discoglossus pictus. The sequence goes on from CM050167.1 coordinate 383,279,005, forward strand.
TTCACACCCGTAAATGGCAAATGTAGAAGAAAATACTACGAGTACCAGATAGGACTCGCAAGGGAGTAAACACTTCTTCGTAGCACTGTAAATGCAAATAAAAAAACAATACTGCACTTTAAAAAAAGGGGGAAAGCGATGAAAGACATTAAAATTAAATGCACAACAGTGTCAAACCAGCAAATCTGCAATCAAAACTGATTTTTATTATCTTTCATTTCCGTGTTATTTCAATCTCGGGAATCAAGGACTTAATATACTGTATATCAGGCCACCCACATGGACTAGAACATGTCCTTCATTCAATTTTAGTATTTTGTACAATGCTGGATTGGGAGTCTGATCGCATATCGGACCCCTAAACGCTAATTGATTGACGTTTAACCGCCATGTTTTAATGTTGTCATGATGAACGGTCTCATTTAAAATGAAATGCTACTTATGATTGCATGGTTTACAGTTTAGGCTTTCGGCCCTTAAAATGCGGACTTGTTCAATTGAATCGCTCTGTGACTGTAGGAAATTTCAAGCCAGCAGATTTACGGCCGAAATAACGTAATATGCAGGCTTGCAATTGAATAGGGGCCAAAGTGTCTAGAAATGCATCTTTATAGAGGTGATTGGCCTTGAAAGCAGCAAGATTAGGGTGTTCCAGGAGCCCCAATACCTATATGACCACAGTAAATTCCCTACATGGTGGTCAAGTTTTGCCCTATTGTTATTTTTCTTACTGGTATAGGTGGAGTGAACTCATGGACCATAACATAGCATGCTGATCCACTTAGTATTCATGGTACAGATACTGGATTCTGTTGCCAGTTCCTCCACAGTATACAACTGCTGATATTCAAAGGTGGTCTCCCTTTCAAGTACTGATAAGGCACAACCCCTGCATGCCTTCAGGGTGCTGTGACCTCTTAGTTCCCTGACTAAAATCAAACCCAGGTGTGAAAGCACCAGGTCCTAACCACTGGACCACCAGGAAACCCTAATCACAGTTTACACTATTTTTAATACAATTGACACAATTTATTATGTATTCAATTAAATGCCTATTTATGCTGGTTTACTGTGTACGTCCACTGCCTGGTGGAAAATACAATTATACCATACAAAACATATTTATTAATAAATATATCCAGATATATAAACATAGTATTTGTAAACTATTATATCAAATAATGTTCTCTAGCCTTTATGTATGTCTGCAGTGCCAAATGATTCAGATTTTTTATTCTTCTGTTTTTCGACTGTTAACCTATTATGCACCACTACCAAGTTTGTTTATGTTGATACAGGCTTGGAAAGATCTGTTGTTGGCACGAATCTAGTCGTGGTAACTAAATCTCCTTCACCCAGAGATGTGATGAGAAGATCTCAAAAGAAAATAACTAAAAGTTCTAAAGAGACCTGTAAGCACCTTGGACCAAGAACTACAGCCTGCAGCGTGTATCCTAGTACACAAACAACTTTATTGTCCCCAAATACAGTACACACTTCGATATATGAGGAACAACACTCAGAGCGCACTCAACCCTATTTGGTTTGCCGCCCAGTGAACTAACTTATACAGGTATTGAATTTGGCACAGAAGTCCTGCCTCAGATCAAAACAGAGCACCATGTCCTGTAGCATTCAATTTTGTTTCTTTTCTTTCTATTACCTGTTATATATTACTAGCGACTTGCCCGTCAAAAAATGACTGCAATAAGATTGTAAGGCAGGTAATGTTGTTTGCGTGCAAAATACATTTTGTTGGTGTTTTAAGATCCTTCGGCGCTCATTGCGAGCCTCGCGATGAGCGCCTTCGGCTCTTGCTTGTTTGTGTGCTATAAGCAGCGTTGGTGTTTTTTTTTGGTATGGCAATGAATAATTAATAAAATAAGAAATTAATATACTTTACCTATTGTGAAGTAATATATGCAGGAAGCATTGTGTTGAAGAGCTGGCAATCTGTTTTCATGTTGCTGCAGCATTAGTGCTGCGGAACTGCTGTGTAAGCGTCATGAATGTGTGCAGTGTGTAGTGTAAATAGTGTGCGTGCGCGAGGCAAATCCGTTAGCGTAGCTGTGTACTTCCGGATTGTATAAGTTAGTGTTCTAAAATGGCGCCTAATGTGTGGTATGCGGCTGTGGCTGTTTTCGGATGTCGTCCGACTTTTTGGGAAAATCCGTAGGTGTTTGGTGGTGTTTTGCGTGTTTAGGGTCCTTTAGCCGCGTCTTCGTTTTGTTCAGCGGCCATTTTTACTTCAGCGGACATTTTTTCTCTCGCTTAGGTGATTTTCGGGTGTCTAAAACCCGAAATTTGGACTTAAATGGAGGTGTAACTTCACTTGCAGAGGTCCTGGGTAAGCTTTTTATGTGTTTGTTGTGTGTATTTATTGTGTTTCTAATGTTTTTCAGGTCGCGCAGGTTGCGTCCTTGTTTTCGGATTTTGTACGTTTTTTTTTTAAATCCGTAGCTGTTTGTTGGTGTTTTATGTCTTTAGACTACTGTAGCCTTGTTTTTGTTTTTTTCGGCTGCCATTTTTTCTCTAGCTTTGGGGATTTTCAGGTGTCTAAACTCTTTTATTTGGAGTTCATTTGAGGTGTAACTTCAGTTTTCGAGGTCCTGGGTGCCCCCCCTTGCTGTAGGTAAGCTTTTAATGTATTTGTTGTGTGTATTTATTGTGTTTTTCATGTTTTCATGTGCGCGGGTTTCAGTTTTTTTTTGCGAGATCGTAATGGGTTTTAATGCATCTCGTTTTTTTGTTTCGTAACTCCGTAAATTTTGCGAGGGCCGCAGGCTTGCTACGCGAGCCCGTAGAATTAGCAACAGAGCGCATGCTCACAACTATATATGTGATTCAATAAATAAATATCTGACTTTGAAATTTACCATATTGAAAATACTCCCTTGTATAACTTGCCTTAGCTTTGATTTCCTTGTATTACTTTGACATTGACCTAACCACACTGAAATTCTAGAGAGTTTTGTTCTGAACAACCCAGGCAGTTATTCCATGTCCTAGTGTGTGTAATATGGGGCAAAATATCTAAGGACTTATTGTGCACTGGCATTTTCTGGGTTGGTGGCAACTAATCAGAAGATGGACAGCCTGATTTAATTGCTAGTGAAGACCTAGTGGGTTGATGTTCCAACATGCAGCAACCATTGTATCCTAGATTCCTGGAGCTATCCATCCAGCCGACCAGTTATTTTAGCTTTTTCAGGCTTACGCAGGACAGCACAAGTCCAGGCTCAGAAACCCCATCCATAATTCAATACATTTACACTGCCGATGTCATGAACTGCATGATGGAGGGAGAAAGTAATTTTTTTTATGGAGGGATTTAAACAATCCTAGGGATATTTTCAATTTTTTTGTGGTTTCTAAATATGTGTAGCCAATAATATGGTAGACCTACCTACTAAAAGCTGGTGAAAATCAGAAAGCTGGTGATGTGAAAATAGAGCTAACAATTCTAAAATAAGGTAAATGTACAAAGATCTCCTAGTGAATGACCTAATTGTAATGGAAATGTTTAATAAAACCAATCCATATAGTACTTAAGTACAGGATATGATCCCTCAGTAAGAAAATCATATATAATAAGGTTATTGTGAAAAATAAGTAGAGGACACCAGAGTAACAGGCAGTTTCCAGTTTTGACATCTTGTCACTTGACATTTAAGACCCAATCCTCTGACATCCACCGCCCTACAGGCAGAAGAAAGGATTATGAATTGTTTCAACAATTGCCCCATTATGGCTTACAAAAGGAGTGGAAATATTACACATACTAATGTAAAACATAGGTCATGGCTAACAAAGCCCATGGGAAATGGATTTGTTAATAGAGAATATCTAACCTGCAATTTGTATTTATTGTATGTATTCTCAAACGCTCCTGAGATGTCGTCAATTTTGTAAAGACTACTAAGTAACTTAAGAATCAGAATCAAAGATCATAATCCATGATATGGAAAAGGAGTTGGGTGTCAGATTTTGAATAAGCTCGGAGGGATGGTGTGGAATACTCAAAATTGTTGTAAAAATGCACCCAGTAATATTGTTGTAGTTTTTAGTAATTGCTTTTGTACAAAATGGTCACGAATATTTTTACAAAAGTGAGTGTTGTGCTAAGGGTTTGGTTTCCTGAGTACAGTCATACATTGGCTAGAATTTTATAATCCTTGGCTCAGCAAGGGGAGCATGTAAGCACTAATGAACAAGCTCAACCTTGTAATGAAACCTGAAGAAAGAAGCCACTCAAGAGGATTGTTCAAATACTAGACAGATCAGGGCTACTGGTACATAATGCAAAGGCTAACTCAAAAAGGGGGTTCAAATACTAGGTTGATCAATAAATAATCAGGAATTGAAAGGTTAATTGAGTGGAAATTTCAAAAATAAAAATGAGGTTGATAAATGGGGCTGATCCAGATTGTAAAGACTACTCAAGGAGAGTGTTCAAATACTAGGAGCCCCATTCAATTGAGTGTTTTTGAGATCCGGTAGCCCGTAAGTGAGGTCGCAAGCTATTTTGCTAGTCAGTTGGCGTCTTTTTGCGGGCTCAGAACGGCTTCCAAGTTACGGCCTTGAAAAAATGTTGATGGTTAAACTCGTAACTTACAGCCTCCAGATGGCTTTGATCTGTCACTTTCGCAAGGCTAAAAATCGCTATTCAATTGCTCAATGTCCCCAAGCCCGCAAATGTTTTCACACCTTTAAATGGCAAAAGAAGGAGAAAATCCCACGAGTGCTAGAGAGGACCCGCAAGGGGGTTAAACACATATTCATAGCACTGTAAATGCAAATAAAAAAATCAATACTGCACTGTTAATAACGGGGAAAGAGATGACAGACATAGAATTAATTGCACAACAGCCTCAAGCTCGCAAATCAGCAGGAAAAAAAATTGTGTCATTTCAGGGTTAAATTGATCTCGGGTATCAATGAGTTATTACATATCAGGCCACCCATATGGACTAGAACATTATTGGCATTCATTTTCATAATTCTTTAATTTGCATGTTTTGCAAGTCTGAACGCATATCAGACCCCCGAAGCTAATTGATTGACATGTAACCTCCATGTTTTACTGCCGTTATAATGACAGTCTCATTTTCTATTGGCTGATTTGAAATGGGAGGTTACGGGCTTGCCTAATTGATCATGTTCCCGCCCTGAATTGCCCAGAACTAGTGCATGGTTTACGGTTTTGGCTTGGGGCCCATAACTTGCGGGCTTGAGCAATTGAATAGCATCGCAATCGGAGACGAACAGGAGCCGGCAACACACCCGCACACATTCAGCCGTTTGCGATCGAGTTGCGAGTCTCGAATTGAATGGAGCCCTAGGTTTGTCAATGAGATCACAGTCATGGGTCCCAATTGTTTTCAAGTGTTTAATACAATCGGCGTGAGAAGTTACTCCCGTCTTTACTTACAACATATTCTATAAGTATTTAAGAAAATTTTACTTATATTAAGTTGAAGTAATTATACTTTCAGTAGAACTATACTGGTGAAACATAAACTATTAAAGTCCTTGCAGACAATCTGCACACATTTCTTGTAAGTACACAACCATCTTATTTGATGGAATAGTCTAATTGTTAAAGTATATATAGATGTTTCTCAGTTGAGCGTCTCTTATCACAAGTATTCAACACCCATATAAAATGTTTTTAGAATTTTAAAGGCTAACACGTGTCAGTGAAAAATTGTTTTGTTCCACCCAATGCTTAAGAGTTTTATCCTCGTCTATAATCAGCATTTAATTACTCAGGTTACAAATAGTCGTCAGGCCATTAGTCATGCATCCTAGCTATTTGACACATGAACAATCACTATCTGTTTGTAGCATTGCAGCATGAGACACTTGTAGTGTGAAGCTCCCCCTTGTGGGCAAAGCTTTAGGTTACAGCTGTGAAACATGGCACCCGACATGAGAGGACTAGAAGCCAAGTTAAAGAATTAAAGTGAAAAGTGAAAATTCTTTATAACATTTACATATGAGAGCATAAAATGAAACATTTATTATAAAAACAAAATGTCTGAAAAGTCTCCTTTGTGATTAATCTTAGAAAGTTAGTCTGGAATTTGATTAATTCTGTTTCTCTTGATCAGTCATTGCTCATTTGATTCAAGAAACCTTTTTACACCAAATAAATGGTTCCATGGAATCTGAAGAAAACTATGTTGTTTTTAAAATGTAATTTTAACAGAAAAATGTCTATCCAAAATGTAAACACTAGGACAAACTTCATATGTTTGTGAATTATGTAGCAAATTAACAACATTAGCAGCTGTGTAAGCCATGGGAATAAGATATTTTAGGTAAAATCTTTATTTGAATAGAAACTGCATGAACAAGACCTATGGATGCCATGTTTCTGTCCTCCACATGTCTTGGAGGCGTGGGGACTGAGTGGGAGTGTTCACATATTTTATTATATATTCAAGAGTGTTAGAAGGAGGGAGAGAGATTTGTTGGTTTGTTGTTGGATTCAAATAAGCATAGGACATCACTGAAACCTCCAATAGGCTCAATAGAGACAGTTATTATTATTATTATTATTATTATTATTATTATAGTTCATTTATAACGCGCCAACATATTCCGTAGCGCTTTACCTAAATTAAGTTCAAAGATAAATACAAATTAACAATTAGCAAAGGAAGGAGGGCCTTGTCTTTGATCTAGGAATCCAATGTCCATGGTGAATTCCCAACGTACTTAGGATAGAAACTCGCAGACTTACAATCTAAGGTATAGTGAGTGGTAAAAGAGGGAGAGAGAGGTGATAAGCGTGTTAGGGTGGAAGGTGATATGCTTCTTTAAAGAGATGCGTTTTAAGTGAGGTTTTAAATATTTTGAGGCAAGACGATAATCTGGTGGAGCGAGGCAAGGAGTTCCAGAGACTAGAGGCAGCACGACGAGAGGAGGTGACAAGAGTTGTAGAAAAAGGTCATTAGCAGAACGAAGAGGGCAGGTGGGGGAGTATTTGGAGATGAGAGCAGAGATGTATGGGGAAGCATTATTGTTGAGGGCTTTGTAAGTTAGGATCATGATTTAAAATGTTATTCTTGAGGCTAAGGGAAGCCAGTGGAGTGATTGGCAGAGAGGTGATGCCGGAACGTTGTGTACGGAAGATGAGTCTAGCAGAGGCATTCATAATGGATGGAAGTGGAGATAGTCGGGTGGTGGGTAAACAAACAAGAAGCGAGTTGCAGTGTCTAGTTGAGAGATTATACATCGTGTTTGTGTAGTGTGCCATGGTTGTGGATGAGAGCGACAGCTTCTGCGTGTGGATATCGGGGCCAGAGTGTCAAGTGTGGAAGAGAGAGTAGAGTTATAGAGTGAGGTGGCAGTGTCAGGGCAGTTGAGGTTGGTGATGGGGCTGAGAAGGGGTTGGATAATAGTGGAGAGCTGAGTAGGGTCAAGTGCTTGCAGGTTTCTGTTTGTGATGGTGGCAGGGGTAGGAGAGGGGTGGTGAGAGGAAGATGTGGTGGGGTTGAGGGTAAGGAAGTGGTGGTCAGATAGAGGGAGTGGACGGATGACTGGGTAGGAGGTTGTGCTGAGATTGGTGAAGACAAGGTCAAGAGAATGTCCATTATGATGAGTAGAAGAATCTGTTCATTGTGAGAGGCCAAGGGAAGAGGTGAGTGTGAGCAGTTTGGCTGCTGCTGGGGAGGTGGGAGTGTCAACAGCAATGTTAAAATCTCCAAGTATCAGTGAAGGAACATTGGAGGAGAGAAAGTGATGGAGCCAGACAGAACAGTGATCAAGAAATTGAGAGGGAGTGCCTGGGGGGCGATAGATCACAGCTATACGTAGAGAGATAGGTGAGAAGAGGCGGATTTTATGAACTTCAAAGGAATGAGAATTGGAGGGATGGGACAGGGGACATGAGGTGAAATGTAGCCAGTAGTTTGAGGGAGTTGGTAGTGAATAGGTCATGAGTGAATGTGAGTTTATTGCAGATAGATCGTACGTTCCAAGTATACTTGCAAGTTTTGCCTGTCATGCTGTGTCACCACCCCCTGTGCCTTGTAAAGGAAGTATGATTATCATGTCAGCTTCATGCACTAGCAGCGTCTGCTAAAATTAAAATGTTCTCTAAAAATAATTTATGCCCAAGAATTACATAGTTGCTAATGTAGTTAGTTAGCGAATGTTGTCACTGTAGGTCCTATATGAATAATTTGAGTCTAAATGCATAGGCCTCCATGCTATTCCCTTTATTGCAGATTACACCATGTTCAAGAGCAAAGTAAATCTCCCTAGCCATGTTAACCACCCATGCCAAAAACATGACGAGAGAACTGCTACGAGTGACTGCGGTAACACTACGCCGAAAATGACAACAAGTTTTTCCATTGATCTTTGCACTGACAAAAGATTATGAGTTACTCCGTTAGGCTTTAACACAAAAACTCTATGCTAATGAGACTTTACAGGTCACTTACAAATCAGGAATGTGCCGTAACTACAGAAAATTAAGAAAATATTATGTGTACCGAAGACCACTCGCAAATGGTTCAAAACTTTAAAGCGCCACAGCAGCAGTCAAAAGAGACAGTATAGCACTAAAAACAATAGAAAATATGAAATTCCAACATTATTTGACACTTAACAGTCCAGTATAAACATGTGTAATTAATAAAAAAAAATATATATTATTATGTCAGTTTCATTATACTGTACAACATCTAGGCTAACACACCACCCAGTACACAAGAGGTTAGTACATACCAGGAAACTACGTGGACTAGGAACAAATGCTCTAATTAATTCCCAATATCTATCTATCTATATATCTATATATATATATATATATATATATATATATATATAAACATATTTATATACTGTATATTGAATATATAAATTACATTGTCACATCTATTTTATTTTAAAAATATAAAAAAATAAGATATTTATAAATATAACTGTTTCTTGTTGCAGTTGGCGCCTATTCTCACTCATTATAATAATCATGACATTCTCATTTTCTATTGTTTCCTAGAACATATACTCAATACACTAAAATCTTTTTCTGGACAAGGTAGGATTTACAGATGTGAACTGAGTGCCGTAATATTGCCAGTGAAAAGATTAACATAAACGTGTAATGTAAGGAAAAAAACTACTCGGCTAACATGGGGGCCATAATTAGGCAGAAAAAAATATACCATAAAGCTTGTTTTTAAATTGAATACAAAATATATATGTTTTATAACAAATAGGAAACAAGAGAATGCCATATGAGGGGTAGGTGTCCAACAAAGGGTCAAGTCATTTGATGTTCCAGTGGACTAAACCAGGAAATATGTCTTAAGGGTATACTTCAAATAAGCGGCTAAGTTCCATTCCAGCCAACTCCCACATCAAATCTATTTTTCGGTCATGGTCTATGGAGTGTTTCCAATTTTTGGCCACTTGTCTCTTGGACATAGAACAAATGTAAGTTTTCATGGTTTGTTTATCTACTCTGGCAATCCGGACTCTTGTGTGAAATTTAATTTGCTTCACGCTCCAATTATTATAATAGAAATAGTCCAATGGAGTTATAAACAGGAACCACCACATACTCCAGAGATGGTTTTACAGCCGAGGTGACTGAGATCTAATAGAAACAGCAAAAGTGTTGAAAGTACCAATCTCGTCCTATATTTATAATATAATCCACACTACACTATGTTTCTTTCCTGACATATTAGAGGAAACAGAGAGACTGTTTATGGACTAGAACACATTACTTGCATTTTCATTCAATGAAATATAGATCCAGTGGGAAAGCTATTACCAGTGCAGAAGGTGCAAAGCACCAGGACCTGCAATAGATATGGAACCTCTGCCACTGACAGTAGCCTGGAGTAAAGGGGGACTCACCTACATATATTTATGGTTTTTAATTGACTCCTACAGGCACCTACCTACCTTGAATAGAGAAGTTGCAAAATATTTTGCACGAGGGCTCTCTGTTCACTAGCCCTGGCAATCGGTACATTAAATATAAAAACACAACTAACAGGTTCTCCATTAATTCACTTCTTCTTGGAACAAACATTGTTTTTCTGTGATTCTTTAGTGAAAATCTTCTTAAATTAATAAAAATTATTTAAAATGCAAAACAAATTTATCACACACTAGATACCAATGGAAACTTTCTCCTAACCCTAATTGCTTTAGAGAGTGTGGGGAAATGGGCTCCATTTTCCATATGTGGTGAAGATGCCCCCGAGTTGCCCAACTCTGGCGAGAAGTCTTTAAAATAGCTTCATATATATTTGATCACCAAATCTCCCCACAGGCAGAGGTTGTTCTTCTGGGTCATCATGTCCTCTCTCTCTCTCCACCTCTCGAAATAAAATTAATGCAATTTTTAAACTAAAAGCCACATTGCCCGACAATGGAAGACAACCACTCATAGTCTACATATGGTAATCAATAAATTAAATTATCTTTTGCACATACTGGAAGACTCTTTTCCTAATATTTGGAACCCTTGGCTGGTATCTTCACTCAGTATATCTATATCTTAATCCCTAATTGCAATGTGACATATTTACAATCTTAAAAAATGATAACCCGGGCCAGCTGGCTGGGGGATCCCTCCCGGACGTAGCGGTTAGAGGTAAGTCATGATCATATTTCACGGCCCTTTTCTTTTTTTTTTCTTTTTTTAACTGAGGCAACACTAAAAGTTAACAATGTTGACTTTCCCAATCCTCACTAAAAAAGAGTAGCTTATCTTTTAGTTATGTGTGTTGTACAACCTAAAATAGAAAATGTAGGTAAATATTTCTTGCAAGACACCTTTAATAATATGAGGTTATTTAAACAGCGAGTGGTGAGTTTGGATGTATTGTTTTGTATTTATATTACCACATTTGATAGAAAAATGGTTTTCTTGTGTAAATGGAACATTTTGTACCTTTTATTATGTTTGTACAATTGATATCCTGACTTATTTGTCTATCATTAAAATGGATTGAAGCCCAAAAATGTAAAACAAAAGTTTGGTAATGTAAGATGAATTGCATATGATTTCAGCCCCTTAAGATTCGTTATTTGTATAAATAAAATGTTGATTTTTTTTTTATCCATAATACTCTATATATTTCCACATACATATATATGTTTATTTATATATTAAAATATATATATATATATATATATATACACACAACAATTGATGGAAGAACGCAAGCTGGTGGTGGCAGTGTTATGGTCTGAGGAATGATTTCTTGGCATTGTCTGCGCCCACTCATACCTCTGGAAGGCACTCTCAACGGATTGGGTTATTTATCCATACTTGCAGATCAAGTACACCCATACATGGTGACTGTCTTCCCTGGAGCAGATGGAATCTTCCAGCAGGACAATGCAACATGTCATACGGGCAAAATTGTTCTTGGAGTGGGTGGAGGAGAACAATGAAGACTTCCAAGTACTTCACTGGTTACCATATTTCCTGGGCTTGAACCCCATCAAGCACCTGTGGGACGACCCTGATCGCATGGATCAGTATGGATCCTCCATCACGCACTCTTCAGATGCACCGAAAGTCTGCATGGCTCAAGATATCCTTTGCCAACCTTTGGTGGTCATAATAATGTGACGACTGTGTGTGTGTGTGTGTGTGTGTATGTATGTATGTGTATATATATATATATATATATATATATATATATATATATATTACATAGTAATTGAGGTTGAAAAAAGACTTAGTCCATCAAGTTTAACCTTTTTAGATCTCCTCTGATCTGCAATATGCAGATTAATTATTAATGGATCTAGAGAAAGGTAAACAGAAAAAACTCAAGTGAAACTTTGCCAATTGTCACAAAAGGGGAAAAAATTCCTTCATGACCCCAGATACAGGCGATCGGACTCATCCCTGGATCAATCCTCTCTCTCTAATTATCCAGGATAACCCTGAATTTGCCTGAGTTGCCTTGATCTAGTTGAGCTACATGAGCCGAGAGGCCGAAAACGTTCACTCGTAACTTTATCTTCCCCTTGTCTTCTCGTTTACGGGGCTCCTCTTCATAGGGCATAATATTCCGTGGTGTAACTATGCAGTATGGGCTTGGGTCTTGCTCTATCTTCTTGAGCTCACTAGCACACGTACTTCCATGCGTCAGGAGAACTTTCCCTTCTTCAATTTCTTTTTCTGCTTTCTGGGCAGTAGGTTTGTCCTCCTCATCAATGGGTTTCTTTTCAAGTTTACGCTCTTTGACTTCAACGGCCTTGACAGAGGGACGTGAAATTCCCAGCGACCGTCTTAATGTCCCGCCTATGCTTTCCTCTGCTTCAGGCTCCTCAGCTTCTGCAACTGCGGAAACCACAAATAATGCGTCACCTCTCTTCCTCTTGTTGGAGACCCTGATTGTCAACTTGAGACCATCTTTCTGCCTCTCCAATGTCATTTCCTTCCCTTCTGTTCCACTGTTTTCATCTTCAGGTACTAACTTAGATCTATGTTTATTTCTTAAACCTGGAGCTTGCTTCTCTGATTTTGAAGACTTCTCTACTTCTGGAGTTGCAGCTCCATCCTCTGTCAATTGAGACTCAACCACTAAGTTTGCTCTGTCAGTCTGCTTGCTCTCGTTGGGAAGTAATTTATCTTTATGTTTATTTTTTGAAGTACTTGTTTTCTTCTCAGTTTCAGAAGATTTTGTCTCCTTTTTTGTTGATGTTTCAGGTTGCTGCTCTGTATCACACTGATCCGCTATGGTTGGTGAAACCTTTGTTTCCCTGCTTTCTTCTGGCTGATCTATCACAGCTGACTCCATAGTTTGCTTTGCACCACTCTCAACTTTACTAGATGCTTCTTTGACTACACTCGCTCTCTCTTTATTAGAGACAGAAATAATGTATTTTTTCTCTGTCTCTTCATCCTTGGCACTGGTTTTGTTTGAATCGGTCTTACGCAGCTCTTCTCTTGAAAGTACTTTTTGGTTTGATTTTTCAAGAGATGAAGTAATGTGATCATTTCCAAGATCTGGGGATTTTTCTAAATTCTCTGAGCTTGAAAGCTTACTGTTCTCTTTGAGGTTATGTAGACTTTGGTTTACGTCACTCTCTAAGAGATCTTTCAGATTTTTCACAGTCTCTTCCATAGCAAGCAATTGTTCTTTTAGGTGAAGGATTTCTTCTGTCATTATCTCCTTCCCAGAGATTCTCTGTTCATAAAGCCGTAACTGGTTGTCCTTCTCAATTAATTGCGTCTTTAGAGACTCCATTGTGGCTGCGTGAGTCTTACTTTGCGCCTGATTCTCAGTGTACAGATTCTGGCATTTAGCAATTAGATCAAGGATGGTTGCATCCCGTTCTTGCACTTTAACTGCCAACTCTGATTTTTCCTTTTTTAGCTCCTGGGATGTGGCCAAACTTGATTGAAGACTTTTCTCCAGAATCTCAACAGCTTGGTTTAAAGAGTTTAATTCTTGTTCATTTGTGGATTTGTACTCATTAAACACATTAAGAGTTGACTCTCTCTCACTAATCACCTTATTGTGCTCTTCCGTTAACTGAACCATCTGCTGGGCCTTGCTCTCCAGTTTTCTGGTGAAATTTGTTAGCTTGTCTTCAGTTTGCTTCAATATACTGCTTAGATTGTCCACTTGGTGGTTGAGTCCAGCTATGTTTTGTCTTGATGACTCTTCATTTATTTGCATGTCTTCAATCACCTGTTCCTTCTGCCTCTTCTCATCTTCTACCCAATATTGGAGTCCCTCAAGCTCCTTGTCCTTTTGCGTTAATGCTGTTTTCAGCTTGGAGATTTCCAGTTTCAATGTGGTTATTTGACAAATCAGCTGCTCCTCTTGAGTTTGAGCCGCTTGGTCTTGTCTCTCCTTCTGTACAGTGTTCTCTGAAAGGGATGTCTGCAGATTGGTAATTATTCCCTCTAGCTGCAGTTTCTCAGAATCAAACCGGGCTCTCTGGGTTTCTAGTTCTGCATTGGTGGAGCTCTTCTCTTGTTCTAGCTTGGTGATCTGTACTTGGAGGGCTGTACACCTAGCAGTGATTTCAGCTACTTCCTGGGTCAATCCTTCCATCTTCAGGATGTCCCCCATGTTTTCCAGCTTAAACTTGGGAGTATTCTTCCTCTGCTCCCAAATGGGCATCAGTTTCTCATTCCTGTAGGACACTCTGTAGTCCTCAAATGCAGGCATCCTCCGCCATTCAGGAATATAGTCTGGCATCATCTTTACCTCTCGCTGGTCTGGTTTGGTATGACACATCTCCATGCTCTGCGTCATATGTCCTGTCTGGGACAGTGTGTACTCCTTGAGTTTTTCTGCATTGCGGTCAGCCCGTTTCTTTTCTCTGTTATAAGCAGCTTCCACTTCTCTGAACTGGTTTTTTATCATCTCTAAGTTGGCTGCACTTTGCGAGTAGCTGGCCTTTTCCACTTGAAGTGAAGACTCAAGGTCCAGGATCCGCAACTGGATAACTTCAGAGTTAACCTTAGACTCTCGATGGGCTGCTCTTTCCGATTCGATATCTTCTTCCAGTCTTTTTACTGTGTGTGCTGCTGTCTCCAGTTCCAGAATCAGTCTCTCCTCTCTCTCACGACTGTATTCCAGCTCATTCTTCTGACGTGAGAAGTTATCCATGGAGACATTTTTCTCTGCTTCCATTTCATGTAGCTGCTTGTGCAACTCTTGAACCTTCCTGTTTTGGGACTGGATAACAGATTCCATTTCTTTCCTCATCTCCTGCTCTCTCATCTGAAGCTCCTCAATCTTGACTTTAAATTGTCCTTGGAGCCTTACAGAATGCTGTTTCTCCTCCTCTAAGGCCATTCTGTCTGCACTAGCAGGCTCTTTTGCTTTCTCAGCAATATCTGTTACTGTCTCTGCAGTTTCTTTTGTGCACTCTGCATTCTCATTAGCGGCTCCTGCCGTCTCTGTGGCGGCTCCTGCCGTCTCTGTGGCGGCTCCTGCCGTCTCTGTGGCGGCTCCTCTGTCAGCCCGCCAGTTCCTTGCTTGTCTATCTTTGACAATATCACCAAATGACTTCTCAACGCCAAGCTCCAATGGGGTGTCCATAATATTTGGATGGAAATCTCTCCTTGTCATGCCAGTCGAACCTTTCTCGTGTGGTTGAAGTATAGGAGCACTTCTCCGGCTAGCTTGTTGCACCCCCAGCGCCTTTATGCTGGCTGTAAAGTACGCCTTCTGTTCATTCTGGGTACTGATTCTCTGTGCTCTGACATCCCGGGTAACTCCAACTCTGGCAAGGATCTCAGCTTTGAGGTCATCATAATTTTCTTTATTTTCTTCATTCAAGCTCAGATAAGCTTTCTGAGCTTCGCCCGTCAAATACGGGGCAATGAGGCTGGCCCAATACCGTTTGTGCCACGCCTCCCTAATGGCTGTTCGCTCAAAAATGGTGAGGTATATGATAACATCATCATCCTCTGTCAGCTCCCAAAGAATGTCATTGGCTCTAGCTCTGGCCGCATCTTTTCTATATTTTTCCAGTATAGCTTCATTCTGGGCTAACTGGATGGCCCACTTTCTATTGAACTCTTGCTGAGCAGCCGCGGCCTCTCTCATGCGGATTGTTTCCTCCTCTGCTTGTCGCTGCTGTTCCTGCTGGTGCTGCAGTTGCTGCTGTTGCAGCAAGGCCTTCAGTATATCCTCCATCACTGTACTGTACTGTGGGCTGTCTTCTTGCACTCAGACACTTCACAATCCCACCACTGCCCACCTTCTGTCGGGGTTTGCGTCCTGCACTTTCTTATCTCTTTTATACAGGGAGGAAGACACAGCAGGCTTGTCAGAGTTTTACTGCTATTTATTTGGTAGTATAAACAGAACGAAAAACAGCGCTTGGATTCAGCGATAAAATAAAACCCTACATAAACGTGCTTACTACACTCAGGAACACCCTAACTATATCCGGCCAGCTTCTCTGGCTCCGGAGAGTGCCACCTTGTGGCCAGGGAACAAACAGTCTCTTATTTGCGTTGTATCGCCACCTTGTGGCCAGGGAACAAACAGTCTCTTATTTGCGTCGTATCGCCACCTTGTGGCCAGGGAACAAAATAGTCTCTTATTTGCGTCGTATCGCCACCTTGTGGCCAGGGAACAAAACAGTCTCTTATTGAGAGTGAGAATGCCAGCTTGTGGCTAGGAAACAAAACAGTCTTTTAATGTCTTTTCCTCTACGGCTTCTGCCAATAGTGGGTGAAGCCTAGGGCCCTTGTCACCCTCTTGAAATGAGGAACTATTACTTTCTCTCAATGCACTCTTCTTCCTGGGGCATTTGTACTTCTTATCCTCATATGGTGAAAACAACATATATTTGTCACCAACCTTTTTATCCCTTGTTGCATCCGGCTTCCCAGGGATGGGGTCTTTAGATAATCCTCTCTCAGTGGAGTATCTCTGATACCACAGGAGTCTTCTCTGTGAACAAACTCTGGAATATAATAGTCTTCCTGACTGTCTCGCTCCAGCACAAATCCCAGCTCTCTGGATCCCAGAGGCAGCTGAGCTGTTCAGGGCTTCCTCCTGCAACACACACAGCCCACGGCTCTTAGGCCCAAGCCTATATGAGAGAGACTCCACCCATCTCTCTGCTGCTTTTAAAGGCAGTATACAGCTGGGCTTCCATTTAGCCACTGATAACTGTCTGAAATTAACTCCTTTCATTCTCAGGGGAGAAGTCTTATAGAGCTCTCTTGTGACCCCTAATGGCACTCCATCACAATATATATATATATATATATATATATATATATATATATATATATATATATATATATATGTGTGTGTATGTATACACAGTATCTCACAAAAGTGAGTACACCCTCACATTTTTGTAAATATTTTATTATATCTTTTCATGTGACAACAGTGAAGAAATGACACTCTGCTACAATGTAAAGTAGTAAGTGTACAGCCTGTATAACAGTGTACATTTGTTGTCCCCTCAAAATAACTCCTCACACAGCCATTAATGTCTAAACTGTTGGCAACAAAAGCATATACACACACACATCACATTATTCCAAGTACGTCCTCATCTATGCATCTTCGCCTCTGTTATCCCTTTCTTCGCGTGTCTTCAATCTTTGCCAACAACTGAGTATTCTCTAAGGAATCCTGTCTTCTCACAATATGGTCACGTATTCGGGTTTTAACTTCAAGATCATACCTTCCAGTGAACAATTTAGCTGCATATTCTGTATTACTGATTTAATGGAACTTCTTGCAGTCCAAGGGTTTTCTCCAACACCATCATTCAAAAGGTGTCAGTTCTCCGATGCTCAGCCTTCTTTATGGTCCAGCTCTCACACCCGCAAGTTACTACTGGAAATGCCATAGTTATAATGGGATTTTCCAAATCAAATCATAAGGAACGGTATCAAGCTCTATTTTGAGAAGAATTGTTGCTATTTCAGTATTGCTTGATGTTTTATTGACCCTGTAGGAGTTGGCCAACATTGGTCTAAAGGCATCGTCTAAACTATAGGTTGGCATAAATTATGACATGATTTTAAAGAATTTATTGCTAATTATTTTTTTACACTGCCTTAAAATAGTCTAAACAGGAGCATCTCACTACTCTCCAACCAAAGGAAATGAAGGTAACAAGAGGTCAAGTCCCAGCGTGAATCTACAAAGGCAAACCTGTTTGACTGCAGTGAAATCACTAGAGTCCCACAATGTTTTTTTATTTTTAATACTCTGTTGGTGTGTGAGGTGTGACACACTCCAAAGGCTATATACTTTAATGCATGTAATAAAATATGGTTTTAAATATTAAGTGCAATGCCTGATGTTTATGCAGATTTTTCATGTACCGTATTTATCGGCGTATAACACGCACTTTTACTCCCTGAAAAAAGGGGACAAACGAAAGGTGCGTGTTATACGCCGATATTCCCTCCCACCTCCTCATCCTCAACCTCCCTCCTCACTCTAAACCCCCTCCGCATTCTATTCCCCCCTCCTCAACCTAAACCCCCCTCCTCCTCAACCTAAACCCCCCTCCTCAACCTAAACCCCCCTAAATACCTCCCCCTCACTTACCTGCTTCAGCTCCGGCCTCCGCTCTGCTCCTGGACCCTGTGACGTCACATGTGCGCCAGTGCGCCACGTCATTAGCATATACCAGGTGGCACCCGGTATATGCTAATGACGTGGCGCGCTGGCGCACATGTGACGTTGTTATGGATTGGGATCCGTAAAAAATGCATAACTATATTCTTGCACCTGCTTATATATCTTATCTTTGCAGTATTATCGTATAACCAAAGCTTTATTAATGAATTGTTTTAATCATCGGGCACTCTAAGATGGAGAATTCATTACTTCCGCATACAAGATGCCGGCGGCACTACTTCCGGTCTAGCAAGGATGACGACAGCTACCACACCTTGGACACTAAGAAGGAGAGCACCATCTTTCCTTTGTCTCGACGTCTGAACCAATGGGAAGATAGACTCATCCCCAGTGGGATGAGACCTGGAGACTCCCTAAGCTCCTGACCCAATACATGTCCAAGGTCCCGTAAAAGCGGACATCTCAGAACCAATGAATTGTTTTATAAACCTGATGTTTTGCTTAATTGTAACTTTTATCTGATTATTAAAAACTATATAAATGACGGCTGACGTAATAAAAATAGGCGAGAGAAAGCTTTATACCAGAACTCTGTGTTGGTGTATTATTTCTCTAAGGTGTGCACACTATCTATATATACATATATTGGTAATTTGGCCAGGGACAGATATCTCTGAGGAATGCTTTTGTTATTTCCGAAACAAAATGGCGCCCCAACAGGGACTTGAAGTTTAACCAAACCGCAGTGGACGAGAGTTCGGACTGACTTCACGGGAACAGGCGGAGCCTGATCACCTCCGGTACACGGTAAGGACATGATTAGTACCTTATCCGCGTAGACCTGTTCCTGGGACTCAGCCCGTTGTCCAGTACCGCTGTAGGGGGCGGTTACAAAGTACAGGTACAAGTCCATTGTGAATCCTGTACAAGAGATAGTCATATCTGTCGCCTGTGTGTGTCTGTTGGTAGCGTGATTGAGTGATTGTGATTCCTTAGATATTGTGATTCGGGGGGCATACACGTGTATGTGTGACAGGCTGTGGGAACGGACGAATTGTGCCGAGAGTAGCACATAACCCAGAGAAGTTGCACATACAGGCGTGCATATACGTATTCTGGGGATTGAGATTGCTTTGCATACTTTCCTGGGGAGGGTCTATGTACGCTGGATAGATGAATATCTCTTGGGGGTCATGATGGTCATGCCTTGGTAGCGTGGTAACACCGAGAGACGTCTATAGTTCACTAAGGGTGATTAAACGTCTATGTGGGACACAGACTTCAGTGGCAGATTGATAGTGTTGTAAAGCACAATAAGCCCTGAGGGTGTCGGTTTGTGAGCACATGGTTGTGCAAGATCCCGAATTCACATGTTTCTGAATCTAAAGTTTTCTGCAGAAAAGGTTTGATGATTATAATGTTATATGCTGTGTTACTGCTGGTTATTAATGCATGATGATATGAAATGTGATGCGATTATGTCTTGTTGATTCACATGACTCCGTCCACTATTCTCCTTGCTATCCCTTGCCAGCAGTGAGTGGTTACGCACTGCAAAGGTATAGTCCCCGGAGGGCGGTAACGACAGTCTGAGTTTAGACAAGACGTACGGAGTAATCTTTCGTAGCAGCCAAACAAATCAGACCTTCTCTTTTAAACAGCTGATCTCCCCCTGCTCTCTCTATCTAACTCGCTTCCTCCACTCTCTCTCTCTCTCTCTCTCTGTGTTACTATCTCATTAAACCCTTGTTATTAAATACGTATTTGCTTCACATACAGATATGGGGCAGAATCAAGCTAAATTGAGTGAGGGCATGTTAGCCCGGGATATAGTCAAGAAAAAGGGAGGTGAGGTTGCTGTAAGCCGATGCAAGAAGATGTTTAAGTGTGTGGTATTACTAGTGTCGTAGGAGGACATTTGAGAGCAGAAGGGTGGCGTAGAGTCTTGAGAGACAACAAAGGGCAGTTGCAAGATTGTGGTTTGTTGCCGAGTGCAGAGACGTGGTACAGGGTGGCTAAAGCGATTGCACAGGAGGGTTGGACAGAGAGAGAGTTTGAAATGAAGGGACGGAAAATGTATGTGTATCATACTCCATGTGAAGTGGCCAGCTCCCTGAATTCGCCTGTTGTCCCCTCCTCATCCCAAGCACCCTGTCACCTTAACGCACCACAACCACTACATACTGCCGAACGAAGCCATTCCGTCCAGCCACAACCCAAAGATGGCGCCCACACACACACGAAGGAGGAGCCACACTCACCCCCGAACACTACCCATCATGACATGATGTCACTTGTTACATCACCCATCCAAGGGGCTCCGCCCATCACACCTACTGCCCCGATGGCACATCCCATCTCCCTGTATCCAACACTGACTTTAAATGGAACTCTGTATTCCCCATATCCGATATTTCCATCTATAGAAGCACCAATTGCTATAGAAGATTCAACAGGGGATGAAAGGCCCCATAGTGTACATAGTGTACAGAGCTCGGCCGTAAGCTCACAGTTCGCCCCCCTCCCCAATCATAGGACACCACTAGATGTACAAGCTCTGTCCATACACCATCATCAACCTGATAGTTCAGAAGAGGGAGATGACGATATCAGGGGAGGAGAGGGGGCGAAAGAATGGAAGAATAGGAGAACAAACCCAAAAGTGAAGTCTAGGAGGAGGAACAAGAAAAAGGGTAATCTAATGTACGTTGCATTTACCCCGACACAAGCCACCTCCCTTATAAACACATTGCCCGACCCCGAAAAACAACCTATGCCTTTCTATAGGAAGATGGCACAGATCCAGAAAGCTTACTCTGCAGCTTGGGAGGACCTGGTTAGCTTGTGTGAAATAAAAGCAGGAGATTCATACTGGCCTATTATGAGGAATGCAATAGATCCGTATGGTATAAACCGCCCAAAACAGGACTTTTCATCGGGTGTACAGTTCTGTGACCTGTTAAAATATTGGGCAAAGGATAAGTTGGCAGATCAAGCAGTTAATTTACAAGATATCAAACAGGACCAAGAAGAATCGGTAGAAAAGTTTCATGCACGACTCACACAAGTATTTACAGATCTTGGCTACAGCCCACATAATAAAACACACACGCAGATGTTAAGTACAGCTTTCGTGCTGGGATTACAGGAGACACTTCAAAAGGGCCTGTTGACGTCCAGACCAGAATACAGAGTGTTGCCTTTAGACACCTTACTGCTGGTCGCTAAAGGGCTAGAGACAGCAGCTAAACAACCTGCATCATCAGCGTCTAAGAAGACTGCTGTACTTATGGTGAACTCTGAAGAGGCACCACGGAGAGAAACAAGACAGTGTTTCAATTGTGGGAAACCAGGACACCTTAGCAAGACTTGCAGAGCACCCAGGAAGCCGAGATCTAGACAGCAGGAAGATGATACTAATGCAGCGCCTGTCCTTCAAGCTACAGCATAGGACAGGGGTGAGCCTGTGTCCGTGTCCCCTATTCTGGCAGTTTCTTCAGGGGATGGCAAAGTAGGGCCTCAAGCTATTGTAACACTACCTATAGAGGGAACTCCCACAACTTTCCTAATAGACACAGGTGCAGCCAGAAGCGTCCTAATCTCCAACCATTTAACTCAACCTATGCAAATAGGCCCGTTCCCAGACCTGCTTGCGAGATTTGTAGTACCCTCTACATGTCCTATAAACCTATTAGGTGCAGATGTGCTGTCCCGACTACAAGCATCTATCTCATTCACCCCAGACGGAACCGTACAGGTGTCTTCACCTATACAAGTCACCGACACGTCAGCACTCTGCTCATTGCCCATATTACTACACATAGATGCTAATAGCATCTGTAATACAGGGCCAGCTGATATCTTGGACAAGATTCCAGCAACACTCTGGTCACAAGGACCGGAAGATATTGGACATCTAAAGGTGCCACCAGTCATAGTAAAACTGAAACCCGGAGCAGAGTTACCATGAAAGCCACAGTATCCTCTGAAGCCAGCACAAATAGATGCGATCTCTCAGCAGATAGAGAGATTAGTGCAGCAAGGGGCGTTGGTCCCGTGTACGTCACCATGTAACACGCCCCTCTTCCCAGTTAAGAAGAAATCCAATAAAGGAGAGCCAATAAAATATCGTATGGTACAAGATTTGCGAGCAGTCAACGAGGCAATTATATTGGATACTCCAATAGTGCCTAATCCAAACGCTCTCCTTTCTGGAATACCTCCAGCAGCTGCATACTTTACTGTAGTGGATTTAGCAAATGCTTTCTTCAGTATTCCCCTTGATCCTTCTTGCCAGTATTTGTTCGCTTTCACGCATGATCATAATCAATATAAATGGACTGTAATGCCTCAAGGAGCACAAAATTCACCCAGCCAGTTTGCCAAAGCTATGAGCCATATCCTAGACTCTTGGCAACAAGAGAATCCTGACATTACATTACTGCAGTATGTTGATGATCTCTTGCTGTGTGCTGAAGATCTTCCCACAGCCACAAGAACCTCGGAAAGCTTGCTGAGACACTTGGCAGAACAAGGATGCAAAGTGTCCAAACAAAAACTGCAATGGTGTAAAGAGACTGTCATATTCTTAGGACACTGCCTGTCAAAAGGTGTGCGTCATCTTACACGTGCCCGGGTACAAGCAATAGAAGACATGTCAGTCCCAGAAGGACACAGACCCCTGCATGCTTTCCTAGGCCTTATATCTTACTGTAGAGCATGGATTCCAGAAGCATCCCTTCTAATGCAACCCTTGTATGACGTGTTGAAGACTGAGCCATATGAGATGAAACAGATAGCCCTGTGTAACTTCTACACCCTGAAGAAGGCTATCTCATCAGCACCAGCACTGGGATTACCAAACTATGATCTCCCATTCAAGCTGTTTGTATCAGAAAAAGAAGGACACGCAATGGGAGTCTTGACACAGTCCCATGGAAACAGACAACGCCCTATTGGCTATTTCTCATGTCAATTGGATGCTGTGGCAAGGGGAGGACCGTCTTGCCTCAGAGCAGCATTGGCAGCACATGCCTTACTGGACAAAACAAGTGACATAGTCCTTAGTTATCCTCTAACAGTTCTGGCACCACATGACATTGCGGCCATCATACAGCAGACTCAACCGAAGCACATGACTACAGCCAGACACCTCCGTCTGCAATGTTCCCTCCTTCTGCCAGACAATGTTACCTTACAGAGATGCTATGTTCTCAATTCAGCCACTCTATTGCCATTTCCTGAGGGGGGAGATGAGGAAGATGGATACTTTTGGTACAGCCTGATTTTGAATCCAGAATCAGGAATAACCAATCTATATGTAAAAAGACGTCTATTGGAATGTGGGAACAGCCAGATGCTTACAGATGAAACACAAGACCCTTTATATTGCACACTGTCGAATAAACAATCTCCAGGCCGAGATTTCCAATATGAAGCAAGTCTCACTGAATTGAAGCAGGTCACCTTAAAACTAAAGACATTGTACAACAATGCAGCAGGTGATAGTGCATTTACGGTGGTTTTCCCCATGCAGCATAGGTCATAGGGTAGGTGTGACGTTGGGATACAGAAATTCCACATGTTGCAGTATCAAAGTTTGCACCAGATGGATGGAAAACATTGGGAGCTGCATTAAAATGGTGGGAATCTGCTGAGGAAGAGGAGTTGGAAGAGGAATGAGTAGAAAAGAAAACTCTTGACTGGCAAGCAAATAGCACTCCCAGTACACAAGCCAGAGACCCATATGCAGTCCCAGGACTCACAAATCCGCCCCATGACTGTCTTCAGCAAATGGAAATGGAAACCTCACACCTTGCAAATGTAAAGGAACTTGCTCTGACAGACCCAGACATCACTCTGTATGTGGATGGATCAAGGTATGCTGATGAGAATGGAAAATATCACACAGGATATGCTGTGACTACGGAAAAAGATGTGATACGAGCCTTCTCACTACCTCCCTCCATGTCAGCACAAGAGGCAGAATTGATTGCATTGACTAAAGCCTGTGAGATTGCGACAGGAGTCCGAGCCAATATCTATACAGACTCAAGGTATGCTCTGGGAGTGACTCAAGACTTTGGGGTAATTTGGAGAGCCAGAGGATTCATGACAGCCGCAGGTACTCTAGTGAAGCATGATAACGCCACTCGTGAACTGTTAGAAGCTCTAACACTTCCGAAGGAAGTAGCCATACTGAAAGTAAAGGCACATGGGAAGCTAAATTCAGATGAAGCACGAGGAAACCATCTAGCAGACCAGACGGCTAAGCATGCAGCAATGTCAACACAGGAAATGGAAATGAGAGAGATGGATGGAGGAATAAACATATACACAATGCAAACTTTGCCAACAGACTTAAAATTGCTTAAAGAATTGCAGAAGTCGGCAGGTCCAGAAGAAGTGAACAAATGGAAAGCAAAGGGAGCAGCCCTGAAAGATGGACTATATGTTGACAATCTGAAATAGTGTTTGCCAAGAAGCTTGTACCCAGCAACAGTACAATGGGCACATGGACCAGCACACCTGTCAAAGACTCTCATGAATGCCTTAATAAACAAGTATTACATGGCCCCAGGAATCACTACTCTGACAAACACTTACTGTAAATCATGTAGTATTTGTGCCAAGTGCAACGCAGGCAGCACTGAGAAACCACCACAGAGACATTTGGCGAAATCATTGTACCCATTCCAGAGGATACAAATCGATCATATTCAAATGCCAAAAAGTGGTCGGTATGAATATGCATTGGTCATCGTGGACATGTTCTCAGGATGGCCAGAGGCCTACCCAGTTGCAAACATGACAGCAAAGACAACCGTGAAACGCCTGTTAACAGAGGTCATCTGCAGATATGGTGTTCCTGAAGTAATTGAAAGTGATCAGGGACCAGCTTTTGCAGCAGTGTTGGCCAAGGAAATATGGACAGCCCTAGGAGTAACCCTCTCCTTTCATACGCCTTACCATCCTCAATGTAGTGGAAAGGTGGAACGTATGAATGGTACCTTGAAATCTAGGATGCAAAAAATGTCACAAGAGACTGGTATGCCATGGCCTGAAAGTCTTCCTATAGCCTTGTTCAGTGTCAGGTATACCCCTAGAGGGAAACATGCATCGTCCCCCCATGAAATCTTGTTTGGGTCGGCTCATAGACTAGGGTGCTACTTTCCTCAGTAATTGCAACTTAAATCTGATGTACTGGTTGACTATGTAATTGCACTGTCCACCGCACTGACTAAAATACATGCACAGGTGTTCTCTTCTTATTCCAGATTCAGAAGTGATCACTGGTACTCATCAACTACTTCCTGGAGATTGGGTCCTAGTTAAGAGATTTGTGAGGAAAACCCCTTTGGAACCCAGATACGAAGGCCCATTCCAAGTACTGCTGATCACAGCTACATCAGTTAAACTGGAAGGGAAAGCTACTTGGGTCCACGCATACCATTGCAAAAAGGTTCCTTCTCCTGATGATCAGGAATCAACACAATGAGTATAATCCAGTGGTTTGTCCTGTCTCTCATGGTTATTCCAAACAATGCTCAGCAGGCAACCATTACAAAAAGTAAAGATGGTATCACATTTTGGTATAATTCACGTAATACACATGTTGCCACATACACCTTTGATTTCTGTGACATTGTTCCCTGTCCTTCAGTCCCTGAACAATGTGATATATACAAGAGAGATATACTCAATAGTCGAGTATCTGGTTCTGACATGCAACTGACTCTGACCATACAAAACCCTTGTCCCATAGATGCTGACACATATATACTGAGGGCTTGGACTAGAGGGCAAAGAGCCAAACTGATGGGCGATTTTAAGATAGCAGATCTATACAAGCAACCAGACTTACCTTTGGCATTGCAGTCATTGAAACCAGGGCCCCAGATCATTGGAACAATGGCTGCTACTGGTGATCCAACATATGAGGACACGTTAGCTACTGAGACTGGATTCTCAGACCTTAATGTATGGTTAGAATGGATGAAATACAATGTACAAGAAAGTAATAAGACCAACTATTATGTATAGGGCCATGCTTACTATACCTTTGCAAGAAGAGAAATGTTTTCTGAAACTGTTCAAGAGATATACTCATACAGATGAGTGTGAACAATGGAGAAACACGTACCCTGTGATAACCAATAATCCCCATCCAGGAAGAGGTATAACTATATACCCTGGAAATTATACGTGTTACAAGAGAAATGTTTCTCAGGGGTTCAATTTACAGGAATTCCCCAGTGGATTTTGTCACACATATAGAGATGGTTCATCCACACTGCTAGTCAACCAGACCCGGTCATTAGGGGACATATATTGGTTGTGTGGAGATATGAAACTCAGGGTAAGACTGTCAGGAGCATGGCGTGGTGAATGTACCTTGGCTAAAGCCATAATGCTGTTACACATTGTCCCAACCTATTACGATGACAACTTACCTAATGACCCCCCCAACAAGGTCCAGGAAAAGAAGGCAAACTTCCTCATCTGAACCTCGAGAAAGTTTTGACCCACATGTATATGTTGATACTACTGGAGTCCCAAGGGGGGTACCCGATCAGTTTAAAGCCCAAAACCAAATAGCAGCAGGATTGGAATCACTGATACCAATGATTGGTGTAAATAAGAAGGTTGCTTGGATCAATTATATTTACTATAACCAGCAACCATTTGTTAACTACACTAAGGATGCCTTAAACGGCATCGCAGAACAATTAGAAGCTACATAACACATGGCCTTTCAGAATCGTATGGTATTAGACATGATCCTTGCAGAAAAAGGTGGAGTTTGTAAAATGCTCCCTGACACCAGCACATGTTGTACATATATTCCTGACAACACAGGTTCAAATGGCAAGATCACATTAGCAATCCAGAAACTGGCCAACCTTGGTCAAGAACTGAAGGAAAATTCTGGCACTATAGATTATTGGGAATCATGGTTTGGTTGGATGAGTGGTTGGCAGAAAGTTTTATTGCAAATAGGGATGGCCATCTTTATTGTCATAATCTTGTTGGCCCTCCTCTTATGTTGCATTATTTCTTGCATACGCAACTACCTTCAGAAAGCTATGGACAATGCTTCTCCCACTTTTATCCACCAAGATCTAGACATAGGTCCCCATGGGCAGAATAATGATTGTAAGACATCCCATCGTCTGATGCAGATTTTAACCGACTCTAAAGAGAGTGTTCTCTGAGCTGAGCTACACTATATATATGAGTCCCATGGTCCCTATCCTAGCTGAGCTACACTATTAGAATATTAGAGGCTTGTTAGGTTTTCCCCATGCAGCATAGGTCATAGGGTAGGTGTGACGTCAGGTCATGGCAAGCCCGATCGAACGAAGATATGAACCTATGACTTACACACATGCATGCTTTCAACATCCGGAAATAGAAGACACGAAGAATAGTGCTCTGGAAGGACCATAGTTAAGAAGTATCTACCGTATTTTTCGCCGTATAAGACGCACTTTTTCTTCCCCAAAACTGGGGGAGGAAAGTTGGTGCGTCTTATACGGCGAATATACCTTTTGAAACTGCCTCTGTCCTCTTGATTTCACCCCAGCGCTTCCTACCAGCATCGCGTCGGCCGGTGCGTCCTAGTGACGTCACACACGCAACGCTGCAGTACACGTGGAGTGCTGGTAGGAAGCGCTGGGGTGAGATCAAGATGGCAGAGATCAGAAGGAAGGTGAGGATCAGGGGGATCAGGGAGGATCAGGAGGGTCAGGGAGGGTCAAGGGCTCCCAAATGCTGCAGTATATGGATATGTATGTGTATGTGTGTGTGTATGTATGTATGTGTGTGTGTATGTGTGTGTGTGTGTGTGTATGTATGTGTGTGTATATATGTATGTATGTGTATGTATATTTATGTGTGTATGTATATGTATGTATGTGTATCTATAAAGGTGAGGATCAGGACGGTCAGGGAGGATCAGGAGGGTCAGGGAGGGTCAATGGCTCCCAAATGCTGCAGTATATGGATATGTATGTGTATGTATGTATGTATGTGTGTGTGTGTGTATGTGTGTGTATATATATGTATGTGTATGTATATTTATGTGTGTATGTATATGTATGTATGTGTATCTATATCTATATATATATATATATATATATATATATATATATATATATATATATATATATATATATTTGTGTGTAATGTAGGTGTGTATCTGTGTGTAAAGTGTATTTGTGTTTGAGTGTATTTGTGTTTGATTCAGATTTTTTTTTTTCTTGTTTTCCTCCTCTAAAAACTAGGTGCGTCTTATCTGCCGGTGCGTCTTATAGGGCGAAAAATACGGTATATATAAGACAAGATACTTAGCTCTAGAAACCCAATACTAGATCAGGTTGTTATAATCATTAAGCGTTGTTAAGATTTTTGAGTACTACGAATATAATATGCCATTTTAGGGGGGACTGTTATGGATTGGGATCCGTACAAAATGCATAACTATATTCTTGCACCTGCTTATATATCTTATCTTTGCAGTATTATCGTATAACCAAAGCTTTATTAATGAATTGTTTTAATCATCGGGCACTCTAAGATGGAGAATTCATTACTTCCGCATACAAGATGCCGGCGGCACTACTTCCGGTCTAGCAAGGATGACGACAGCTACCACACCTTGGACACTAAGAAGGAGAGCACCATCTTTCCTTTGTCTCGACGTCTGAACCAATGGGAAGATAGACTCATCCCCAGTGGGATGAGACCTGGAGACTCCCTAAGCTCCTGACCCAATACATGTCCAAGGTCCCGTAAAAGCGGACATCTCAGAACCAATGAATTGTTTTATAAACCTGATGTTTTGCTTAATTGTAACTTTTATCTGATTATTAAAAACTATATAAATGACGGCTGACGTAATAAAAATAGGCGAGAGAAAGCTTTATACCAGAACTCTGTGTTGGTGTATTATTTCTCTAAGGTGTGCACACTATCTATATATACATATATTGGTAATTTGGCCAGGGACAGATATCTCTGAGGAATACTTTTGTTATATCCGAAACAACGTCACCAGGTCAAGGAGCGGAGCGGGGCCGGAGCAGAAGCAGGTAAGTAAGGGGGGTTTAGGTTGAGGAGGAGGGGGGTTTGAGTTGGGGGGGGGGGGGGGTTAGAATGAGGAGGGGGGGTTTAGAATGAGGAGGGGGTTAGAATGCGGAGGGGGGTTGAGGATAGGGGGTTTAGGTTGAGGAGGGGGTTGAGGATAGGGGGGTTGAGGAGGGAGGATAAGGATGGGGGGGTTGAGGAGGAGGGTGAGGATGAGGAGGTAGGACGAGGAGGGGGGTTGAGGATGAGGTGGGGGGTTGAGCATGAGGAGGGAGGTTGAGGAGGGAGGTTGAGGAGGGAGGTTGAGGAGGGGGTTGAGGATGAGGAGGGGGGTTGAGGATGAGGAGGGGGGTTGAGGATGAGGAGGGGGGTTGAGGAGGAGGAGAGGGGTTGAGGATGAGGAGGGAGGTTGAGGAGGGGGGTTGAGAATGAGGAGGGAGGTTGAGGATAGTGGTGTTGAGGAAGGAGGATGAGGATTGGGGGTTGAGGAGGGGGTTGAGGATGGGGGGTTGAGGAGGGAGGATGAGGAGGGAGGTTGAGGACTGGGTTGAGGAGGAGGAGGGAGGTTGAGGATTTTGCTTCAAAGTTCTTTATTTGAATTTTTTTTCCCCCCTGAAATTCCCTTCTTAAAATGAGGTGCGTGTTATACGCCGGTGCGTGTTATATGCCGATAAATACGGTACTTTAAATCATTATTAAAACACTTCACATATACCATTAAAGGGATTCTGTCACTCCTTCTTAAATAGGAAGAAAAGCTATATATTGTGCTAAATTTGATTCTAAATGGAGTCATTTAATTCTAAAAGGAGTCATTCCCAAGTTAATCATTTGTTTTCTGCTTTATTCTTTTCCAAACGAGCAGCTCACAAACATTAATTAGCTGCTTTCATGTGCAATTAGTATTACAGTCTAATTGTCTCTGTCTGTGGTGGTAAAACTGTGCCCCTACAAGTTAGATTCCCTCTTTTTTCCTTTTCAATCACTCCGAGCCGCACATTAACATTCAGTAGCCAAACTTTAAATGCTTAGGCCCTCATTCAATTGCAATTTGGCCAATTGAATAGGGCTCTAAATAAGCACATAACATTTTTTTTTTAAAGAAGTTTTTAGTCAGTAAACTTCTATCCAAAAGCAAGGTATTCACTAACTGAAAACTTAAAAAAAAAATATATGCTATGTGCTTATTTAGAGCTCTATTCAATTGGCCAAATCGCAATTGAATGAGGCCCTTAATATGTCAGGACTGTGGGGTAAAGTGGGCAATACAATGTATAGAACGTTTTAAACATACTTCCTGTTGGGATTACAGGGTCCCTTTAAAGTACGCATTTAACCCTTTTCTGGGGCTTTTCAGTCAAATGTATGAAAATGATGTTCCCTGTAGCATACGAACTACCTGCTTTGTGATGGTTACATTAATTATTCACAGTCTTGGCATCCAGTCTATAATATGATAGGTAATACATTAAATGGCTTGTGTACTTTACCCCAGCCTTGTCTTGTCATCAGGAATGCACTGAATAGAAAGATAGAATAATACATGAAATTATAAATTTGACACACAGATATGATGGGTAGCTAATCCCCTCATGACAGCATTACTAGTGGCCAGCTGCCCCATTAGGCCTGATAGGGCCGAAACAGGATGGTATGCCTCCCCTTCCCATACTAATCTTACTTTAAAGCTATTTTATTTTTAATTAAAAAGGGAATTCAGGGTTATCATGGATAATTAGAGAGGCAGTATTGATCTAGGGAGAAGTCCGGTCCCCGGTGTCTGGGATCAGGAGGGAATTGATTTTTTTTAATACAACTAATTAATTAATAGTTAATCTGCATATTTTAGATCAGATGAGATCTTAAAAGGTTGAACATGATGGACTGAAAGTCTTTTTTCAACCTTAAATACTATGGCCCTCATTCAATTGCAATTTTGCCAATTAAATAGGGCTCTAAATAAGCACATAACATATTTTTTTGAAAGAAGTTTTTAGTTAGTGAAAACCTTGCTTTTGGATAGAGGATTACTAACTAAAAACTTCTTTCAAAAAAATATGTTATGTGCTTATTTAGACCCCTATTCAATTGGCAAAATTGCAATTGAATGAGGGCCTATGTACCTATTGGGAGATAAAAATATTCAATAAATATGTGATGTAATCATGAAATGGAGCTGCAAATACAGAAAAAAACTATAATTATCACCTTTTCTGGTCATCATAGCAGCATTACCAAAGTAGTATCAGTAGGAACTATTGCGGAAATATGTCTGTTGATGAATAACATCCAGAAAACTTTTCTTTCTTCTTCTGTAGACCATCTGTTGTGTCAGGTAAAACATACTGGCTGTTTTACAAAACTCTTCATAGGATTCATCTGCTAAGCTTGCCCAGACTGCTGCCATACATGTATAAGAATCCTCTTACACTACATACATAAGTAATATGGCGAGAGACTAATAACGGGAAGGGTAAAGTCTCTTTAACAGGACTAGTTTCTTAGCTGACCTCCTTGATATTTGTTATAGTTCTTTTAGGGATTGATACTCGTTCTAGAGGACGTTTGGCAGCTACTGCCGGTTTGGTGTACAGAGATCCTAGTGGCAGATCAGAAGTCTCACTGGCAGCACTGTCCAGTAATAACAAACCACTTCCATGACACAGTCAATGCCCTACAAGACCACTTCAATGTTCTAGTTTAGAAACATAAAGACTGGATGGATATCAAGAAGTTATGATATAAAAAAGGATATGCAGACATTATAGATTGGCAGACATTGATTTGCCAGGTTGATTCTTTTATTATACATGGCTTTGTTATGGTCAGCAATAAAATGGGAATAAATGGATTTATGACAAATGGCTTCCCAAAAGAAGATGCATATTGTTATTTACTGGTGCATTTAATATTGATCTGTAAATGATAAATAAATAAAGGTCTATGAACATTTACTATACCCCTATAAAACCAAAAAATCAGTGACGTTGAGAAGCCACAAACAGTAGACTTCAAATAAAAGAATACAAGTCTGAAACCTACCAAAATCAGGCCGCTTATGTATAAAAAGAGCATTTACAGGAGGACGTTTCAGATACAATATATTTCCAATACAGCAATGCAGGAAACAAAATGAAGATAAATTCATCTTGGTATTTATGTTGTTTATTAAGTCTGTTTTCTGGGTTCAATTTAATTATTGTCTTGATTCCACTTTATCCCAAGCTGGAAATTCAAAAGGCGCTCTGGACACTGCAACTAGTACATTACAGTCACACGGCTTGGTTCCAGGCAACGTAATCGGAAGAAAAGTGGGTCCCAGTAGATACCTCTGAATAAATGTGTGGATCTAATCCGAATCGTCATCTTGCTGGTTACGTTTCTGTTACAAAGTGAAAAAATATCAAGAAAGATCCAATTAATATGAAATCTAAGAATGGTACGTTTGTGAAGTTATGACATGTAGGGAACAGGCATAATTACCTTCCATCGGAAGGGATAGGGAAAAAAACATTAAATCAATTCAACATCGCTTTGGGTAAATTATAAGGATATATGGAAAATGTATTAAATGTTACGCCTATGTTTACATAGTAACTAGACATTTAGTCCATCAAGTTCAACCTTTTTAGATCTCTTCTGAAAAATGTCAAATTGTCTCATAAAAAGGGAAAAATTATCATTCCTTACTCCAGAATTCTGGCAACCACATTACTCCCTAGATCAATACTCCTCCTCTGATTATCCAGAATAAAGCTCTATGCCCTTTTTATTAAAAAATATATCCAATTTACTGTCACAACCTCCTTTGGTAGATGTGAAGAACCCTTTTCTTTTCTTTAAGGTGGAATCTTTTTTTTCTAATCTCAAGGGATGTCCTCTTGTTAGTTAAAAACCTCCCCTGACAGCCTTATTCTAACCCCTTGATATATTAATATTAGGCAACCATATCCCGTCTAAGGCGCCTTTTTTCTAGAGATAATATGTTTCATTTAGTTAGTATTTCTTCATAGCTTAGCCCTCCATTCCTCTTAATGATTTTGGGGCCCTTTCTCTGTACCTATTCCAGCACTAAAATATATTTTTTTGAAGTGGTGCCCAAAATTGAACTCTGTATTGCAAATGAGGGTGTACTAGAAATGTATATAGTGGCGGAATTATATTGGCTTCTCTTGCTTCTATAACCATATTAATAAATGCTTATATTTGACCTGCTTTTGCATATACACATAAGGATAAACAAATCAACAAAGTCAGAGGCGCTCAATTGGAGAACAAACTAACCTAATAGATTAGTTCTATGGCCATGATAACCCACTCTGAGAGCAGCCTCTTTAAGCCACGTGTTCCCTTCACAGGGAGAAATATCCTGTAGTATATCAGTCTGGTTCCACTTACTAGAGTGATCCAGCGCCAAAATACCAGGCAATTCTACCCTGAACAGGAGAAACAGCACACCCCAGGCGTATGTTTCGGCCTTTATTGGGCCTCGTCAGTGAGGTTTAGCGGATAACTCCCTAAGGCACGGTGAGCATGTATCATTTCCACAGAACTAACCTATTAATGTTAGTTTGTTCTCTAATTGAGCACCTTGGACTTTGTTGTTTCGATTATACATAAGGGTATACAGAGGATTACCGTATTTTTCACCATATAAGACTGCACATAAGACGCACCTAGTTTTTAGAGGAGGAAAACAAGAAAAAAATATTCTGAATCAAACACAAATACACTTCACACACATATACACACCAACATCACACACAAATATATATATATATATATATATATATATATATATATATATATATATACACACATACATACATACATATTTTGGAGCATTTGGGAGCCTCCAGAAGCTCTTGACCCTCCCCTTTCTTCTCCCCTCTGCCCATCCATGATCATCCCTTGGCCCATCTTGATCTCACCCCATCGCGCAGCGCTTCCTACCAGCACTCCTCCTGTACTGCAGCCTTCCCTTGCGTCGCATGTGTGACGTCCCTAAGATGCCCCGGCCGACGCAATGCAGTTTAGAGGCATGCTGCTGGTGCCATAGGAAGCGCCAATGGGGGGGTCAGGAGTGAGGATCTAAAGGGCAAGGGAAGGATCAGAGGGGTCGAAGAAGAGAATCAGGAGGGGGAGAGGATCAAGAGGGGCAGAAAGAGGCAGTTTTAATGCTTGCAAAAGGTGTATTCGTCGTATAAGATGCACCAACTCCCCCCCCCCCGGTTTTGGGGAAGAAAAAGTGCGTCTTATACGGCGAAAAATATGGTAATTAATTGTGTTTAAAAGAAGTCATTTAGGCCCTCATTCAATTGCGATTTGGCCAATTGAATAGTGCTCTAAATAAGCACATAACATATTTTTTTTTAAATAAGTTTTTAGTTAGTGAAAACCTTGCTTTTGGATAGATGTTTACTAACTAAAAACTTCTTTAAAAAAATATGTTATGTGCTTATTTAGACCCCTATTCAATTGGCCAAATTGCAATTGAATGAGGGCCTTAGTCTCTTAAGTTCAAAATTTTTAGACCTATCCCTCATAAATCTGTGTTGACTACTTATTATCTTGTTCACGCATATATATTCCTGTATACTATCCCTTCACAACATTTCTAATAGCTTCCCCACTACAGAAGTGAGGCTTACAGAAATGTCCCATACAAGACCCTGGTGTCATTCAATATATATACATGTGTGTTGTTTATGTTCAAAAGGTTTTCGTTGGCAGGCTCCTTTTCCCAGTATTATGAACAATATGCAAGAGAACAGAGTATTCGGTACCTCTAAATTTCTGCTTTTGCTGTTACTCACCAGTTTAAGAAGGTCAATGAGTTTATGGGCATCCTCCCCTGTCGAAAGATCTACAAAGTCTTTGGGTAACCGGTAACTCAAATACGGGCTGGGCTGGACTGTGACCTCACTGGATGTATATCGAAATGTCGGACAATCCTGAAAAGGCAGGGTATGACTTAGTTGTTACCTTCTCCTTGATTACACCAGTAATTACATGCCCCCCTCCTTGATTCTAAACATTCAGGTACTCAGATTTTTGCAGAGGAACTTATGAATTCACCACTTTTCTATACCCAGCAGATTGAAACTTATATCTCTATCACTGAATGTTGCCTTGTAATGCAAACCTATCCATTATTAACAGCCATTATCCCTAACCATGACGATCATCTCTGCCAGACTCATCTTCCACCCTTGCCCAATACCACATAATGTTACCTATTTTTTGCATTCGCTCTTAAGGAAAACTTAATTTAAAATATGCCTTTTTGTTGCATCTCTTCAACATGCAAGATAGATTTATTGGGTTATTAAATCCTCACCTGTTCCAAAGCTTCCCCCTCTCCAGGAGCTGAACTCAGATTTCTACCACTCGTTAATTCTTCCCAAGTAAACAGCAATGAGTCCGTTACTTCACCAAATGGGTTAAAATCAATTAGCCATATCTTACCCTGAAAAAAATAGAAATCATAATGTATATAGAGTTAATGATTAGCGGATTACTATGTGCTACATGGCAGCTTCTGCTTTCAAAAGAGGATGAAACTGAAAGGTTATGAAAATAATATTTTCCTTGTTATATTTGATGGAGGGTATGTCTGCCTTTTTAAACCAAGGGCCCAGAGATTAATAAACAGATTTTATGAATTAATGGGACCTTGTGCTGTGATATATGTCACTATCAACCAATCAGAAATAATGTGTGAAACCCAGCCCATCATGAGTTTCAGCCAATTAAATAACAAACAGCTGTATCCTGCACCAGGTTTGAAAAAAGTTCCATCATTTTTACATATTAGTTTTGAAACTTTGACATCTATAAAAGATATTTATGCAAAAATTATGGAACTAGCCAAGTTTGCCAATTACAGCTTCATATTAAAGAGCACAACGGGAGCATTCATTAGACAAAAAATCTATTGCGCTCACTGATGCAATCTGATTGGTGCAGATGTTCAAGAGCCAAATCAACTATAACTGCAGCTCTAATCCATGGCAGCTCAATTTATTTTTATGTGGTTGTCAGAAGCTCACATCACTTAATACACAGTGGTACTGTAGCAATAAAAGCCCAGTGCTATAACTATACACAGGGTTGCATCTACTTTTTTGGAGCTCCTAGGCAGTGAAGTGGAGGAGCCCCTGCGAGTGAGTATGCAAGGTATGCACGGACCCATGTTTACCTTTTCTAAATTCATTTTGCTGTTGTAACTATCTTGTTCTAGGTGGTTACCCCCTAGTAGCCAATCTATGAACTGCAACATTTAGTTTTTTTTATTAAGCCAGGAAAAACAGGTAGCGCCCCTAGTTGGCTTAATGGGTAATCCGGTCATGACTATACACAAATATTTGAGTTTTATTATAAAGTTTACTCTTTCATATAAGAGCAACTTATTTAAAGATAATTAAAAAGTGGCTATACATTATAGTAACCTTTATTTCTCTAAAGTAAATTTTATACACTTATATTCAACGTTGATCATCTTGGTTTAGGCAGCACTGCTTTCATCCAGCACAGTGAAAATAGTGGATAAGTGCTCTTTTATTTACAAAGTTCAGGAGCAAAACAGTGCTGCCAACCCCCTCAAGTAAACACTACAACAGATTATGGCACACTAGGGAGGTGAATGAAACAGGCAGAGACACTGAAAATTGATTACCCCTAAAAGCAAACAAATGAACAATAAAAAAAGTGAGTAAAATATTTACCACGTTTTGGGGAGGGCAAATAGCTTTTATTTCTTACGGTCATTACTCTATTTTACATTAACATTGAACCATGTAATATAGAAGCAGCCAAAGAGACGTGCAGTTATCAGAATAAACTCAGATCAGGCTCACTACAGTATTCTATTATTAGTATTGCAACCAATAATTTTGCCAGCAGCAGTTATGATGCTAAGCTTTATTTTCAAACACATGAAATACAATTAAATCGTGTGAAAGAGACTGTTAGTGGGAAAACGCCCATCTGTTTCTATGGTGCAGAAGTGAAGCCAAAAGCAGCCTGTTACTAGAATCCATGGCAGGAGGGTGTGCTGTGAGATTCTGTTCCTGTGACAGGAAATTCACAGTGGGGCGAGGTGCTAATGCATTACTCGGGAGTCTATAATCAGGTAAAAGACGTTCACACTTCTACTCGGTGTGAACTCTGTGATACACTAGATGATATTTTACTAGAACTCCAAGACATGAATGTTAGAAAAAGCATTGAAATATGGCTGTTCATTCAAAGCAAGTAATGGCAGATAACAAGCATATTCAGAATGTAGCTCTAATGGACTTAAAAATCTAACTATGATCTGCATAGTCCTAAATAATAGTTGTTGTTCAGGCCGCCAGTCTCGTCCGACTCCTTGTGACCATATGGATGCAGCACGCCAGGCACAGCTGTCTGTGTTTCTGGTTGTGCTTATCCATATGATTTTCTTGGCAAAGATACTGGAGTGTGTTGCCAGTTCCTTCTCCAGCAGACCATAATTTTTTGGCCTCTCTGCTAGGACCTGCCCATCTTGGGTGACCCTACAAGGTATAACTCACAGCTTTATTCAGATACACAAGCCCCTTCATCACAACAAGGTAGCGATCCAGAAGGAGGAATTATATATATATATGATATCTTGTAAGCCCCTTAAGCCCATAGAGGGGAGCTGCTGGAATAGTCAAGTTAAGTCTACAGCTGCCTTTTTCAGGCACTTTAAATTACCATTTTATCTACCAAATTAGTGAAGATTCAAGACTTCAATGCCCTGTTAATATTTTCTTGTGGTTGTTTAGTCGTGCAGTTGTGTCTGACTCTCCATCACCCTATGGACAGCAGCATGCCAGGCACATTTGTCAATCACTAACTCACTGAGATTAATCAACTTCATGTTCATTGCTATCCATAAGGTTATCTTGGCACAGTTGGCCTGCTACTCAATGTTAAAAAGAAGACAAATAAACAGGGAAGAAGTGGAGACAGTGACAGATTTAATTTTTCTGGAATCCAAGATCTCTTTAGATAGTAACTGTAGCCATGAAAGTAAAAGACGTTTGCTTCTGGGAAGGAAAGTTATGGCAAGCTTGGATAAACTAGTAAAGATATCACATTATTAACAAAGGGTCCGCATAGTAAAAAGTATGATATTCCCAGTGGTAACATATGGATATGAAAGCCGTAGTCTGAGCACCGTAGAATTGAAGCCTTTGAATTATGTTGTTGACAAAAACTGCTTAGGGTCCCTTGGACAGCAAGAAGATCCAATAAATCACTACTACAGGAAATCAAGACAAACTAATCACTGGCAGGTATGATCCTGAGGCTGAAGCGCAAATATTTTGGCCATATCATGAGACGGCAGGATTCCCTTGAGAAGACTCTGATGATGGGAAACGTTGAAGGTGGAGGCAGATGCAAAGATGGATAGATGAGATCATTGCTTGATGGAGGGGAGAGGGGCAGTGGCTATCCATAGAGTCACGGAGAGTCATACACAACTGAATGTCTAAACAACAACAACAACCTCATATTTTCTATCATGTATAAAAGTGAAACCTGTTTTGACCTCATTTGAATGTCCCCACCCACATTATTCTGCAGTGGACACCTTGTCATTCTTGTTTTCAGCTAGAAACAGTTTGTTTGGTCCCTTTTAGACTTGTAGACGTACATGTGTGCATACTGCCAGGCTTGTATAATGCAAAAAAAACACAGAATCCATTCATTCAATTGTCATGGAAATGCTTTTTTTTCTTTTACATCATCAGAATGTATTTTTCTAGGAAATGTATGTAGTCAATCTGAACACCTAAACTATAATTAATTCCCACCACAACGGCTGTAAGAAATACCCAACATATACCCTCCACACCCCAACCACAGAAGCACTGATAAAGTGTTTAGGACTGCTCTCGGTGACTCTGCTAGACAGCTCATCAATCACAATCAGGGAGTAATTAAGGCAAAAGGAAACATCTTAATAAGCAGTAAAGTGAGGATCGTAGCAGCTAATCCTACAGGCAGGCTTGGGAAAAAAATAATAAAAATGCATGAAAGAACAAGCAGAAAATGTAATAATAAAGAAGCACTTGTGTCCTATATGATAAAAACAAACTGATCGTTTTCACCATTCATATCGCACAAAATATTGTATCTGCTTTTTTTAAAAATTGTATTATCCCTTATATATAGATCACTCTATCCAAAACCTGAAAATCAGAGGGAATTTCATAAAACTTATAAAATGAAGAGGATTGCATATTCAGCACAGATCTTAAAGGGGACTCATTTGGCATTTTTTTGTTTAATATAAATCATTTAACTAGATGAATTAATTATATCCTCTGTGTAATTACGATATAAAAAGTACCCTTCACTTAAGTTTAAGAAGCCCCCAATTTTTCACTTTCTGGAAATTCCCCATTTCTACTTGTTTTCTCTCTTGAATACTGCCATGTTGCACAGCTGTGATGAGCTTCATACCACCAGTGTCTTATGCAACACAGACACAGTCAGATTGTTAGCTGTCTTAGACCCTGATGATGTGACAATCCTGTGGGTGTGGCAGTCACAGCTGTGCAACATGGCAGCCCTCACGAGAGAGCAATACTCTTATTATCCACACAATGTTAGTTTCTGTACATATATGTGTAACATACCTGGCTGTCTCTGTATATGTCGAAAACATCTAAAAATAGAAGAGAAAACTTTAGAAATGGAGAAAAAACAACAACAGTGCCAAGAAAATGAATCAAATCTTGTTCACACTTTCACTCTTATTTTCATACTGGGATTCTAATATTGAGCAGCTCTGGCTGAGAGGCAGTGGTAAATGGCTGCCTCCCAGTTATCACTAGTAAGTTGCTCATTGGCAAGAGAAACCACTTTTACAAAGCAAGCCACATCCAACAAAGGGCATTTATTTTTTTCCACTCATTTTGTGTAAATATTGAGTTTCTCTTATATAAAACCTGAATTGATAAATGCCAAATTGTTTTAGAAAGTGTAAAATAAATAAATACAGCTATACATGTTTTACTATCACATTCAATTTTGCTTTAATGGCAGGCGACCATGGGTGTAATCAAATGAACCTTGGATGAAGACAACATCTCCATTCAATCCTACTGAAAATATTAATAGCCACTTGCTCTCCAGGAAAAATATCACTCCTTGATGGAAACCCTATTTTTTTTTGCTCTTAGACAACACTGTTGGTTTGTTACAGTCTTCTAAAATGTGTGAAGTATTTCCTAAACTGCGGTGGATCTTTAAGGGATGGATTGAATGGTTGGGGAACGGTTCCTGCTGGACCTGCTCAACATAATTATACTGCAACAAAAATGGAAATGTCAGCGACCGGTGCGAATAATGGAAGCCCCTCATTAATAGCTAAACAATAACACTCACAGTCTTCATCCAAGAAATTGTACTGGATATGTTCATGAAAGAATTCCTGTATTGATCTCCGGATGTCCGATTTCTGCTTACAGACGTGATCGTAGTACTGCGTGTAGTCCCTCTGGGAAATACCTGAAATGATACAGCATGATATAAGTAAGTTTTATAATAGGTGGCGTTTAAATGTGATGCTAGCACAAATAAACATTTTATACATAAACATAGTATTATTACAGTTACATTTTAAAAAGAAGGATCAAATTAGCTGGATGTCTTAATCGATATTGATCATTAATAAAATTCATATCCAATGATTCAGGCGAGCAATACTGAGCAATAAAATTGCTTGGGGAGCTACAGTTGAGCTACTTGTCTCCACCCCTTTTGACGTTATCAAGACTCTTACTTGGAGGCCGTCCTAAATGGTCAGACACAAGCGTATGTACAGAAAGCAGCAGATCATTTTCGTTGCCTGAGTTGCTGAGTTCTATTTATGATTAATGCTTAAAGGCATATCTAAGTTTCTTGGATTATGAATGCATCTGATAGAGGAGAATTAGTAGTGTATGAAAACTATTTTTTGCATAAAAAAATCTGAAAATAAACATTGCATAGCCTACCATGAAGTTAGCAAAATTCCCCATGGTTTTTGGCAGTTGCATTTGATGGTATACGCCCCTAGAATATCCAAGCTAAATTAGAATATAATTCATATTTAGCTGTGCCCAATCAGAAGCAGACTAATACATTGTATCAATCTTCACCTCAGTGGCTTCTGACATGCTCAGAACAAGAACTGAAACTGTAAGGGTAGATCTCTCCTAACACTTCCTCTGCTTGATCGCCCAGCTGTTTCAGATAAAGACTCTTACTGTGCAAACTGTCTCACATGGGATGTTACTGCACTTATTACTAAAGGCTGATCGCTGGTGTGGGCTTTTGCACTGCAGAAACTGCAGCAGGAAGCAGCTGGGTGGGTCGCATCCCAGCAGTGACTTTGTGGCTGACATCAGGGCTCTCCTATAGGCTGAGGAAGCCAGAGCAGACTACTAAATAGTTACAATTGGTTCCCAAATGCTCCACGCTGATTGGGGGTATCAGGTGCCTCGGGCGTCAACATAATCATTAGAGGGATTTTTAGCTATTATTAAAAATAAAATGTTTTATGAAATGTGCGGCATATATCAAGGATGGTTTTTGCAGAAGGATTGCAAAAATGTAATAATCCAAAAAATTAGATATGCATTTAATTAAAACACATAGCTCCTGTTATGTATTACAGTGGCCATTTAAAGTTCTATATATCAAAACATTTTCTATAGATTTTATGATTTGGAAGCTTTAGCGAAGAAATAAAACAATTCATAACATTCTAAGTCTTCAAGGAATGGATGTATCTGACTAGACAGAAGACGAAAACATTAAGGTTTGGAAAGATGCAAAATAGCTTCAACATCTAGAGTAAAAAATAAAAAAAAAGGAACAAAGTAAAAGGAACAAATACAACATAATCAATCCTAGTTATGACCTATACACTGTGCATATCCCTTGGTGAGGCAACAAGAAACTAAAAAAGTTACATATGTATGTGCATGTTCAATGTAGCCGTAGATGTACAAAAAATGGATGTTGCTTGGGATCCTTGAAAGAAAAGAGGGGGATTGGTGAAGCAGAAAAAGAAGAGAGAACCACTGTAATAATGAATTAAGCATTCTAGGGAATGGATTCG
This sequence comes from Discoglossus pictus, assembly GCA_027410445.1. Taxonomy (NCBI): domain Eukaryota; kingdom Metazoa; phylum Chordata; class Amphibia; order Anura; family Alytidae; genus Discoglossus; species Discoglossus pictus. Next base: position 383,321,305 of record CM050167.1, read on the forward strand.
TGACTGGTCAGTAAGAGAGAGGTTGGGGTCAAGCTTTGAAGAAAGGCAAGATAGGTAGCAGCAGAACCTTTCAGGAACAGCCACTTACATTATTTAACCTGTTTCTTGTCACAGGTATATATATATATATATATATATATGTATATATATATATATATATATATATATATATATATATATATATATATATAGATAGAGAGAGAGAGAGAGAGAGAGAGAGAGAGAGAGAGAGAGAGAGAGAGAGAGAGAGAGAGCTTTATAATATTACTGCTCGCCTTGCATAATTTGAAATGACTAAATGTTCTGGATACTTTTGGCAGATGAAGCTGGCTGGAGGGATGAAGGTGGCTGGAGGATTTCCAAAAGCGAATACCTCACAAAATTTGTAATAGATTCTTTTGACAAACAATAGCTGCATACAAAAGCAAAACGTAATCATTTTCTACTTTTAACAATATTTCCCCAACCCTTGTAGAAAAGCTTTATAAAGCTATGGGGAAATGTAATAAAACAGACCACTACACATTTCCTTATCTGTGTTGCGCTCTCCAAGCTTGTAATAAAAAAGAAACTTGATTGACGTCACTGGTTTTACTCCTTTCTTGGGTGAGGCCTGCAGAAGATGAACGTACCTCCTTCTCTGCAGTGATAACTACATGCAAACCTAGACTGGTCAGGTAGAAATTTTATGATAGCCTCCTGGGCAGAGCCTCTGGTAGTCTCTGCAATACTAAAGTTTAAACGTACATTTTACAATCTACGTTCATTTTCAAGTACTTATTTTATTGCTAACCAGTTAAAAACAAATTAAGTTCCTTTGTATCATCACTATGGTGGTTGTTTTAATGCGTTTTGTCTAAGCTTTTTTTAAACCGAAAATATGAAACTTATGTGTCCATTTTAACAGTGGAGTTATTTAACATCATACATATAACGCATTTATGTGCATCTCATGACATATGGCGTTAACAGTGCACACTATAATACTATTACTATAACAATTAAAGGGGCGGTATTGGGAAAACTGGACACAGGTATGATTTTGGAAAAACAAACAATTAGCAAAAGCTAAAAAGCTGCTATTTTTTAATAAATAGCATATCATGTCCTCCATTATATATCAGCTCACTAGTTAGACCTTGCCTCTCCTTGCTTTGGATGCCCTAAGTTGTGCTCACACTTGCACCCGTGCACATGCCGGTGTCTACAGTATATTGGTGTTCTATTTGACACTATGCGTCAATAGCAGATGAACCATACTTGAAGAATCACTGGCAAGCATGCACGTCATCACCAGAGTGCCATGTACCAATTATGTCTCCAGTTCTGTGTGCCACCAACTCTTTGTCTTGGCCTAGCTGTTTTGCCCCTTGTAGCATCTACTCCTACTTTTGCCTCAAACTCGATTTTGATATTTAGAGCTGTTTATCTGAAAATTCTACTGTCTGACTTCCTGATCCTTCACTTTGGCATCAGAGATCCTTATTTCTGGCTACCCCATGCTTGTTCTGTTACGATTGGTCTTCCACTTGCCCTAACTCCTGGACCGTCTATAGTAATTCTTCTGGTGCTCGGTTACCTTTGCTGTGGTGATTCTATCCTGCTACTGGGTTCCATCTTATCATGAACTGCCAAAGCAACTCTTCCAAATGTGTTATATTAATTTCGCTCTCTCTTTCTGCTTATCTCTATCTGTTAATTATTTCCTGGAGGTTTGCACATGCTCAGATTGATTGTAGCATAGCAATTACTTGTAGGCTGAACACAATGCCCTTTATTTCAATTGCAATGGCATTCAATCAATCAGACCATGTGCGAACCATCAGGAATTAATCAGTAATAATTACACAAACACAAAAGTCAAATGTCAAGCTTGGTAAGTGGATTATACTGGTAGACAATTACAAACGTCAATGTAAGTTTACTCTAGTAAACTGCAACTTTCTTCTTTTTCGTCGTTCAGTCGTTGGTGACTCTCTATGACTTCATGGACCGTAACGCACCTGAACATCTTTATGTCCATGGTCATGCTGATCCACTTGGTATTCATGGCAGAGATACTGGAGTGGGTTGCCAGTTCCTTCTCCAGTAGTCCACAGCATACAGCTCCTGATATTCCTAGGTGGTCTCCCATCCAAGTACTGACCAGGACCCAGCCCTGCTCGGCTTCAGGGTGGTGTGACCTCTTGGTTCCCTGACTGGAATCAAACCCAGGTTGTAGAGGTGAAAGCACTGGATCCTAACCACTGGACCACATGGGAACCCTATGCAATTTTCTTTAACAACACGTAATTGATAAAGTACTTGTTATTACCTATAGTTTTAAATTATACCATATTTGGAATCTTTAAATGCTTAAAATAATACATGTGCCACTGTATAGTTGTACTTTTTTAAATTTCTTTGCATTAAAGGGCCACTGTTACTCCAATAATTCTGATTTCATCTCAAAGAGCATGAAAATGATCTATATGTTGCAATAGCCAGAAAATCATTGATGAGACATTTAGCATTATCTATGTGGCTCATTTATGTTAATATGTGACTCCTTATGCAAATTAGTAACTCAGGCTGCTGGAAACCTTTAGAGAAGGGGATCTAACTGTATTATCACATTGTTTTTGCCGCCACAGAAACAAAAAAGTAGACTGTGTTACTAACTAAAACAGTTATTCAAGAGCTTCCTATTGGTGCAATGATTTCACACAAACAATGCTGAATTTCTCATGAGTTATTTACTTGAAAAAATAGCTTGTACAATGTATAGCTCGTTTTCCACTTTATTTGAGAATAAATAAAAACTTGATTTTGGAGTCCCTTCATGCCAGAATTTCCGAATAATGCCGCTTCAACACAAAACTTTTGCTCGCCGAAAACTGCAGACTAAGTGTTGGCAACTGTCACCAAATATAGCAGAAATATAATTAAGGCTGTCTGTTCTTCTGAAAACACTAACTAAAGCCTGCTAATTACAGCTGTTCTGCCATGAATTCCTAGAACTCCAAGAAACAGCAAAGACAACACCTTAAACAATTACTAGCATGTCAAACACTTAAAGTACCAGTGCACAATGATAACAATATATTTGTTTGAGAAAAGTCTGAGACTCAGAGCATAATTAAGCAGGAAGAACGTTGTACATTAAGTTATTAATTAGAAAAAAAATACATATTGATGCCTCTGTAGGAACCTGTAGGGATCCATGATACAGTGGTGGAAGTTGTGTGTGAGAGAGGGGAGTTTACATGATACAGGACCCTGGAGGGATCCATGATACATTGGTGGAAGTTGTGAGTGTGAGAAGGGAGTTTACATGATACAGGACCCTGGAGGGATCCATGATACATTGGTGGAAGTTGTGTGTGAGAGAGTGGAGTTTACATGATACAGGACCCTGGAGGGATCCATGATACATTGGTGGAAGTTGTGTGTATGTGAGAGGGGGGTTACATGATACAGGACCCTGGAGGGATCCATGATACATTGGTGGAAGTTGTGTGTATGTGAGAGGGGGGTTACATGATACAGGACCCTGGAGGGATCCATGAAACATTGGTGGAAGTTGTGTGTATGTGAGAGGGGGGTTACATGATACAGGACCCTGGAGGGATCCATGATACATTGGTGGAAGTTGTGTGTATGTGAGAGGGGGGTTACATGATACAGGACCCTGGAGGGATCCATGATACATTGGTGTAAATTGTGTGTATGTGAGAGGGGGGTTACATGATACAGGACCCTGGAGGGATCCATGAAACATTGGTGGAAGTTGTGTGTATGTGAGAGGGGGGTTACATGATACAGGACCCTGGAGGGATCCATGATATATATGTGGAAGTTGTGTGTATGTGAGAGGGGGGTTACATGATACAGGACCCTGGAGGGATCCATGATACATTGGTGTAAATTGTGTGTATGTGAGAGGGGGTTACATGATACAGGACCCTGGAGGGATCCATGATACATTGGTGGAAGTTGTGTGTGTGATAAGGGAGTTTACATGATACCGGACCCTGGAGGGATCCATGATACATTGGTGGAAGTTGTGTGTGTGAGAAGGGAGTTTACATGATACAGGACCCTGGAGGGATCCATGATACATTAGTGGAAGTTGTGTGTGAGATAGGGGTGTTTACGTGATACAGGACCCTGGAGGGATCCATGATACATTGGTGGAAGTTGTGTGTGAGAGAGGGGTGTTCACATTTCTAGAGAGCTTTTCTTGCAGTGAATAATGCAAGGAGTCTGCTTATGGGACCAGTGAGATTGAATGGGCATTGCGTTTGTTTCGGGATTATCCAAACATCTTTACAAAAGACTCTCACTAATAGCCAAACCATCCACCCCATGACTCAGATCTGAGGAAGTGATGTAACAAACACAAAGTGGATTCCTGTACTTGTAAACAAAAAAAATATATCCGCTTTAGCCGTGTCTGACTCTCCATGATCTCATGGACCACAACACAACATGCTGATTCACTTGGTATGCATAGCAGAGATACTGGAGTGGGTTGCCAGTTCTTTCTCCAGTGGGCCCCAGCATACAGCTCCTGGTATTCATAGGGGTTCTCCCATCGAAGTACCAGGCCCAAACCTGCATGGCATCAGGGTGGTGTGACCTCTTCATTCTATGACTGGCATCAAACCCATTTCGCAGAGAGGAAAGCACTGGATCCTAAGGGGACCCATTGGCCGGCTTACACAGCTGCTAATATTGTTAGTTTGGTACATACTTGACAAACAAGTGTGTTTTGCCTTGAACTGCAGTGGTTCTTTAAGGTACCACTAACACCCGATTATTAATAAAATGCATATTCAATTATTTAAAAAACAAACAACTTTCAATATTAATCTTAGATCAGTAATCCTATCAATATCTACCCGTATCAGGTCAACAAGTGGAAAGAGGTTGGGGAACGGGTCTAATGGACTTTAAGAACAATCTGATTAGACAGAGGCAACTTGGGTTTAGATAAAAAGACTTAGGTTTGGTCACAGTCAGAACTGGTTGTCAAGGAAAACCACTTTAATGCAGCAAGGATCCATCCAATGAATAGTATTGTGTTTATGTAATGTTGTACCTGACCATTTAACATTGCCTACAAGAGAAACACTTCCTTCCATTGAACTTACTGTGGGTGGAGGCAAGCACTTGCTAATGTTATCTTTGAAAGTAAGTTTAATAATTAATATTGTTTTTTTTAAACATTCAATATTCATTATTTTTAATGATTAATACCTAATTAAAACATCTAGTTTCTGTGTTTGAGAACAGCAGTGTTCTTAAAAAATGACTCTATATTTAAATTAACTAATAGGGCAAACATACATACAATGCATGTCCCCTAACTACACGCTTGGGGGGACCAGATAAATAGATCATACTTAAAGAGGAGGTATCACCTAGACACACATTGCTCTAATAGGGAAGAGTTTACTTGAAATTGAATTATGTACGAGTTATAACAAGGCACCGGAGCAGAGAACTAGCCCCCTGAGCCGGTCTCTATTGCTCAAATTCCAGAGAGGCAAGAGAGCAGAAAGCTGCATTTTCTGCCGTAAGAAAAAAATAAACAAGGTCTGTTCCCATCACCCTGAAAATATAAGCAGTCTTGCCATTGATTTGAATAGGAGACAAAACCCTGCTACCTGAACAGCTGCAGTAAAGCAAAAAGCATTTGGGCAGTCTGTTATATATGTAAACACAGATTTGATTTCTCAGTGAAAAATGCAGGTATTTCAAAAATGAAAAACACATTTCAGCTTTCTTTTAAAAGGTTTTTACGGTGATGCGGTCTAAATTGTGCTGAATTAAGTAGCACTTTAGGTTTAAGTGGAACATTAATTTAAAAAGAATTACTGCAGCTTAAAAGAAAAATCATGTTATATATAATAATATAAAATAAACAACACCGGCAACTATACAAGCCAAGAGTGTACAAGCAGTGTTTAGAAAACTCTTCTAGACTCTATTAATGTTTAGATATGCTTAGAATCCTTCCTGTCCAGTGCATGAGGGGGCAGGACTTGCAGTTTGAGCTTCTGATCCAGTAAGTAAGAGGCTAACTAATGACTGACCCGACTTATCATTAAGACAGCAAATTCTGTTCCCACCACAGCTGAACAGAAATAAAATGGGCAAAACCACCAGGCAGTAATCAAGATGGGCAGCATGGCAGCCCCTAGATACAAGCACAGTCTTCTCTAAATATGTTCTTGGCTCACATAGTTACTAAATAGATACAAACATGTGACATTTTTGCCAAAACTTTACTTATGGCATTTTGATTGGGAAAGGGGTGCAATGTGCACCACTCTCTGGTTATTGCTGCACAGTACCTGCCAAAGCAGGAGGCCATGTCCTATCATATTAATGGCAAATCTATTTTTTCTTCATGGTAAAAAAAAAAAAAAAAATTAAAAATAAAATAAAAAAAAATAACATGATTTATGTAACTTAAAAAAATGCTTTTCATCTATATTTCAACCAATAACATAAATATATAAATGTAAAAATAATAAATACATACGAATACAAACAGTCTCTTACCAATAAGTTTGTTCTCTTTAACAAAGCATCTGAACTCTGCACCGGGTATTAATTCACACCATTTTCTGAGAACAAGCTAGAAAAACAGATAAAGATAAATTAATCTCCCAAATACGTTTTTATTTTAAGATGAAGTGTAACTAAATGCAGAATCTGCCACTCTAGCGCTGACAAAAGTGGCACACACATACACACAAGAAGAAAGAAGCATTTGTGGGCACATTTACATGTACCTGCCCAGGCTCCCAGAATGCAGTGTGATAACTGTATTTCTCAGAATTCTGAGCTGGAAGCAGGTTTTTTAACTTGTTTTAGACATTCAAATGTGAACACAGATGTACTATATGTATATATATATATATATATATATATATATATATATATATATATATATATATATATATGTAAATAAAAAGTACATCTGTGTTCATACTTGAATGTCTAAAACAAGTTAAAAAACCTGATTCCAGCTCAGAATTCTGAGAAATACAGTTATTACACTGCATTCTGGGAAGCTGAGCTGGGACATGCAAAAGTGCCCACAAATGCCTCGCTCTTCAATCCATAGCCATTTTCAAACATGGCTTCCTTTAAGCTTATGCCCGCTGCATTACACAGCTTTCATGGAAAGCCAAGGTTGGATTAAACACAAGCTGAGTATCCTATCCATGTACAGCTGTTTCAAACTTACTGACTATCATCAGAATGGAGCAGGATCTCACCCTGTGTTGTGGACCTTATGAGTAGTTAGTTCACCACAACAATAATTTATAATATGGTGGGCAAAAGAGCGACAGAAGCCCTCCACCGTACAGTAGTACAGTAAATAAATAGTACATCTGTGTTCACATTTGAATTTCTAAAACAAATTAAAAAACCTGCTTCCAGCTCAGAATTCCAAGAAAAACAGTTATCACACTGCATTCTGGGATGTACGGTATATATGTATACAAATATATAACCAGAAATTAGATCTATATCTGAGCGTAGGAAAATAATAATAATTGTGAGATTTTATATTAAGGTCAACCATTCTAATCTTATTCCACAAAAAGCAAAGCAAGAGCACCGCCAGATATTAGATAGGTCTTAAGAATAATTTGTATTTTGTAAAAAGTTGCAGGCAAAGAAAAGAAGCCAAATGGTCTCCTGTGGGGGGTCTTTGTCAGCTAAAAGCTAAAATGTCCATTCGCAATCAAGTGCTTATCTGGTAAAATACTCTTTATGTTCAGGAGCTGCAACATAAAAATGGATAAATGTAGAATGAATTGTGCTAAATCGTAGTAATCTGTCTTAAAACCCCTAAATTGACTTCCTCTCCATATAATCATCACATAGACTCGAGCCAAGCACTAGTAAGTACTTGGAAACACAGAATACCCAATGATTCCTGGGCAGGAAGTAAATACAAACATAACGGGATATAAAAGGGACTAATGAAATAATGTCTGATGTTAAAGGGACACTAAAGTTCCATATGGTCAGTGCTTCATTTTAAATAAAGTATATGGAAGGTTCCTGGATTTTATTAGTATATAATATCTCTGTGTATCGGTTTACTTGTATGTACTTTATATTATTAGGAAGTAAGCTCTGTTTTACTACCTAAAATCAAACATATGTGTAGGCCCTCTGCAGCTCATTAAGAAAAATACTTTGTAGGGCTGGATGTTTAGTGAAGTCCCCTAGCCAATCATGGACCACATCTCAGCAGCATGTTGCAGAGAGATGGTCACTGATTGGCTAGTATGAGACACTGCACACTCTCTCTCTCTCTCCATGATAGTCGGTGCCTTCATGAGCTGCATGAAATCTATGAAACAGAATATTGTTACACAATATTTTAAGAAAATAAACATTGATAGATGCTTTACCTCATATTTTACAGTGGGGTCTGGAGAATCATCTGTACAGTGAATAAACCTAGACAAAACACATACATTTTTGTTAAATAAAAATCTTATAATCATATCATTTCAATATATTCTCATATAACCAGTCACCATGGAAACAATACGATTATATTAAATTAAAGCAGCTGACTTATGAAATGTAAATTAGTAAATGATTGTAATGCATCTGCCGTGTTATGTTGTACAGGGGGATTCCCAGGCAGTGACAGCGATAGGAATTACCTACAATAAAGACCAATACTTTTTACTCTATTGTAAGTGTTTTATGCAGTGCAGAGCTCTATGGTAATGAAATACACAGTGCCTTGCAAAAGTATTCACCCCCTTGGCATTTTTCGTGTTTTGTTGCGTCACAACCTGGAATTAACATGGATTGTTTGAGGATTTGCATCATTTAATTTACAGAACATGCCGACAACTTTGAAGATGTTTTTTTTTTTATTGTGAAGCAAACAACAAATAGGACAAAATAACAGAAAAAGTCAATGTGCATAACTATTCACCCCCTAAAGCCAATACTTTGTAGAGCCACCTTTTGGTGGAAATCACAGCTCCAAGTCGCTTTGGATAAGTCTCTATGAGCTTGCCACATCTTACCACTGGGATTATTGCCCATTCCTCCTTGCAAAACTGCTCCAGCTCCTTCAAGTTGGATGGCTTGCGCTTGTGAACAGCAATCTTTAAGTCTGACCACAGATTTTCTATTGGATTGAGGTCTGGGCTGTGACTAGGCCATTCCAACACATTTACATGTTTTCCCTTAAACCACTCAAGTGTTGCTTTAGCAGTGTGTTTGGGGTCATTGTCCTGCTGGAAGGTGAACCTCCGTCCTAGCCTCAAATCACGCACAGAGTGGTACAGGTTTTGCTCAAGAATATCCCTGTATTTAGCACCATCCATCTTTCCCTCAACTCTGACCAGTTTCCCAGTCCCGGCTGCTGAAAAACATCCCCACAGCATGATGCTGCCACCACCATGTTACACTGTGGGGATGGTGTTCTTTGGGTGATGTGATGTGTTGGGTTTGTGCCAGACATAGCGTTTTGTTTGATGGCCAAAAAGTAAAATTTTAGTCTCATCAGACCAGAGCACCTTCCTCCATATATTTTGGGAGTCTCCCACATGCCTTTTCGCAAACTCAAAACGTGCCATTTTGTTTTTTGCTGAAAGTAATGGCTTTCTTCTGGCCACTCTGCCATAATGCCTAACTCTATGGAGCGTACGGCTTATTGTCGTCCTATGTACAGATACTCCAGTCTCTGCTGTGGATCTCTGCAGCTCCTCCAGGGTTACCTTAGGTCTCTGTGCTGCCTCTCTGATTAATGCCCTCCTTGCCCAATCCGTGAGTTTTGGTGGGCAGCTGTCTCTTGGCAGATTTGCTGTTGTGCCATGTTCTTTCCATTTGGTTATGATAGATTTGATGGTGCTCCTGGGGATCATCAAAGATTTGGATATTTTTTTTATAACCTAACCCTGACTTGTACTTCTCAACAACATTGTCCCTTACTTGTTCGGAGAGTTCCTTGGTCTTCATGGCAGTTTTTGGTTAGTAGTGCCTCTTGCTTAGATGTTGCAGCCTCTGGGGCCTTTCAAAAAAAAAAAAAAAGGTGTGTATATGTAACACTTAGATTGCACAGAGGTGGACATCATTTCACTAATTATGTGACTTCTGAAGGTAATTGGTTGCACCAGAGCTTTTTATGGGCTTCATAACAACGGGGGTGAATACATACGCACATGCTAATTTTCTATTTCTAAAAAATAGTTTTAAGTATATATTTTTCTTATTACACTTCACCAACTTAGACTATTGTGTTCGGATCCATCTCATAAAATTCAGATTAACAAAACATTGAACTTAAGGCTGTAATGAAACAAAATAGGTAAAAAGTCAAGGGGGGTGGATACTTTTGCAAGGCACTGTATATGGCACGTTAACCCTAATCTAAAATGAAATGGAAATATAGAGGGTTAACATTTGAAAGAAAAATAGCACTACTAAGACATATCTGTTTATAACTTTTCTATTGCACCAAATAATAGGAGAAATCGCACACCTACCTATTAAAGTCCCCACCTAATCCCACAATTGGAAGGTAATAAACAACCAAGATGATCTCTACTAGGTTCTCACACCTCTGATACTCCTTTAAAAAGCTTTATATGGATTTTAACAAGCTTTGGGGCAGAAGGATGGGGGAGATGAATGGAGCAAAGGGAGAGGGGGGAGTTAAGGGAGAGAGAAATAGAGAGAGGAAGGGAGAGAGAGGGAAGGGGGAGGAAGGGAGAGGAAGGGAGAGAGAGGGAAGGGGGAGGAAGGGGGAGGAAGGGAGAGAGAGGGAAGGGGGAGGAAGGGGGAGGAAGGGAGAAGAAGTGAGTATAGTGTGTACAGGGAAGAGAGATTAGAGGAGAGGAAGAGAAAGGAATGATAAAAAAGAGATGAGGAGAAAGTAAAGGGGGGTAAGATGGAGAGGAGGGGAAGAGAGGGGAGGGAGATGATAAGATGAGATAGTGGAAGAAGAGAGGTAAAGATAGCTAAGAGAGAAAGAAGATAAAATGGAGAGAAAGGAATAGACCCAAGGAGAGAATAACAAAAGGAAGGGAGAGGGGGAGAGAGAGGGGGAGAGAGAGGGGGAGAGAGAGGGGGAGAGAGAGGGGGAGAGAGAGGGGGAGAGAGAGGGAGTGGGAGAGAGAGTGGGGGAGAGAGTGGGGGAGAGAGTGGGGGAGAGAGTGGGGGAGAGAGTGGGGGAGAGAGTGGGGGAGAGAGTGGGGGAGAGAGTGGGGGAGAGAGTGGGGGAGAGAGTGGGGGAGAGAGAGGGGGAGAGAGAGGGGGAGAGAGAGGGGGAGAGAGAGGGGGAGAGAGAGGGGGAGAGAGAGGGGGAGAGAGAGGGGAGAGAGAGAGGGGGGAGAGAGAGGGGGGAGAGAGAGTGGGAGAGAGTGGGAGAGAGAGGGGGAGAGAGTGGGAGAGAGAGTGGGAGAGAGAGTGGGAGAGAGAGTGGGAGAGAGAGAGGGAGAGAGAGAGGGAGAGAGAGGGAGAGAGAGGGAGAGAGAGGGAGAGAGAGGGAGAGAGAGGGGGAGAGAGGGGGAGAGAGGGGGAGAGGGGGGGGGAGAGAGGGAGAGAGAGAGGGAGAGAGAGGGGGAGGGAGAGAGGGAGAGAGAGAGAGAGAGAGAGAGAGAAGAGAGGGAGAGAGAGGGAGAGAGAGGGAGAGAGAGGGGGAGAGAGGGGGAGAGAGGGGGAGAGAGGGGGGGAGAGAGGGAGAGAGAGGGGGAGAGAGGGGGAGAGTGGGAGAGAGAGAGGGAGAAGGGGGGGAGAGAGGGGAGAGGGGGGGAGAGAGAGGGGAGAGGGGGGAGAGAGGGGGAGAGAGGGGGAGAGAGGGGGAGAGAGGGGGAGAGAGGGGGAGAGAGGGGGAGAGAGGGGGAGAGAGGGGGAGAGAGTGAGAGAGGGAAAGAGAGAGAGAGAGAGAGAGAGAGAGAGAGAGAGAAGACAAACAGGATAGAGTGGCAGAAGAGAGGGACAAGAGAAATATGAGGAATGATGGAGTGAGGAGAGAACAGAAATAGGAGGGGGAAACAGAAACAGGAGAGAAAGGAGGGGAAAGAGACAAAGATAGGCGAGAGATGTTGAGGGGGGGAGAAGAAAGAAAGAAAGAAAGAGAGAGCTGTTCTCAGTCACCTCCTATACTTATTACCTGGGAAGTCTTCCCTTCAGACTGCAATTCATTACTATGTGTGTTAACTGGACTTATAAGTACCAACATAAATATATTCCACAGGAGTGTGGGCCCAAACACAGAGAGCCATGCGATAGTATAAGCCCCTTTCAGTAATGGCCATATTCTTTAAGCCTCGGCTATAAAACTATATTATTATAAGAAAACTGTCACATCTTATCTACAGAGCAAGTCACTGAATTCCCCTCACTTTTATCTTAATGTAAATTGTCTTTCTTGAGACAGAGTGACCTGTGAGGTGCTATATCAGTAAATAATATCTGAATAGCACGGTACAGAATAATGAATATATAAACCGTAACACAGCAGAGGATATACAAGCTGCGCACTAATGTTATTAGATGTGAAATTATTCTGGCAAAACAAATCCATGAAAATGTGTTTAGCTTCAGAAGTCCCTGGAGAACGCGCAGATCACTGGAAAAGGGTAAAGGGACACAGAAAAGGTCTGTTATTGCGCACATTTACACACAAATATAATTGTGGTTAGGTAGTTTTCAGAAAATTTATTTTGGGATGTTTTAAATGATACTTTTTGGCTAAAGCTTTGCTTCTGTTTTAATAGGTATCCACTAAAATAGTTATTAAAGGTAGTGTAATGCCTGCGTGGTGCGTTCTGCACAGGCGTACAATTGTTATTAAATATTGGCGAATCTTTGAACTGGGCATGTGTGGCATATTCGTGCATACGCAGTTGCCACACAAGAGAGCGTGTGTACAGATGGGGAGAGAGATACAGAGGGTACAGAGAGAGAAGCCACAGAAAGAGAGAGGGCAGAGAGAGAGAGAGAGAGAGAGAGAGATAGAGCGCGCAAACAAACACACACAGAGAGGGGGCACAGACAGAAAGAGAGGGAGCGCGCACAGAGTGAGGAGAGACAGAGAGAGCACAGAGATAGAGACAGAGAGAGCACAGAGATAGAGACAGAGAGAGCACAGAGATAGAGACAGAGAGAGCACAGAGATAGAGACAGAGAGAGCACAGAGATAGAGAGAGCGAGGGCACATAGAGAGAGTGTTCAAGGGGCAGAGGGGGAGAAAGGGCGCGCGCAGAGGGGGGAGAGAGGGCGCGCGCAGAGGGGGGAGAGAGGGCGCAGAGGGGGGAGAGAGGGCGCGCGCAGAGGGGGGAGAGAGAGGGCGCGCAGAGGGGGGAGAGAGAGGGCGCGCGCAGAGGGGGGAGAGAGGGCGCAGAGGGGGGAGAGAGGGCGCGCGCAGAGGGGGGAGAGAGAGGGCGCGCAGAGGGGGGAGAGAGAGGGCGCGCGCAGAGGGGGGAGAGAGAGGGCGCGCGCAGAGGGGGGAGAGAGAGGGCGCGCGCAGAGGGGGGAGAGAGAGGGCGCGCGCAGAGGGGGGAGAGAGAGGGCGCGCGCAGAGGGGGGAGAGAGAGGGCGCGCGCAGAGGGGGGAGAGAGAGGGCGCGCGCAGAGGGGGGAGAGAGGGCGCGCGCAGAGGGGGGAGAGAGGGCGCGCGCAGAGGGGGGAGAGAGGGCGCGCGCAGAGGGGGGAGAGAGGGCGCGCGCAGAGGGGGGAGAGAGGGTCGCGCAGAGGGGGGAGAGAGGGTCGCGCAGAGGGGGGAGAGAGGGTCGCGCAGAGGGGGGAGAGAGGGTCGCGCAGAGGGGGGAGAGAGGGTCGCGCAGAGGGGGGGAGAGAGGGTCGCGCAGAGGGGGGGAGAGGGCGCGCCGAGGGGGAGAGAGGGAGCACAGAGGGGGAGAGAGGGAGCACAGAGGGGGAGAGAGGGAGCACAGAGGGGGAGAGAGGGAGCACAGAGGGGGAGAGAGGGAGCACAGAGGGCGAGACAGCACAGAAAACTGAAAATAACATGATACCGTCATTTATGATGGGCAAGTTACTAGTATTTAACATTAAGTAATTGTGAGCTAAAAAATAGGTTTAACATATAAATCACGTATACTGGCAGTTTAAATACTAACAGCCTTATTAAATTGCGATTCGGGACATTTAAAAGGGCTCTATATAAGCACACAGCATATTTTTTTTACAGAAGTTTTTAGTTAGTGAACTTCTATCCAGAAGCAAGGTCTTCACCAAGTAAAAAAATATGCTCTGTGCTTATATTGAGCCCTTTTAAATTTACCGAATCGCAATTTAATAAGGCTGTATGTCAGTGGAAGTATTAGATAGTTGACTTTGAAAGTCAGGGATATAAAGCAAACTTTATCTATAGATGTACTCTCTCTAGTTCTTCCTATCTAGGGTAATTAATTAACTCCCACAATTTAGTGTTTATAAGCAAGAGGCACATGCCCAGTACGTATAAATATGTATATTGACATTGATTTGCTGTACTGCTGTATATTTATTTTTTAATGTTAACTAATGGTGAACTAAAAAAATAACTTTATTATGAAAAGTGCCTACACTGGCCCTTGTTGCATAACTAAGGCCTTTGATGGTCGTGTTGCGGCTGTGGATCGACGCAATTTTTCTGAGTCTAAGGGAAAGGCCTGGGATTGAAAAGGAGATTAATTACTTGTATTTCCAGAACATGGAATATATATGTAACAGGGTGGCTGTGCCGACAGGTTTGATGCATGGCACATCTTATCCCTCCTATTATAGCTATAAATCATTCTCTATATTACTGCCAAAGGCTTCTTCTGCAAACTTCCTATTTTGCAACTAATCTTCAGCTAAAGCTTGTTTTTCTGTTTTTCTTAGTGGATAGCTTGCAATAAATCAGCATTAGTGACTAGGATAGTAAAAGGTGCAACCTCCCTCAAAATCGGAATTTAGTTCAGGACACATAAAAATATTGCCCAGTTAATAGAGCACGAGAACATTAAAAAAAAAAGAAAAAAACTATATATATTTCTTTTGCTCAATAATTGATTTAAGCTGAGTGTACGAGAGGGGCGTTTACATTTCTGCACAGCAATACTTGCATTTTTTTATGCAAAGACACGGTTTCTGGGCCTGTGAATGAAATTGATCCCAAACCCAATCACATCCAATTCGAATAGAGTTTTCTGACTTTTTCCTGTTCCCTCTGGCCCATCCCTCCCTCCACTGATAGATATAAAACACACCCTCGTCATCTAGGTATATAATATTCCTGTGTATACATTTACTTTTATGTACTTTATTTTATTAAGAAGTGCTTATAAGCCCTTTGCCTAAAATCAAACAAATGTTACCTGCTTGGGTCTGCCCACTGCAGCTCACGAAGACACAGACACTACTGTACTTGCTGGGCTTTGTCTCATACTAACCAATCAGTGACCATCTCTCAGTAACATTCGGCAATGTGCTGCTGAGACGTGATCCCTGATAGGCTAGTATACTACACTGCACATCAAACCCTACATTTTCTATGACTGCATACACAGCAATGGGCACACCTATACAGGGACTATCTGTAAAAAAAAAAAAAAGAGTTTATAAGCACTTCTTAAAGTAGATCAAAGTAAATAGACGCACAGATATATTATGTATTAGTAAAATCCAGGAATCTTCCATACCCCTTTAAATCCCTGGTCCGTTTGTAACCAGACTCTTCTCTCTTCCCCTGCACATGCTCATTAGCATCCAGCCTTCATGTGTAAATGCAAGCCCTGTCATGCAAAATGTAAACACCCATCTCACACAGGCAACCGTCACCAAAGTGTCATGGATGCCACATGGGTCCAGTAGAGGCAAAATATTTTCTTTCTTTCTAATTAAATATTTACTTTATATTTCTTGCTTCTGGATAGCTACCTTGTTGTGGTGAAGGGGCTTGTGTACCTCAATGAAGCTGTGAGCTAGCTAATGTAGGATTACCCAAGATGGGCAGGTCATAGCAGAGAGTGCAGACAAATTGTTGTCCACTGGAGAAGGAACTGGCAACCCACTCCAGCATCTCTACCAAGAAAACTATATGGATAAGCACAACCAGAAACAGACAGATGTGCCTGGTGTGCGGTGTCTATATTGTCACCAAGAGTCAGACACAACTAAAGGACTAAGCAACAACAATTTTCTTGCTTGATTATGTTTTTAGTCAAACTCAAATTTGTCTAACATACGAAGGTTTTTTTTCAGTGACGGAGGGTCTTTGTGCGAAATAACATGGGGTCCCCAGTTCTCTATACAACCCTTGGGGTCAATAAAAAAAATCCCAAAATATATCTAATAAATTAAGATTTGCTGCCATTAGCAGAGGCCCCTACCCTGATGTGGACAGGGAGTGTATGGCTAACCAGGTAGTAAATAAACCAATTAAACCAACTGAACCAATACAGGGGCTCCTTTAATTTAAACTTTTTCCATATTATCATCAAGTACATTTTCCTCAAAACTGCTCAGTATAAATATAACATTTTTGACATACCTTGTTTTCCTTTTATTACCACCCATTTTGTACAGTGGCAATTTCTTACATTACTTCTAAGTCCTAAATCCAGATGCCCCAGGACAGTCACATATTTGACAAATGAGTAATTTACAGCCCCAGAAACATTATTTAATCCATTTGTATTAAATATGAATATTATGGATTTATGTGCACGGGTTCTCATTGTGAAACCCCTGAAATACACCCGCTAGAGTAATGCCAGCTGATGAAAAAGCATAAATATTTAAAATGACTGTAAGTGGAACAAAAAAGAGTAAAACTATGTATAATTAAGAAAATAGGATTCATTTTTCTTACAAAACCTTTTAAAATTTAAAGAGGTACCAGCAATGAGAGAATGTGATATATATCATGAACAGCCTAGTAACAACCATATATTAATCCGGAGGTACTGCAGAACTTGAAAAGCCTTATTACTTTCAAATATGATTTAATATAAGATCATTACCCATGTATAAAGTGTGTATATATGTATAGAAACTGCAATACTCTGATATATATATATATATATATATATATATATATATATAAATATATAAATAAATATATATATATATATATATATATATAATATTGTCTGGACCCTCTCCCCTAGTAGTTGGTGGTGTGGCCAAAGCTACGGCCTCTTGGCCTGAAAAGAGGGCCAAGAGATGGGCATGTGCGTGTATATATATATATATATATATATATATATATATATATATATATAAATATATAATAGGTAGCTGTGAGTGTCCAGTATTCCAGATGAATAATCAGAGTATTGATGTATATATTGATACCATTTTTATTGGACAAACATATGTCTTATATTTATGAATATGTTTTTCCAATAAAAAAGGTATCAATTTATACTGCAATACTCTGGTTATTCGTGTGTGTGTGTGTGTGTGTGTGTGTGTGTGTGTGTGTGTGTGTGTGTGTGTGTGTGTGTGTGTGTGTGTGTGTGTGTGTGTGTGTGTGTGTGTGTGTGTGTGTGTGTGTGTGTGTGTGTGTGTGTGTGTGTGTGTGTGTGTGTGTGTGTGTGTGTGTGTGTGTGTGTGTGTGTGTGTGTGTGTGTGTGTGTGTGTGTGTGTATATATATATATATATATATATATATATATATATATATATATATATATTTATATAATTTGAAACACTACACTTCAGTAACATTCTGCTAGGAGATGGTCACTGATTGGTTAGTATGAGACATAACACAACAAATACAGCAGAGTCTGTGTCTTCATGAGCTGCAGTGTGCAGACTCATACAGGGGCTATTTGTCTGATTTTAGACAGTAAAAACTGAACTTATAAGCACTTCCTAATAAAATAAAAGTAAATATGTACACAGGGATATTATATACCTAGTAACATTCAGGAACCTTCCTTATTGATTCCTTATTGATGCTCTTCTAGTGATTCAGATCAACTCATAAGGAAAGCACAGAGTACCAAGGATTCTACTACTTACTTACTAATCACGTGAAATCTTGGAGCGGCGGTGACATATGGTATACTCTGCAAATTATAACATCAGTTTACGGCCCGATGATGCCATTGCTGTAACAGGAGATACATCCAATAAAACGTCTTAAAGATTCCCTGCCATTCCTATTTATAGGACGGCAATTCCTGCACCAAGATAGTTAGGACATGTGACTAATAAGCAAACGACCAGTGGACAAACCGGTTCGACAATTGCAGTTTGAGACTGAAAAAAATATGTATACTGTTCAGAGTATCAGCTCCCAGCTAAGTGCTTGTTTCCACCCTGATAAGGTCAATAATGTAGGATAGGGGTTTTGGCTGAGGACAGGTCCAAAATAAGGGACATGGAAGATTTCACTAGGAATATAATATACCTGTGTATTTAATTTTATGTACTTTAAGCACAGTTTTGTCTGTCTAAAATCATCCAATGTTTTACCTGTTTGGTTCTGCCCTCTTTAGTTCATGCAGCACATGAATACACAGTATTTCAAATTAGCCCGTCGGTGACCCCTCCCCTCTCGACTAGCATGTTGCAGAATGTTGCCACTGATTGGTTAGTGAAATCCTTGTACTTAAAAGTACATGGTCTTCATGAGCTGCAGAGGGGAGAAACCGATTTGGAACTATTTGTAAGATTTTAGAAACAAAGAGGTTTTAAACATTTCTTAAAAATAAAGTACATCAAATTTGATATGCAGGGATATTAACTTCTCTCCCTTTAAGAATAATAAAAAAATGATAAAAATATAAACAAATATTTAAAGTCTTCCCCTACAGCAAAAGCTCATCACCAGGGAAAGCCTGCAACACACAGCCAGCTAGCTGACAGACAAAGCCGCCGCCCTCTTTTGATCTTATAGCGGGTGGAGACCAGTAGTGGCAGAGTCTGAGCTTTGATACAAGTCTAATATTGAATATGAAATGTAATAAAGATCAGGGACTAATTATAACATCCAGCTTATGGTATTAGTGCACTACAGTGGCGCTTTAGCTTTGCTTTAATGGTAGCAGACATTCATTTTTGTTCAAACAGGAATAAAACCCCCATTACACCAAGTATACTATATCCAAACGTGTTTCTCAATAAATGCTTTTATGCTCATGGCTTAAGTAGCTGCTAACAATATTAGCTGGTTAGATACAGTGTTCCCAGCTACTTCCCAGTGGCCCTATAAATTTCTGCAGTATAAATAAAATATATTACATTATTTTTTAAATAAAAGTTCTTAGACCTTTCCTCTTATCAGCCTACTGCGCTTTTTCTTCTTAAGCTTAGGGTATAAGGTTTAGTAGTTAGGGTATAGCGTTAGGGGTTTAGGGTTGTGTCAGATAACAAGTGCTAAAAACTATCAGCCTTATTAAATTGTGATTCGGATAATTGAATAGGGCTCTATGTAAGTACAGAGCATATTATTTTACAGAAGTTTTTAGTTAGTGAGCTTCTATCCAAAAGCAAGGTCTTTACTAACTAAAAACTTCTGTAAAAAATATGCTATGTGCTTATATAGAGCCCTTTTCAATTGGCCGAATCGCAATTTAATAAGGCTGTAAGAGTGGTGCATGCAGTGACGGTCAGATAACAGGAAAGATCCAGTCTCAGTACAAACAACATTGGAATCCCATTACACAACATATGCTAAATATAATATTTCCTTAATTATGCTCATAGGGGTTCAGGGTATAAGCTGCAGGGTTTAGGGTATACTGTTTAGGGTTAGGGTAGTGGTTGATAACAGGTGCTATATACTAAAAGAGTGGTGCATGCAGCTGCGGGCAGATAACAGGAAAGATCTAGTCTCAGTACAAACAACATTGGATTCCCCCAATACACCACGTATGCCAAATATACGATTTCCTCAATTATGCTCATAAGGGTTCAGCAAATAGGGTTTAAGGGTATATGGTATGAGCTATAGGGTATAAGCGATAGGGTTTAGGGTTATGGCAGATAACAGGTGCTATATGCTAAAAAAGTGGTGCATGCATCGGCGGGCAGATAACAGGAAACATGCTGTCTCAGTACAAACAACCTTAAATATTCCATTACACAACGTATGCTATAGTATTTCCTCAGTAAATGTCTTTATGCTCATGGCTTCCATAGCTGCTAATGCTGTTCGCTGGTTAGATACAGTTTCCCCAACTGCATTTGGTCCTTTAAATATCTGCAAAATAAAGTTATCAAATATATAACATTACTTTTTGCAGAAAAGTTCTTTATATAAAATAAACTTTTCTAAAAGTGGCCCCCGTGTGACGCCATTCCTCCGGATTTCTGTCTATTTTCCTACTTTGCCATCTGGATGCTATTCGTGTAAAAATACAATGATAAATTATTAAAATTCCTCTCGGTGACATTGTGTGACTTTCCCCACATGTGAAAGAGAAGTATAAGCAGGATCTGTGCCACGTGGTGCCACGCCAGCAGCCACAAACATCAGGCTGGGTACAGCAGTCTAATCGATCAATAGGAACAGATGAATAAACGCTGCAGATGGACGGCCCATACAGGCCAAGTGATTGCAGGTCCAGCAGTGCAGAGAGAAGCAATGTGTCTGCACAATACAAGTTACCAAATCTGGATTACTGCAGCAAATTAGAGCGCTCTCTTACTGCATCCCTACTTATTTAAAGGGATATGGAGGTCTCCTGGATTATGAAGCATCTGATAGCAGGGAATCAGTAGTGTATACATGGAAAAATCCCCAAATAAACATTAATAACCCTATACTAAAGTTTCCAAGAGCTCTACAGTTTTCTTGTAGTTGATTTTGAGAAGGAACACCCCTGTAAACTCATCTTAAATTTGCATATAATTCATAATTAGCTGTGGCCAATCAGAGGAGGGAACAACATTGTATCCGTTTCCCTAACAGCCTAAAATAGCATCAGTATAAAATTCCAGACCAATCCTCTTGTGATAGCGCAGCACAAGGTAGCAGCAGGATGGCGCTGCCGGTATTCCGGTGCCATATCATAGAGGCATGGCTTAGGTAAGCTGTTAGAGTGAGGGTGAGGGTTAGGCTAACATTATAAGCTAAGAAGTTCTCTCACAAATCGTCAGCACCATCTAGCGGTTGGACGCCGCACTGCAGCGACACCATTACAGGATAGAACCAAAGTCCTATAATATTAGACACACAGATTACATGGAGTCATTCTATACACTTACAGATTTTTTTGTTTTCCACACCTCAGAGGTGCATACATAAGCACCTTATACTAACCAATAGAAACACTGCATTCAAGTACGTATTTTAACCTTATATTAACCTTCAAGCCAACAGCAGCACAGTGCAGAGATCCAAAGTAGCACTGCCTGAGTTGCCTCCTTGTGGTGGGAACAAAAGACCGCACACCCCATGATGCTTTGCTGCAGACTGACTCCCCAGACATTGCACCAATGTTGTATTTGCCTCTGATTGGCCACAACAAATGATGATTTAGCTTAGATTTTCAGGAGCATTCCTTCTCAAAATAAACTTTTCGAACTTTACGGTAAGTTTATTGATGTTTATTTTTGATTTATTTCATGCAAAAAAAATGGTTGCATACACTACTGATTCTCCTCTATCAGATGCATTCATAATCCAGGAAACTTCTATATACCTTTAAAGAGACATGGAAAAAATGTGTTTTGTTGTTGCACCAGAGGATATCTGATAATCTGTCACAGTGTGGTCTCAGAGCACAAAAACATATTCAGATGTTTAACTGCACTTGAGGGCTTGCCCTCTGCTAACCATTGAGATCTACAGGCTAAAGCAGGGGTGTCCAAGTTCAGTCCTGCCGGGCTGCACACAGGCCTGGATTTGTGGATTTCCTTAATGCGCACAGATGAGTCGATAAGGATGACTGAACAAATGATAGACTCACCTGGGTGCAGCAGGACTATCCTCAAATCCAGGCCTGTGTTCGGTCCAGCAGCACCAAACTTTGATACCACTGGGCTAAAGTAAACAGAATTTACGTAAAGGTATATGGAAGTTACCTGGATTATGAATGCAATTAGTAGTTTATGAAAACATTTTGGGTATGAAAACATACCAAAAAAACATTAATAAACTTACCCTAAAGTTTGCAAATTTCTTCAGTTTTTAGGCAGTTGATTTTAAGAGAAAAACGCCCTTGAAAATCCAAGCTAAATTAGCATAAAATTCATAATTAGCTGTGGCCAATCAGCAGCAGTTACAACAAAGCTGCTTGGGAGGCAGACGTGATACTGACAGCTGATTCGCTAGCACAAAACTCTGCACAGCTTATTGGCTAGGGCGCTCTGCCTACATAAGTGCCTTAGGGGTGGAGCGCACAGAAATGTCAAATGTGCTTTGAATTACTCAATAAACTGATTTGATATGAGACACCCAATCAGACAGATGTGCACACACGTGTGTACATCCACATGACACCATATATGAAGAAATATCTATGTGATAATTATACATATAAAGTCATCTAATTAATGTAGTGCCTCATTAGACTACTCAATAATTTGAATTAATTATAACGTGCATCCTTATGTATAACCAGACATCTATAAAATTGTTATAAATATTACCCATAATGGAAATAATTATATCCTTTAAAAAAAATAAAAAACAGCAATAATTCACAAAAATGTTTTTAAGAAACTATTTCCTGAATAGCAATTACCATAAAATACCAAAATGATAACGTCCATACGAGTAGATCACAGTAGATATATATGAGCAGATATTTAACACTACAGTGGTCCCTCGGTACTCGTCTACCTCAAAACTTGTCAAATTTGGTATTCAACGCATCTTGATGAGCAAAAAAGTATTTGGCACTAGAGGCTTCCTTGGTACTCATTGCACTTGGTATACGTAGTTTTCGCCTCTCATCTTGCTTCTGGAACCAATTAATGATGAGTGCCAAGGGTCCACTATATTGTTTTCAATCATTATAAAAGTTCACCTCTCACTCTTGATTTAAAGGAACTATGTCACCCAAAAATCAGATTGGATTTATTTATTCTTAAAGGGATATGTAAGTTTCCTGGATTATGCATGCATCTGATAGAGGAGAATTAGTAGTGTATGAAAAAAATAAGTTTGCATGAAAAAATACCAAAATAAACATTTAAACACTTACCTTGAAGTGAGCAAAATCTATTGTAATTTCTGACAATTTAAAATTAAGGTCAACACCTCCTCCAATTTGTTTTGGTCAATCCGGTAAGATGAAAGATTTGAGACATAGCACTATGTTAGTTGCTATGGCAACACCACACAGCATATAAAGGAAGTAGGGATGAGTCATATACCAGCAGTGACTGGGAGGCTGACAACACTGCTCTCCTATTGGCTGAGCAAGCAAGAGCAGGTAAATAGTGGGTTAATATTGCTTCCCGGATGCTGCATGCCGATTGGGTGGGGATCAGGAACTTGTGTAGACTGCCCCTGGGGGCGTCAACATAATCATTAGAGAGATTTTTAGATATTAATAAAAATTTAATGTTTTATGAGATGTGCTGCATAACATTGGCTGCTTTTTGCCTATAGAGTGCAGAAATGTATTAATCCAGCTGATTTAGATATTATTAACTTTTATTTGTAACGCGCCAACATATTCCGTAGCGCAAGATATCCGTTTAAACTGCCTAAATGTTGTGTTATCCACTTTTTCTAAAGTGAATAAATCCTGGGAAATTTCTTTCTGTGGTTCTTGCATTTATATGCAAATTAGGAAATAATACATTTGAATTAGCTGCTTTGATGTGCGAATTGGAATTACAGTCTGCTTTTCTATCTCTGTAGTGCCTAAAATAAAGTCATGCAATGTTATCTGGCAGTTAGACCCCTCTCCAACCCTTATCAAGCATGCTTAGCTGTACATGAACATACTGAGATTCAAAATCATTTCTAAATATTTCAGAAATGATTTACTGCAGAGAAAACCTGCTAGTACAATGTATATCCAGTTTTTAATGTTCTTTAAAATTAAATCAACTTCCTGCTGGAGTGACAGTGGTCCTTTAAACCTTCTGTATTTCAAACGGTTATTTTCTGTACAGAGATTGCATTATATCCCCTTTGTTAGGATGTTTTTTTTAACCTTCTAAGTACCTATATTTATGAATGTGTCAATTTAATAATATGTAAAATATAAATAAATATATATATACATACATATATACCCCCAGTAATTTGTATTTCTATATATTATATGTTGTCTAAATACACAGACTCCTACACGCTAAGTAACACACTGAAAGGAGATAAAAACCCAAAGAACAATTTTGCTCAATCAGCTTTGTATCCACTGCAAATGGATGTTTATTGCCCCCACATGGTGAATTAATGGTACTACAACTGCTTCAATATCACATAGAATTGTGTCTGTGGCTGGAAAAATGCACAGGCTGATACTCTCTTAATTGAAATATTAATTAAAGAGTCAAATCACATTACAATTAAAGGGATATGGAGGGTTCCTGGATGTTACTATGTACATAATATCCCTGTGTACCTATTTACTTTTATGCCATCTATATTTTTAAAACGTGCTTATAATCTCTGGGGGTCGGGGGTATTTCTGCCTAAATCACAATTTATACCTTTTTTCGGTCTGCCCTCTGCAGCTCCCTGAATACACAGGCTGTGAAGTACAGTGTTTCAAATTAGCCAGTCAGTGACCTCTCTCAAGCAGCATGTTGCAGAATTTTGCCACTGATTGGTTACTACCCCTGTATTTAGAAGTACACCGTCTTCAAGAGCTGCAGAGTGGAGAAACCAGTTAGGAACGATTTGTAAGATTTTAGGCACTTCTTAATAAAACAAAGTAGATAAAAGTAAAGAGATGCACAGATATATATATAGTGATATGCAGAAACAGTTTGTGTAGTTTTTTTATTTTTATTAAATAATAATTTAATTATAATTACCGTAAATATTACTTACAATTAAATATGAATTTAAAGATAATTAAATATTAATTTAAATATAATTATTAAATTAAATATTAATTTAATAGCTAGCTCCTCTTGCTATGGAACTACAGTGGTCTTTATTAGAACAGAAGGATCGGACATCTTTCCTATGGTACTAAATGTGATTTTATAGCCTGAATAATACAAAAGCAATGTTCCAAGACATATATAAAGTAAAATGATTATTAATGAAATCTCTGGCAGTTCGAGAAGACTCTCAAGTGCCGATCGTTCTAAACAGACAACTAATCCTTATTCTATAGAAGTGTGATGTGGAAAAATAATGATTAAAATAATACTAATCTCTTGGCTTTTAATGGGATTATACACATCTCTATAGCGCTGGAAAATCTTTAAAGAGATGATCTCACGGGGAATAAATTTATTCGGAAATATCAGAAAAGAGAGATCTTCACACAAGTCTACAAAGGAAAGGGGGAAGGATTGCAGTGCGGCTTAGTCAACCTATGTCACTAGAAGGGAAGCGTATGTGGCCCCTGAGGCCTTTATAGAGACGCACAATACACTTGGCGAAATTGTAAAATTACTGTAGGAAAAGGTGGATTAATTTGTGATAGAGATATCGGTAATAAAAGGTGTTCAGAAGTACAATAAAGGAATTATTTGCTATTTGTCGAGACTTGGGAAGTGTCTGAGGGCCATATGTGGCCCCCCTACCACCTGATGTCTACAACTGGGTAGACTAAAGCCAATTTCCAGAGTTTGATTTCCTGTAGTATTGATGGATTGGATCTTCTCGCAGTCCAAGGGACTCTAAGCAGATTTCTCCAACGCCACAATTCAAAGGCATCAATTCTACAGCGCTCAGGCTCCTTTATGTACCAGCTCTCACATCCGTCTGTTACTACCAGGAATACGTTAGTTCTTACTATGAAGACCTTTGTTGATAGTGTAATATCTTGATTGTTTAATAGCTTGTCCGGATATGCCATAGCTTGCCTTCCCAGAAGCAAATATATTTTAATGTCATGGCTGCAGTCACTACCTGAAGAAATCTTGGAATCCAGGAAAATAAAATCTGTCACTGCCACCACTTCTTCCCCATTGATTTGCCATGAACAGAGATTTCTGTTTATTCTTAGAGAAGATTAATTATCTGCCTGGTATGCCAGTTACTCCTCCATGTTTTCGGAGAGAGGGAGCTACCATTGTAAAATGGATTTTTGTCATGGAGACTGAACTCTGTGAGCAGATTGAGTCAAAAGTTCAGGAGTCAGCTCAAGACAGCTACGTTTTAAGTTATAATGGTTACATTAATTTTCTGTGTTCCTCAGCAGTTCAAATTATCTAATAAAAAGAGGTCTGGAAGCAACAAAAAGCAAGTGTTAAATCTTGCACACATATATAGTTTGGCTCAAAAGTTTGCATACCCTTGGGAATTGGTAATATATCTACCATTTTAAAGAAAACATGAGTGAGCAGCAAAACTAATTTCTTATATTTCTTTTGGGATTCATATTGAACTGTAGGTTATAACAGAATGGCATAAAACAAAACATGGCAACAAAGAAAAAATTAAATGGCCCTGATACAGTTTATTGCCCCCTTTAGCATCAATGACAGGGTGCAGTCTTTTGTAATCGTTGTCTTTGAGGCCCCTAATTCTTGCAGGTGGTATAGCTGCCAATTCGTCTTGGCAAAATGTCTCCAGGTCATGCAAAGTCTTTGGTCGTCTTGCATGAACCGCACGTTTGAGATCTCCCCAGAGTGGCTCGATGATATTAAGGTCAGGAGACTGTGATGGCCACTCCACAACCTTCACCTTTTCCTCCTGTAACCACTGGAGGGACAACCTGGCCTTGTGCTTAGGGTCATTGTCATGCTGGAAAGTCCAAGAGCGTCCCATGCGCAGCCTTCGTGCAGAAGAATGCAAATTGTCCGACTAACATGCTGCATTCATCTTGCCATCAATTTTCACAAGATTCCCCGTGCCTTTAGGGCTCACCTCACCCCCCCCCCCCCCCCAAAAAAAAAGAAACATCAATGAGCCACCACCATGCTTCCCAGTGGGGATGGTATTCTTTTCACTATAGGCCTTGTTGACTTCTCTCCAAACATAGCGCCAGAAGCTACGAGGCGTGCAAAGGTGCTGTCGGGCATATTGTAACCAGGCTTTTTTGTGGCATTGGTGCAATAAAGGCTTCTTTATGAAGTTCCAATACATTCTCACGCAGATCTTTTGACTGTTCTTTCCTGTTCCCCATGGCTCAGTATCTAGCCTGCTCAGTGTACCCACGTGAGAGCTAACAAACTCTTTTATACACAGGTACGAATTGCAATTTAAAAAGCCACAAGTGTGGGGCCATTTTAACCTGTGTGTGTCACCTTGTGTATCTGTAACAAGGCCAAACATTTAAGGGTATGTAAACTTTTGAAGAGAGACATTTGGGTGATTTCTGTTATCATTATGATTTAAAAAGGAGCCAAACAACTATATGATAAAAAATGGCTTCATATGATCACCATCCTTCAATAAAAGACATTTTTCTTTGCATGTTCGGTCATATTTTCAAAATAAATAGCAACCTTTCACAATTTCTGCCAGGGTATGCAAACTTTTGAGCACAACTGTATTTAAACTTAAATCACATGTAGGTGACACCTACCCTTATAAAGACCACTGTAAAATCCTAACAAGAGGATTTTGCATTGTTCATTAATAAAATTCCTATTTAATCTTTGAAAGTGAGTTTAATATTAAATACTATTATAATACATTAGAGAGAGTCTTCCTCCAGCTGAATGGACTATCTCCACCCCCATAAGGTCACAGAGTAGGAAAAGGGGAATTAAAGAGAGACTTCCCTAAACAATCTGATATAAGATGCCAAGCAACCCTGCAGCAAAAGGAACCCACTTTAACACAGCAAGTATCCATACACTGACATAATTTTGCCCCTGAAAAATGTAGCAATGCCTGTACACAAAGCTGTCTCCACCCTTGACCATTTGAAGGGTGGAGACCAGCATCAGCTGCTGAGTTTGATATTTAAAAGTAATGTAGATATTAAATATTGCAATTTCCTTTAAATCGATTGAATATGGATATTTTTATGATATCTAATTAATTCATCTAGCTCATGTTGTGAGGAGCCTCCAAAATAAATGCATTGTATATTCAGAAAATAATAATAATAATAATAATAATCATACCAATAAATAATTTAGTAATTATGGAAACTCTAAAAATATATAAGACTATAATAGACCATTTAAAGTCCATTATAGTCTTACATTTAGAATATAAGAAATATTTATGTAAAATACTGTTAATCTACCCAGATCTCCACCGGTCATCTGCTCTTTAAGAACAAGCCCAGTTTTATCATTTATATTTATTGGTTCCATGCTCTCACCGGCAGCGGACTTCTTAATGAATGAGGCTACTAGAAGATAGCCAGTGCCTGACATCTGTTGCAATAAAACCGTCATATTCAGTATAAAATGGGCCCCATCCTTCGAGGCTCCATGTTCAGATTATGCAGAAGTTCAGAGACGCCTTGATCTCTAATCCTGACACTGGCACATTCTGTTCCGTGTGCCAGTCAGTGATAATACAGTTACAGCGGCCGTATCGGCTTTAGCAGCAGCCGTGCAGAGATGGAGAATTATTCTCAACTGCTAAAGGAGTTTAATGAACTGTGTTTCACGGCCAGAAATAAACTACCATACAGTTCATGGTCTAATTATATGTATGTACTATATTAGGTCATTACAGAGCCAGTAATTACACTAAATTAAATCCTGCGCACGTCCGTGCCTGCAGTGAAAGACTGGTCTGTAAGAACATGCAGAGTAGGACTGAAAATACAATAAATTGTAAATATATATATGCATGAAAAAAATTCCTAAAATAAACATAAAAAAAAAAAAAAAAAAAACTTACCCTGAAGCTTTTAAATGTCTTCAGTTTTCAGGTAGTTGATTTTGAGAAGGAATGCCCCTGAAAACCCAATGTAATTTAGCATAAAGTTTATAATTCATTGTGGCCAATCAGAGGCAGCTATGTCTAGGTAGGCAGGCTCTGCAGCAAAGCATCATGGGATGTGATGTCTTTTGCTCCAACCACAAGGAAGCATCTCAGGCAGTGCTGCTCTGGATCTCTGCACTGTGCTGCTGGTGGATTGATGATTAGTATAGGGTTACAAAACATACTTGAATGCAGTTTTTCTATTGGTTAGTACCAGATGCCTATGTAGGCACCTATAGGGGTGTGGAAAACACGTTTTATTTTTAAATAAAATAAATTGGTGTGTATAGAATAACTCTGTGTAATGTGTGTTCTAAGCAGTGAATATTAGATTAGAAAAAGTTAAAAACAGAGAAACTTCCACATACCTTTAAATGCATTCCTCTGAATCAATATAAATGTCCCTCATCTATACGCTAATATATTCTAATCCCCCCTCCCAGAGAAGCTCAGCCTTGCCTGAATCTTCATCATGGCATGACAACCATAGTCACTTCCTAATGGCCAGCTCAAGCAGGAGAAGATACTACCATGGTCACATGTATACTCAGCATCCTTCTTTTTCAAATAAGGGCATTTATAGGCAGAAAGATTTAAGGGGGTTAAAGGCATCAGGCAATTTTCTGGATATCATGTGTAAGTCTGTCTGATTGGGCGTCTCATATCAAATAATGTTATTGAGGAATTCTGTATATTTATAATTCAAAGTAGATTTGACATTTTTTGTGTGATCTCCAACCCCAAGAGCGTCCTAGCCAATGAGCAGTGCGGAGGTGTATCCTAGCCAAATTAGCTGTCACTATCACTGATGGCTCCTAAGCAGAAGGATATAGATACATTGATGTACCTCTCTCTAATTGGCCACATCTATTTATGAATTTCATGCTAATTTAGCTTGCATGGATTTTCAGGAGCATTCCTTCTCAAAACTGCATGAAAATGTCAGTAATTCTGCAAAATTAAGTAAGTGTATAAATGTTTATTTGGGGATTTTTTACATGCAAAAATATTTTGCATACACTAATAAGTCTCCTCTATCAGGTGCATTTATATTCCATGAAAATCCCATATACCTTTAATGCAAGTATATTGCCTTTTCAAATAGTGGCTCTGATTAATTGGTCTATTTTCTATCATGTTTGAAATATGGTTTCCAAATGCAAAGAACAAAGTAAACGGAGGCAGAGGCTGTATTTGAAAGCTAAATTACAATTCAGAAAAATACCTTGGAACTCATGAGTTTGCGGTGAAACACATTATCTACAAGCTGGAATTAACCTTCGCAGAAGAACTAGCAATCTGGAAGAAGTGGATTGTTTTTTGGGACATACGGGGGCAAGGCTAAGTGTATGCCTGTAAGAGATGAATAAGAGGCGAGAAGTTTATTTTAAAAAAAACAGATATCAATCTCTGTACTTTCTGGTTTTGTTGCCTTTTTGCTTTTGCTCTGTCCCGTCTTTGCCACTAATTGTATGTGTGATCCTCTCTACTTTAACTACATTGTGGATTCAGTTTGGTTGTTCAACTTACCAAGAGCATGTTCAGCTGGCTAACATCATCTGACAGCGCAAAGCACAGTGTTGTATAGTTGAGGACAATATCTTTTTGCACGACCATTACTATTTTTTTATACTTTGCGCGTGCAAATTACCCTTGTGGCTTAGTCTTCCCAACGGTGGACGTGGACTCCGTGCTCACTGTGACTTAGTGAGTACAGCTACACCCTACCGACAAGGTCGATCTAAGACCGACACATGTGTGGGGTTTACCATTTCTACTGTTCAGGGTAGAATTGCCTGGTATTTCAGGGCTGGGTTACTCTATTGGGAGAGACCAGACTGATATACTACAGGATATTTTTCCCTGTGAAGGGCACACATGAGCCAAAAGAGGTTGCTCTCCGAGTGCGTTATCATGTCCATAGAACTAACCTATTAGGGTTAGTTTGTTCTCTGATCGAGCACTTCTAATTTTGTTGTTACTTTGATTTATAAGGCAACAAAACAAAGAAGCATCTGAGATTACTAGGATTCATCTATCAACTAATTGCAGATTGTATTATAAAATTAGGCTGGAGATGTCTTTCTTTTATATTCTTCGCTCTTGTCACAAATTATATGAGAGTGATGTGGATAGTCTATTTCCTTCTCTTATTAAAGGACAGCTGGACAATGAAAAAATAAAATTACGGACTCAGAGCATAAATAAGCAGGAAAAAGGTTTGTACATCTAATTAGTAATTATAAACAAAAAAAATGTATCTGCAGGACTCTGGAGAGATCTATGATACATTGGTGGAAGCTGTGCATGTGCGAGGGGCATTTACATTTCTGGAGAGCTATTGTTGCAGTGAATGATGCAAGGGCAGCTTCTGGGCCAGTGAGAGAGAATGGGTGTGGTATCCATTTCAAGCTTATACAAGTATCTTTACAATGGCTCTCTGTTCCCTCCACTGATATCCCAACCCCCCCCCCCCCCACCACCACCACCATCATCATCCAGCTCTAATGCTATAATGTAACAAACACAAAATGTATTCCTGTACTTACAAACAAACAGAGCCTACATAATGTCTTATTTTTCCAAATAATGTCTTAAGTACATGGCATACACAGCTGCTAATATTCTTAGTTTGGTACACTTGCAAGCAAATATATTTTTCTTGAATTGCACTGGTCCTTAAAATATAATCCATTGGCCTTTTCATTAAATAATAATGATTTTAATTGCTCAGATCTAATCCCTTGTTTACATGGAAGGTTTCCACCTCTAGTCAGCACTTTCTTCCTGCATTATGCAGAATCTTGAAAAATAATCTATAACGTAATTGATGAAGACCTTGACTCAGAGAGAACTGTATTTATTATGAGAGTAAATATGCTCACAATCAATTTACAGCAATGAGGAACAACATATTTCCTTAAAGGGGCAAACAGTATATTTAATTTGTTTCATACTTATGAAAAAGGGTAAAATGATTTATGTGAGATAAGGAGATTAAGGAGCTAATGAAATACCTATAATGTGTCATTTTTAAGTAGTAAGGATCAATATATAACTTACTATATCAATATACTACTTTGCCAGGGCGCAGTTGCAGCGCAAGCGTTAGCAGTAACCCGCCATGCTCACAACTATATATGTGACAAGAATATTGTCCGTCAAAAAATGACGGCAATAAAATTGTAAGTGAGCTAATGCTGTTTGGTGTATGGTAATCAAAAAAATAATACATTAATAAATGAATATACTTTACTTATTTGGAAGTAATATATGCAGGAAGCATTGTGTTGAAGAGCTGACAATCTGTTTTGATGTTGCCGCAGCATACAATGTGTGTTTTCAGTGTTGTGGAGCTGCTGTGTAAGTGTCAGCAATGTGTGTAGTGTAAATAGGGTGCGTGCGCGAGTAAAATCCATTAGGGTAGCTGTGTACTTCCGCATTGTGTAAGTTAGTGTTGTAAAATAGCGCCTAATGTGTGTGGTACGCGGCTGTGGCTGATTTTGCGTCCTTGTTGTTGGACCTCGTACGGCTTTTTGGAAAAATCTATATGTGTTTCGTGGTGTTTTGCGTCTTTAGGGTCCTGTAGCCTCGGTTTCATCGGCGGCCATTTTTCTCTCGCTTAGGAGATTTTCGGGTGTCTAAAGTCTTTAATTTCTACTTAAATTGAGTTGTAACTTCACTTTTAGAGGTGCTGGGTGCCCCCCCCCCCCTTGCTGAGGGTAAGCTTTTTATGTATTTTCATGTGCGCGGGTTTCGGCCGCTAGTGTCGTATTTTTGCGAGTTCGTAATATTTTTTTTTGTAAGTTGCGTGGCTCGTATTTGTGGATGCTAAGTCAGTAATTGTTGCGGTCGCGGTGGGAGCCTCCACTTCCGCAAATTCGGCCCCTCGCTTTTACATACAATCCTGTGATTTTTCATGAAAGCTCTTACAATTACCTCAGTAGTCCTTTAATGACATATGTAAGTATCCCTGTCTTTGCCTTTTTCTAATCGATCACTTGCTGCTTATATCAGACACTCACATTACATGGAGTCTTTCTATACACAAACAGATTTATTTTATTTAAAAATAAAACTTGTTTTCCACACCCCCATAGCTGCATACATAGGCACAGTGTACCTTCCAATAGAAACACTGCATTTGGATACAGATTTTAACCCTTTACTAACCTTCAAGCCAGCAGCAGCTCAATGCAGAGGTCTATAGATCAGTGTCTGGATCATCATGCTTCCTTCTACAGTGGGACTACACATCCCATGATTCCTTTCTGCACAAATCGCCATCACTGATTGTTACAATGCATTAAAATGTCTTAGCTGCTTGTGATTGGCCAAAATGAATTATGCATTTTATGCTAAATTTAGCAGAGATATCCAGGGATGTTGACTAACAAAAGCAACCGCTTGCAAAAGCAAGAGATTTAGCAAACATCAGGGTTTATTTTGGTATTTTTCATGCAAAAACATGTTTTCATACACTACTGATTCTCCTCTATCAGATGCATTCATAATCCAAGAAAATGACATATGCCTTTAAATGTTTCTCTAAAATGGGTTTATGCTTATAGCTTATACAGCTGCCAATATTATATATCCCAAGCATGTGAAGTTTCAAACAATTTAATAAAAACTTCACAGTGATCAGAGATATCAGATGAAGGATTAACGGAGGATAAAGATGTTTTTACATTAGGGCTAAACTTAATTAAGCCTCAAAATAAAAAATAAAAAAAGGGTCTTAGGAAAATGCGGTTATCTAATTAAAAAGGATTTTTGATTAAACCCTTAAGTTACAGATAAACCGAAAGTGATCATTTTCTAAAGATGTTAATTTTAAACATAGGACAGTACATCTAGAAATGGTTGGGCAATGTTTTTTTCCAATAATTGAATCACAAAAAAGCCTGTCGAAAAGCAAAATGTGTGATATATTTGATTCTGCAAGAACAAAAAAATCTTACAAACTCAACAAAAATGACAATTACGCACAATACTAACTTGAATAAGTAAATCCAATGGATACTTTTTTTTTGCCACACGCGTTTCACTTGACCGGCATCAACGCATTTAACATTGGTATCTTTTAACTAATATTTAATAGATTTATTTTTTAAATATATATTTTAATATATGTTTCTGCCTGTTACTTAAGAATTAAGAATGGGAATGGCTGGTATGCATTTCTTGTCTTTCAAGTTATACCGTATATACTCGAGTGTAAGCCGACCCAAGTATAAGCCGAGGCACCTATTTTACCACAAAATACTGGGTAAAATGAGTGACTCGAGTGTAAGCCAAGGGTGGGAAATGTGCTGCCCCCTGTGTCCCCCTCTCTCTCCCGTGTCTCTTCCCCCCCACTCCTCAACCCCACTCTGCATCCTCAACCCCCCGCATCCTCATCCTCAGCCCCCCTCCTCATCCTCAGCCCCCCCTCCTCAGCCCCCCTCCTCAACCTCAGCCACCCCTCCTCAACCTCAGCCACCCCTCCTCAACCTCAGCCACCCCTCCTCAACCTCAGCCACCCCTCCTCAACCTCAGCCACCCCTCCTCAACCTCAGCCACCCCTCCTCAACCTCAGCCACCCCATCCTCAACCCCCCCTCCAGATATTACATTTGGGCATTTTCCTGGAATAATAGCAAACACTTGAGTTTTCTTTCATGTGACTGCCTTACAAACTTTGCTTGATCTTTGTTCCTGATCATCCTCTAACCCTTTTTCAAAACCTGATGGGGGTGGGGTGGTAAACACATAATGACTCCAAAGTGATGGGTGCTTCCTGATTGGAGTCCCATATCACCCTTAGGCTTTCTCTCCCTAAGGGTGATAGGGGACTCCAGATGTAGATCCCTTGCTCACTGTGTAGTTATCAGCTACACTCTACTGAGGAGGCCCAACTAAGGCTGAAACGTGTGTCTAGGGTTTGTCTGGTATTTTGGTGCTGGATCACTCTATTTAGGATATTTCTTCTTGTGAAAGGCACAAGGGAGCTAAGAGATGACGCTCTCAGAGTTGATGACCATATCCATAGAACAACCTATTAGTTTGTTCTCTGCCTGAGCATTGTTGGTATTGTATATGTATGTCAATAAGATCAGTGCACTACCATCATGTTATTGTGTATCTACACCAACCATGTTTAGTCACTATGTTTTAAGAAATAAACAATTTAACATAAGTATAGCATTTCTTTGTTTTATAAAAGAAAAGTTGGGTTTATGCATCATAAATAATATGTTAATTGGATTTTTTCCATTCTGTATGGTGCACAGTATGAAAGCTAAAATGACATTTAGTACAAGCAAAGAATTCTGGGTAGGAACAAGTAAATCAGAAGTCTGTAAAAATCACTTTTAGTCTCCTACCCATTTATCCTGATATAAACAAGACCTGGAGAACTTGTGAGAGGCAGGTGGATTATATTTGTACTATTTGCTTTGTTGGCACAGATTTAGAAAATATTGCAAAGTATATTAAAGCAATCGGAGTTGACAGAACAGTAACTAAATACAGATGTCCGTGGGTTCCTTGGGTTTCCTGAACCTTGGCAAATGTGTTTATTGTAACAATCGAAACTAGTTCTACTGAGCACCTCTTAAAAAAAGAGACTCTAACAGGTACAAGCTACAACAATGGATTAAATTCAGCGCATTATCCCCCTAGACCAGCAGCATAATAGGACCAAGCAACTGAAAGAGAAATCATCTGCGCTTGTAAAATCCAGAATCGCACAGCATTGAAATTATTAGTAAATCAGCCGCACACTCCATCAAGCAGAAAATGTTCAATTAAAAATCCAGCTACTCACGGCTGGGTGAAGTCGTGGGTAACAAAGTCGGAGCTCTTGAAGAGGAGGAAGATATCGCTCAGGGTTTTGCATTTTAGAGAGCTGTTCAATGCTATCCAGTAGGCGTCCTAGGTAGAGGAAAGAAAATAGTTTTATGGTGTGAAACCTCCATAAACATGTAAGAGCTACAAATAACAAGTGTATAATACATTGTATAAAGCAGATTTATTTAAGTATTTTAGGAGAAACATGTTTGTGAAGTGTGTAAACTAACATTAGCAGCTGTATAAGCCAAGAGCATATTAGAAAAAAATATTTGCATCTTGTCAGACTTGAGCACTTGCAGCTAGCTTGAAGCCTGAACTGGTGAGTTTATCGGTCTAATGTTTTAACTTTGTAATGCTAGTAGCTCTTACTTTTATAGTTTTTTGCCTGACAATCTGTGCTGCTTAGCTCCACCCCTTTTACATAATTAGGGGCAACTGTAGCAGTCTGTTTGACTGAAGTAGATGAGACCTCAGCTCTACAGCAGTCACACAGGAGCACACTGCAGGATGTCTACTACAGCTGCCATGCACCTAATTATGTAAAAGGGGCGGAACTAAACAACACAGCATGTCGGGCAGAAACCTATAAAAGTAAGAGCTGTAAAGTATCACTTCTAGCATTACAACGGTTAAACATTATAAATCATGCAAACATATGCAGGCACTTTCATTTTAACATACATTTTAGTACAGTGGTCATTTAAGCAAGTTGAGAAGAACGAGTATGTGTAGACACCATGGAATACTTTGCAATTATGAGCAAACACTGCACTGATACCATCTCAAGCTTGGTGGATGGATCAGAAAGGCTGACTGGCAAATAAACAATGGCAAACGTCAGTGTAAATTAACAGTAGGAAAATGCACTACTAACATTTAGCTGATAAAGTACCTATGGTTTTCAATTTTAATATATTTGGTACCTCCGATGAGTCCATTTAATTCTCTGTAACAATTTAGACAAAAATTTTAATTGTTCTTTATTCATAGAACAATTTAACACAGTTTGCACAAGCTGCAGCTTTATGTAGATATAAGATGATATTACACTAATTGTCCACAAAAAGTAATCCAACTAAAAAACCCTATGCTCCACAGAAATATTGATACTGTATAAAATGTTAATACACCAGCTGGATATCATAGCGTAACTTTAAGAAAAGTGTAAAATTGTCTTGTATATAATTTTCTTGCTTACGTTTAGTTTGGGGAGTTAAAAAATGACTGTAACAATAAAAAACATGTATATGGTTACCCTTGGAGAGCTCCAGTTAAGTTTGGGGAAGACACTGCCACCAAGTGAATTGATCGCTTCTTGAACCTTTACTGAAAATTCTGGGAATTCTGGTGCCTGCGAAAAGAAAAAAAAAGCGTAAGTGCAAACAATAACGTTTGTCATTTGTTTAAGACCCCTCTCAACCGGGCATCTTGTCCCCAGTACCTCACATCCCCAGGAAAACCTAGTA
This sequence comes from Discoglossus pictus, assembly GCA_027410445.1. Lineage (NCBI taxonomy): Eukaryota > Metazoa > Chordata > Amphibia > Anura > Alytidae > Discoglossus > Discoglossus pictus. The sequence continues at coordinate 383,358,573 of CM050167.1, forward strand.
GCATACTTTATGAAATCTCTGGGGAAAAAACAGCATTTAGAGACCAAGCATGACTGGGTAATATCCATACATCAATAAATGAACAGAACCCAGTAACACAAAGGAAAATTTATATCATGGCTTATCATAACCAAGATGGAGGACAGTTACACATTGCACATAATAACGATATGGCTGTCAAAGTCCCAGTATACACGTTTGGACGACATCGTCCTGGAGAAAGGGATCGCACAGCTAAGCCATGTTAGCCCAGGGCGCAAGCCAGTCCAATAGTCCAAAACAGTCTTAGGGTCTCCCTGGGTGTTGCAATAACGCAACATGGTGCCACACACAAACATCGGTGGCAACACTATCTATCTTCAGCCAACATGACAACCACAGTCGAGGAATTTAAGGGTTTGGGCATTGTTCTTGGTGGGAAATGGAAGGAGCTGTGTTCTGGTACCAGGTTCCCCTCAGATCCCGCAACAGTCCAGAGTCACCAAAAATCCAGTGGACGTCACACTATGGACATGATAATCCACCTTGAGAGCAGCCTCTTCTAGTGCACTTGTGCCCTTAACAGGGAGAGATAATCTGTAGTATATCAGTCTGGTCCCACTCAATAGGAGTGATCCAGCCTAAAATACCAAGTAATTCTACACTGAACAGGTGAAACAGCAAACCCCAGACGTACGTTTCCACCTCTTTTAGGCCTCGTCATTGATTTGTAGATGTACTCCCTGAGGTACAGTGAGCAAGGAGTCCATATCTGAAGCTTCCTATGGTCCTTGCTCACTGTGTCTTAGGGAGTACAGCTATACCTCACTGAATGATTCTCCTGTCCATGGTAGAATTGCCTGGTATTTCGGGGCTGGATCACTCTTTTGGTTGAGACCAGACTGCTATATTACAGCTTATTTGTGACGGGTACACGTGAGCTAAAAGAGTCTGCTCTATCATGTCTCTAGAACAAACCTATTTAGTTCTCAGATTGAGCCGCTCTCTGACCTACTACCATTATATTTAATAGGTCATAGACAGGTTCTAGTTGAAGATCCTAATTATGCAAAGTTGTATTCAAAAACTGTTTTGAAACTCAAATATAACTATATACTGAATTGCTTCACGCTTCCAATGTCTGCTAAATATAAATATAGGAGGTTTCTGGATTCTACTAGGTATGTAAATTATCTGTGTATCTATTTACCGGTTTTTACTGCCTAAAATCAAACAAATAGTCCCTGTATGGCTCTGCTCTCTGAAGCGGTACTTGCTGTGCTGTGTCTCATACTAACCAATCTGTGACCATCTCTCATCAACGTGCTACTGAGACGTGGTCCCTGATAGGCTAGAACACTACACTGCACACCCAGCCCTTCAGAGTCTGTGTCTTTGTGAGCTACAGTAAACAGACCCGTACAGGGATTATGTGTTTGATTTTAAACCGTAAAAACAGAGCTTATCGCACGACTTAATAAAATAAAGATTATAAAAGTAAATATATACACAGGTATATTAGATGCTCTAATGCTTGCTTCCATTTTCTTTACCAGTCTAAACAGGGTGTGATCTTGTAACCTAATAAGCTTTCCATTAGTATTAATAATAGCACTGGCAGTTGTAACTCCCTCCCCCCTCAGGAAGCAAATCACTGAATGATACATTCCAGAGCTATATATTCACATATAAAAGGAAATACATGAAATACAGTATTCATATTTTTGACTACTGTGATGCTTTTTATTTATTATTTTGTTTGCAATTAACCATTTTTTAAAGTTTATAACAAATAATGAAGTTGTCAGAAACCCCATAGGGCTTGGATGAACAAAATAATAATATCTTGAGAAATTAAAACTTTTAAGTAAAGTAATTTGATTTTTTATATTTTGATGTGCCCTCTAAATTAATTAATATCTATAATCAGTCAAAGGCATTTTGACTTTTTGACCAAACGCTACTTTTTTTGCACAATACATATAAAATATAGTTATACCCCAGGAATCTATAGAACAAGATATATATCCAAATTGGCACTAATGTTTAAATGTAAATTTATATATATATATATATATATATATATATATATATATATATATAAAACACATTTCTTTTACTTTTTATGGGATTCATATTCAACTGTAGGTTATAACAAAATGGCACAATCATAAAACAAAACATGGCAACAAAGAATAAAAATAAATGACCTGTTCTAAATACGGTGTATTGCCCCTTTAGCAGCAATTACAGGGTGCAGTATTTTGTAATAGTTGTCTATGAGGCCCCTAATTCTTGCAGGTGGTATAGCTGCCCATTCGTCTTGGCAAAATGCCTCCAGGTCATGCAAAGTCTTTGGTCGTCTTGCATGAACCTCACGTTCGAGATCTCCCCAAAGTGGCTCGATGATATTAGGGTCAGGAGACTGTGATGGCCACTCCACAACCTTGACCCTCCAGTGGTAACAGCAAAAAAAGGTGAACTTGGCCTTGTGCTTGTCATGCTGGAAAGTCCAAGAACATACCAAGCGCAGCTTTTGTGCAAAAGAATGCAAATTGTCTGCCAGTATTTTCTGATAACATGCTGCATTCATCTTGCCATCAGTTTTCATAAGATTCCCCGTGCCTTTCGAGCTCACACAAGTGGATAAGTGGCAAGTGAATAAGGTGCTAATCACAAAATTATGATATACTAGCGAATTGCCCGTCAAAAAATGACGACAATGAAATTGTAAGGTAGCTAATGCTGTTTGGTGTATAATAATGAAATATATAATACATTAATAAATGAATATACTTTACCTATTTTGAAGCATTGTGTTGAAGAGCTGACAATCTGTTTTGATGTTGCTGCAGCATTAGTGGTGTGGAGCTGCTGTGTAAGCGTGCTGAATGTGTGCAGGGTAATAGAGTGCGTGCGCGAGACGAAACCGTTAGCGTAGTGGTGTACTTCCGCATTGGCGTAAAATGGCGGGTTATCTGTGGTCTGCGTCTTTGCGGATTATCCGTCGGTGCTTCGTGGTGTTTTTCGAGTTTCGTGTGGTGTTTTGCGAGTGTGTTGTGGTGTTTTGCGTGTTGAGAGTGCTGTAGCCTCTTTTTCGTTTTGTTCGTCGGACATTTTTTCTGTCGCTTAGCGATGGTATTAGTGTCTAAAGTGTTTTATTTTTATTTAAATGAAGGTGTAACTTGGTTTTTTGAGGTGCTGGATGGTTCCTCTTGCTGTAGGTAAGCTTTTTATGTGTGTGTTGTGTGTATTTATTGTGTTTTAAATGTTTGTATTTTGGCGTGTTGCGTCCGATGTTTGCGAGGTCGTAATGTCTGGTAACGTGTCTCGTATGGTGTTTGCGTGTGTAGCCTCGTTTTCGTTTTGTTCGGCGGCCAATTTTTCTCTCACTTAGCAAATTTTTTAGTGTCTAAACTCTTTTGAGTGAAATGAAGGTGTAAGTTGTTTTTTTTGGTCCTGGATGGTTCCTCTTGCTGTAGGTAAGTTTTTTATGTATGTGCTGTGTGTATTTATTGTGTTTTGAATTTTGTAATGTTCGCGAGTTGCGTCCGAGTGTTGCGAGGCCGTAATGTGTGTTAACGTGTGTCGTATGTTGTTTGCGTTGCTCGTAAAATTTAGCGAGTGTCGTAATTGGTGTGTCGTGTTGTTTGCTTTAGCAACAACTCGCATGCTTAGAACTATATATGTGATTACCTAATAAAGTTAAAGTGCTTAGTGGCAAATTATTATAGATTATAAGGGTGTTGGAATACTGATTGCACTTATTTAGTGCCTATGAATAAATATTAAATACTCCACAGCCTATTGATCAGACGGAATTGAGCTCCCCTATGGTTAGTCCTAAATCAGCATTAATGTCCACACTATGATTAAAGATAATGATCGGCGTTCCCCATTCCTACCGTCCTATTTGGCTATATATTGTTGTGCAACTGTATGTACTACTGTACGGTGGAGGCTTCTATCGCTCTTTTGCCCACCATATTATAAATGATTGTTGTGGTGAACTAGATACTCATAAAGTTCACAACACAATGTGTGTATGTATAATATATATATATATATATATATGTATAATATATATATATATATATATATATATATATATATATATATATATATATATATATATATATATATATATATATATTGTGACAGATTCACTGCCACTCTCAGGATCCGTGCCTTGTTTTCCAGCACCACAATGGAGTACTCTGGAGCCTTTTAAATGTTTAGTAGATTGGGGCTGTTTATTTGTCAGCATACAACAGAAAATAAAACCAAACAGAAAATAAGTCCTAGCTTCTCATTGAAGCCCTGCATAACTGAACTGTAGTTTCCCTTACTGTCTTATGTAGGCGTGCAAACATACAGTCCATACAACGGTAGCAGATGTGTCTTTTCCTCTCACCTCTCTTAGGCTCTGTATCTCCGGCCTCTCTTTCCAAAGCAGATCCCTCCTGCGGTCATCACCTTGAGGGACTTTCTGTTCCTCTCATCTGCGTACCTTCTCTTAAAAGCTTCTGGCTTTGTTCCATTAGCTTTCAGTGCAGCCTCTGACTTCGGTCCTGCACACTTCCACGCTCCAGCACTGTCAAACAGCTTTCCCCCTGGAGACAGCGACCGCTGGTCCTGATTGCAGCCACACCCCTGCCTTTTGAGCAGGTTGTTAACTCTCTCATTCCTGGGGAAAAGTCTTGAAGAGCTCTCTTCTGCCCTCTGGTGGCACTTCACCACATATCCCCCACCCCAGCTCGACACCATGGGGTTGAGCGTCCAACGCCGTGAGGCCGTATCCGCAATCCAACGCAACCTCTGTATCATCAGTGTTCTCTTTGGTACCTCCTGCGATCTGCTAGTGATCGTGACCTCTTGGTTCACTATCGCTCCGTGAATCTTCGTAGCCTCAACTTGTATCTTGGCATCCCTAACTTCACTCTGCGACATCTGTGACACCTCTGGTCTTCCATCGCTGAGGGTATTCTCCATTGTAGGAATTTTGGCTGCTTTCCACCTTGCACACTTTTCCACTTTCTTCATTTGCGCTTTCAACTCACCCATTTGGGTACTTGTGTCTGGCTCAGATAGCAGCTGGTTCTCTTTGGTCGATCTGTACAACTCTTGGTCAACCTCCGTGACCGCTTGAGCTTGTCTGGCTCCCTTCAGACCTTTCTGTAGGGTCTCCAATACTCTTTCGTTAGGATCATCATCATCATCATCATTTCCATTTCGCAGCTTACCTTCTTCATCACTGCTTTCAAATTCCTTTGTCTTTCCTTGGAACCGTGTTTTCTTTCTGGGTGAAGAGACAATTATTTTTCCCGCTCTTCCTTTCACTTCATATTTTCTGCTTTCTTTGCCGTTCGGCCTGCTGTCACTTAAACTTTGAGGGTAGGACACCGGCCCGCCCATCTCTCCGAGTGTCCTGCCCCAGGGACCCTTGAAAAGTACTTCTTGTACTTTGGTATGAGAGTATGTTTCTCCATACAGTCGCTTCCCTGGGGGTACATCACAGGTTTCTGTGACCTTGTCTTTCACCAGATGCACCTTTTCTTTTAGACCCATCATCTTATTCTTTTCTGGTACAGCATCCTTAAGAGGCTCCACAAGCATGTCCTCTCTCAGGGCTGCTTCTTGTGCCTGGGTCCGCACCTCCTCTTTCTTGCGGTTCACAGCAGGACTACTCGTTACCACTGTGCTTTCAGTCCTGTAAGGTCTGCAACTCTCTACCTCTGCCAGGAAGGATCGCTCAGTTGTTGGGTTTTGCTGGAATATCTCCAGCTGTTCACCAACTCCAGGCTGACACTCAGCAGATAGGCCAGTACACTTCTTAGTGGCCTCTTGAATCCTAGATTCCTGGAAAACACTTTTATTTCCGGCATCCTCAGCCTTCATCCGTATTATATCTTCTTTCAGTGGCTTGTCCACTTGCTTTGCCTCCAAGGCTTCCAGCTTTTCATCGTCTTTGGCTTCCTTCAGCCGCAGTTTCTCCTCATTAGTTTGTTGCAAATCCAGTTCACTCTGCTTGTACTGGATCTTTTGCTGTATGTTCAATTCAGGAATCTCCTCTGACTCTTCTATCAGGTCCTCCCCGAATATCTTTGTCTGCTCAGCCGTGTTTTCTTCACCATTCTGTCTTTCTTGTACAAGCTCCTTAGCTATGCCTCGCATATGAGCTTTCTGCAAGTATCGCTCTGCATTCAATGTAGCATCTTGTGCACACAGTTCCTGAAGATCGGACTTAGTCTCAACTCCACTCTGCTTCAACTGTGCCTCAATATCAGGGAGTGTGCTCACCCTCTGCTTTTCTGGAGTATGGAACAGGAGCTCCTTTTCTATTGCAGCTGCTTCCCTCTGGGATATAAAGTCAGTGGGGAGGTCTCGTTTCACCTGTTCGCCACTGTGCAGCCGCTTCTGCATAATTCTCTCATTCATCTTGTACTTGGGGGGACTCTTCCACTGCTCCCAATTAGACATCGGTGTCTTCTTCCTATAGGACACTCTGCTGTCCTCAAACACAGGCTTCCTTCTCCATTCAGGAATATAACCTGGCATCATCCTGATGCCCTTAATTTCAGTAGCAACTTGCCTGTCTTCTACTTCCGGCTTTTTGAAACCCACTGGGATAGAGTTCAACTGTACTCCTTGCTTTACTTGTTTCCCGTCTTGCTTCTCTTTATCCATAGCACTTTGTTCTATGGCAAACTGAGACAGAACGCTCTCGGGACACTTAATAGTTTTAGAAGGACACACCTCTTAGTTTACCCTCTTTTGCAGCATGGGCTCCGTCCGCTGCAATTACTTTTTGCCATTCCTGCTGACAAGCTCCGCCCACTTTCTGGCGTGTAGTGGCATCTACCAGGGCTTTCACTAGTTCCTCCATGGACATCTTGTAAGGTGGGCTGTCTTCTTAATACAGACAATTTAGCATCCCACCACTGCCACCATAAATGTGACAGATTCACTGCCACTCTCAGGATCCGTGCCTTGTTTTCCAGCACCACAATGGAGTACTCTGGAGCCTTTTAAATGTTTAGTAGATTGGGGCTGTTTATTTGTCAGCATACAACAGAAAATAAAACCAAACAGAAAATAAGTCCTAGCTTCTCATTGAAGCCCTGCATAACTGAACTGTAGTTTCCCTTACTGTCTTATGTAGGCGTGCAAACATACAGTCCATACAACGGTAGCAGAGGTGTCTTTTCCTCTCACCTCTCTTAGGCTCTGTATCTCCGGCCTCTCTTTCCAAAGCAGATCCCTCCTGCGGTCATCACCTTGAGGGACTTTCTGTTCCTCTCATCTGCGTACCTTCTCTTAAAAGCTTCTGGCTTTGTTCCATTAGCTTTCAGTGCAGCCTCTGACTTCGGTCCTGCACACTTCCACGCTCCAGCACTGTCAAACAGCTTTCCCCCTGGAGACAGCGACCGCTGGTCCTGATTGCAGCCACACCCCTGCCTTTTGAGCAGGTTGTTAACTCTCTCATTCCTGGGGAAAAGTCTTGAAGAGCTCTCTTCTGCCCTCTGGTGGCACTTCACCACAATATATATATATATATATATATATATATATATATATATATATATATATATATATATATATATATATAGTGTATGGTGAGCAAAAGAAGCCCTATACCATACAGGGTACAGAAACAAATAATACATTTGTAAGCACATCTGCAAGTCTAAAAATAAGTTTTAACAACGTATTAACCACTCCAGATTCCCAGAAATACAGTTACTGCACTGCATTCTGAGTAACTGGGCGTGGACATGCAAATGAGCAGACAATGCATTCTTGCTCTTAAATCCAAAATGTTATTTTATACATAGCTCCTTCAAAGGTTGTTGTGTTATACTCACTCACACAAATCCATTGCACAAATTAAATTCAACCTTGCACTGATGATAGCCATTAAGCTTGAAACAGCTGTATGTGAGTGGGTTTAGGATTTGTGCAAAATCCAATCCTTTGCTTAAAAGCTGTGTAATACAGCTATGTATAGGAGCTATGTATAAAATAGAGTGAGAGCACATTGTGGTCTCATTTGCATGTCCCAGCCCAGGGTCTCAGCATGCAGTGCATTGACTATTTCTGGGGAACCTGAGCAGGAAATACGTTTATCAACTAATTTTTTATACATTCAAATGAAATTATAAAAGTACTATTAATTTTCTGTACTACTGTTCTCTTTATGGTTGCGAGCTTCTATCATTATTCAGCCCACCATATGTTTAATGATGAGTAACCAATCAGGATTTGTGCAGCTGACATGGCACCGGCAAGCAAAGCCCTAACAAAAAGGTGACACAAAAACATAATTGCAGAACAAGCAAAATGTCTTTAAATAACCTGTTTTTCTTTTAAGTGCATTACAGAAAACATAGGTGCCTGGGGTGCTGGGTATATCACCACCTCCCTCATGTCACCTAACTCACACTGTTTGTTGATGTCATCACATTATACTGTCGAGGATAGCCTCAAGGTTAGAGGTTTCCATATTGCGAGTTATGGAAGGACAGATTACTGTTACTAAAAGTCCTACACGGCGTAGATTTGTCTGCGGGACTATTATACTGAGCAGCGTATATGACTCCTACCTGTGCCAATATGTTTACCTCATATATTGAGGTATTAAACTATGAGTAATTCCTATTATTGTATTTGGTGTTTTTAATATAAATAAATTTACTGCACAATCAAAGACTGGTGCGCTCTCTTCTCCTCCTTATTTTACATAAGACATATGACAGCAGTCATGACCATTTCCCCCTATCCCTGTGTGACATTTTCCACCTAATGTTATTGCTGAAGTCAATCATTTTTTTTTAGCTAATGATTGACTGATTAAAGTAACATCAAGGCCACAACTGCTAAAAAAACTAAAATTCTGCCTCGTGACTTCAATGGCTTAAGGACAAACAATGTGACAGGTGGGAGTAAGAAACAGACCCAATACCTCAGGCAGGTTATCGTTCATTTTATTTACAGAAGTCTTTATTGTTGCAGTTATAAACACACATTTATTGATTTCAAACTAGGTACTCACAGTCCTTTATCTGGTACTTAAACTCACCCTTTAAGATGTAGGTTTAGGAAGATATATAGTAAGGTACTTTGGGGAAAGCACATTGTGCGTTAGATTGTAAGCTCAAAAGACAGGACCCTCCATTATTTAGCAAAGTGTTAAAATAGTTTTTGCCTTGTACTTAACCCCCTGTATAGAGTTACGGAATATGTTGACGTGTTACAAATACAGGATAATAATAATAATAAACAAAATAAAATATCCACAAATGCTTACCGTGAGGGTTGTCATATTTTCATCGTCTGACCACTAGGAGGGAGAAAAAAAAAAAAATCACAGATGATTATGATATGCATATAGATATATAAACTGTTTTAAGACTGAAAATGTAAATCATTCAACTCTTTTTTTTTGGTTAGTCCGCTGAGGATGCTTTTCCTTGGTGAGTGTGGTCTATTCCTATTCAGAAATACTCTCACTACATGAACACATCAATAGACTCTCCCCTAATGTTCGGATATTCAATCCTTCTCTGAAAACTCACCCGATCAGAGAAACATAAAACCTACCTCCTTCTTACAATCAACCACAAGTTAAATCAAAGTTATATATACTACTGTAGCTCTCTCACACCTCTACTCCATCGCACAACAGCTTTGATCAAGCAGTCCCTGTGTATACAATACCTATTAACCTATTTTCTCTTACGTTTTAATATCTCACAAGAGCAGGACATATATATATATATACATATATACACACACACACACACACACACAAGTGTACTGATCACTGACCTAAATAGATATTTGATAGTAGACTGATCAGTGGCCTCATGCAATCAGAGAAATGGCCACATCAGCCCTCCGAGCATGAGGTTCCCAATCCTTACAATAGTGTCATGACTCAGTGTTATATGAAAATAATAACAATTTAACCCAAACCAAAAAGGTAACTAATCTGCTAGGCTTCAGATGATTATAAATATAAAATCATGTGAAGAAGCTCCTATCTTGTGATAATGATAACCAGGGCATTGAAATGTATTCTAACCTGCACCTCATCTTCGTCATTACTATTGCAGTCTGTTTGGGAACACGAAGGAGATTCTGGTCTGTGAAAAGAAAATAGAGGACAAGCATATCAAGTTAGGTACATTTTAGAAAATAAATGAACAAAAAACTTTATGAACAGGGCTATTAGATAGACACTACACAAGATGAGACGTGTTCTTTGCTCTACCTTACATGAGTCTGTATTTATATGAAATACGTTATATTGTAATTGAGGTTGAAAAAATACTTTTAGTCCATCAACCTTTCTAGATATCCTCTGATCTACAATGATGGGCAAATCTACTTCTTATCCGATATCAGTTATATGTGTCTAAAGTTTAACTAATCTCTTGGAGCACCATTGCAGTTTGTTGCAATTGATCAGATTGAAAAGCTTTCAGCTAGGATTATATATTACCACCAGCACATCTGCCCACAAAGAAAATGATAAATGTTTTAAATGAATCCCTAGCTCTTGTATTTAGACCCTCTTCGCTATCCTCTGTCTGTAAACTGCACATGGCAATAGGTATGTGAGTGCGTGATGGTGTAGATGTGATCATGTACGGGAGGTGGGGGGACTGTACAGACAAGCATGGAAGCTATAAGAGGCGATCATCAGCCTCGTTACAGCTCTCAGTCTCTGCATTTGCCCAGACAGAAAATGAGGTGCATGGAACATTGTCTAAAGTTCAATTTCAGAGCAGATACAGCTTGAAACAGAAGAGCGCTGTCCCATTACATATCAGTTCTTTCCTTCTTCTTCCTACTGAATGGTAACCCAAGTGTTGAAACTTCTCCCCAATGTCACCCTGTTGATGAAATGTATTCACACCTACTATGTGGCACTTAGGGATAAGAATAAGTGACATACTGTACCTTCCAGAGACAACAAGAGTACCGTCATCGAGTAAATAGTCCTTTACATTTTCTGGCAGTGGGATTATAACACTAAAAAGAAAAGTAATAAGAACAACCTCTGTTAAGACGAAAAATATATTAATCTGCAATTAAAGCAATGATATAATGGGAGTTCTTGTCACATGACCTTTTTATTTTACTACTTTATAGAGTAACACAAGTTTTGCAGTGTTGCCTATGAAAAAAATAATAATATGCGGTGTGATATAACATGGTATAAAGTTTCCTCTCCAGTGGGCCACAGCGAACAGTTCCTGTAATCCTAGGTGGTCTGACATGCAAGTACTGACCAGGCCCAATCCTGCATGGCTTCAGGGTGGTGTGACTAAAATCAAACCTAGGTTGCAGCGGTGAAAGCACCAAATCCTAATCACTGGACCACCAAGGGAACCTCAAATTAGGTACCTCAGTTCTAATGCATCAAGTCTGTT
>CM050167.1:383374989-383377489 GCA_027410445.1 Discoglossus pictus
TTTCATGCTCATTATGAATAACATAAATTATCTTGGTTTTGGGGTGACCATCCCTTTAAGTGATATAGAGCAGTCAAGGTATCCACAACTGTTAGATTAATTTACTACCCACTTAATTTTGTTTGTGTCAAAACTACTTTTGTACATATGTTCAGTCTGATTATATATATATATATATATATATTCAGTCCCTTCATTTCTCTTTATTACAATGTTGTTGTTTTTGTTTAAGATGTAGTTTAATAATAGGATGTTCTTATTGTAAATTATATTTTATAAATAAATAAACTATATTTGAGTATATTAAAAGAATTGTTATTTTATTCACCAGTGAGAAACTCACTTATGTCATCCCTTGCTCCCAATTCTTTATTGTCTTCTTAGTTTTATCTGAGATAAAAACATTTCCCCACTCCATACAACTTCCTCTTTACCCACAAATACTACTTTTGACTCACTCAAACAATAAGTACAATTAATGTCATTTACATGTTTCTAACAGGGTCAAGGATTAGTACACCATGGAAAACCCCAATTCAGAAGCTCCACCTGTCAAAGATACCATATTAAAGGAAGAGGTAATCATTTTTTGTCTCTTCTTCTTTCTTTCCCTCTCTGGATGTCTTAATGGTATATGCCAGGGCAAGTTTGGTCCTGGGGAGCCCCACTCAGGCCTGTATTTGAGGATATCCTTTCTGTGCACCGGTGAGTCAATCAAGATGACTGAAGAAGCAACTGACTCACCTGTGTGTAGCAGGGATATCCTGAAATTCTGGCCTTTTTGGGTCTCTCCAGGACCGAACTTACCCACCCCTGGCACTGGCGCTTTACAGTAGAAGGGAAAAAATCCTGTCCACAGTGCCTCATCCCAAAACTTGTAGGAGTGTAAGTGAAAAGCCATAAATCTAAGTTCTACAACTCATTGGAGTATTCCATCACATATATAGTTGTGAGCGTACGAGTTGTTGCTAACGCTGCGGGCTCGCGTAGCGAGCTGCGGCCCTCGCGAAGCGAGGGCACTGCCCGAGGGTCTCAGTTGCTGGCATGGAGCGCCGAAGGCGCTCCTTGCCAGCAACTGCGACCCTCGCAAACTTCACGTCGCAACCCAAACAGTACGACACACACATTACGACACTCGCAAACAACATACGACACACGTTCACACACATTACGGACTCGCAACACTCGGACGCAACTCGCGAACATTACAAAATGTAAAACACAATACATACACACACCACATACATAAAAAACTTACCTACACCAAGAGGGAGCACCCAGCACCTCAAAAATACAACTTACACCTCGATTTTACTTCAAATAAAACAGTTTAGAGACTAAAAAAAAAACGAAGCGAGAGAAAAAATGGCCGCCGAACAAAACGAAAACGAGGCTACAGCACTCTAAACTCGCAAAACACCACAAGAAACTCGCAAAACACCACAAAACACCTACGGATATTCCGATACAAACGTATAACACACATTACTCGCCATTTCACGCCAATGCGGAAGTACACGACAACGGTTTGGGCTCGCGCACGCACAGTGTTACACTGCACACATTCAGCACGCTTACACAGCAGATCCACACCACTAATGCTGCAGCAACATCAAAACACATTCACAGCTCTTCCACACAATGCTTTAAAATAGGTAAAGTATATTCATTTATTAATGTATTATATATTTCATTATTACACACTAAACAGCATTAGCTACCTTACAATTTCATTGCCGTCATTTTTTGACGGGCAATTCGCTAGTGTGATATAAAGCACAGAACTAATGTAGGAGCTCTGCCGAAACGGTTCTACCGCCTCCCAACAAATCACCAGGAAATCTAAGCTACTTTTCAATGTACAATAGACTCTGTTAACCAGAACTCTCAAGCAACCAGAAAAAAATTGAATATTGTACTTTAAATACAAATTACAATTTACAAGGCACAACAAATGCCAGGAGCCAGGTTGTCCGGCCACAAAATGCTTACAGGCATCTAGATTTCGTCCAATGTATGTTTCTGCAATTCAGTTTTACCTGGAAGCAGACAGGCATGAGTGACTGAGCCAGGGCAGTGTTGGCGTTACATTCCCCGGGGTCAGCACCGCACCCTTCAGCAGAACGTACCTGTGTGTAAGTGAGGAGTGAAAGCTGCTGCTGCTAGAACAGCCCTCGCTGACAAATATACTTAGCAGAGTATTCCACCCCCATAAACACACACACAAATGTTGTATTGAGTATTTTTGATGTAGTTTTTTATTTTTTTGTAAATGGGATCTTTTTATTTTGGTGACTTAGAAACATGTTTGACTGCAAATACAAATCAGAAGTCCAATGTAGCTTTATATGTAATACATTATGCTTGGCTTAAAGGGCCATTCACCTCCCTAGAAGTGCTCTTCATGGTGTGAAAGAGCACAAGATCATATGTTAAAATAAAGTATTTTTCTATTACACTTAAAAAACTAAAATCTGTTTACAAACTCAATCCTGACTGT
>CM050167.1:383382489-383647489 GCA_027410445.1 Discoglossus pictus
CTCTTTACTTTTTTGTAAATTTAAAATAGTGCTTATAAGCTCTGTTTTTACTTCTTAAAATAATAGTAATTGTATGCATAAGTAGGCACAGACTCTGTAGGGCTGGATGTGCAGTGTAGTGTCCTAGCCTATCTGGGACCATGGCTCCTTTTGCAGAATTTTGCTGAGAGATGGTCTCTGTTTTAGTATGAGACACAGTGTTTTTTCATGAGATTCAATGGGCAGACCCATACAGGGAGTATTTGTTTGACTTCAGTTAGTAAATATAGAGCTTCTTAATAAAATAAAGTATGGTACATACTCGTAAATACACAGGTTTATTATATACTTAGAAAAATCCAGGAAACCTTCCATATTCTTTTAATTGTAAAATTACGTAAACATTGTGTTCTCTTGATGTCTAGTTCAGGGCTGATCTTGCATTTTTTCACTTCTGATCCTCATTCATTAGGTGTTGCCATCATACCTGTTCTTCAGAGGACCCTCCATTACGAGTGTATGGTTCTGATCAAGCAGTTCCGACCTCCTCTGGGCTGCTACTGCCTGGAGTTCCCTGCAGGTCTGTATATATAATTTCCTTTTTAAATGTTCTACCAACTGAAATCTCACATGCCATATAAATGTCACTATTAAAGGACCACTGTAGATGAAGAAAAAACTATGCTTATTTGAAATATCTTACAGTTGTGTAAGCCATGAAAATAAATATTTTTAGAGAAAATCAGAGCTTTTGAAGACTTTTAGAAATAAAAAAAAATATTGTCTGGTTTCCTTACATCCTGATAGATCGATTAATAAATAAAAACATACCCCCACACATCAGGTATCTGTAAATGGATGGGTGGGGGAAAAGTATAAGTGATAGGGATTTGTTATAGAATTAAATGTTATTGAATTTGGCAGGTAACCCTTTTTGTCCCATTCAAAAGTAGGCAGCTTGCCACAATAAATACAAGCTTGCCGCTGCCACAACATAAATGCTCATTTGTCAAACGCCCAACCTTCACTAAAGTATCATGGATGCCTCTATGGTCTAGCAAAAGTGTAAGAAGTGTATTTTGTTATAATTAAATATTATCTTTTTGACATACCTTATTCTGCTCCTAAGACGACTCAATGTTTTAAACTTACATTTTTGTTATTCTACAGTGGTCCTTTTTAAGTTGTGAGTACCAGTGGCTTCTACAATTTTTTTCTTCTGATTCTCAAAGAGCCAATAGGGCTTCTGTCCTTTAAACATATCAATTGCATCCAGCACAATGAAACTCTGTTAGCTGAGATATAAAAGTATGAAATATTACGAATTCCTTTAATGTCTGTCTGCTTTTATTTATTTTTTACCTTGTCGTCTGTATGAGACAGACAACAAGTTGCAAAACTCCATATTACAGCTTTAAGTGTTCATAGGATGACTAGGCATACCAGAGTTTTGGGGATATGTGGTTGTGGTCCTGCACTATAAGATGCAACTTAGCGCTGCACAGCTTGCTGTTATGTTTCATGCAGCAATGCTGAGGGCTGCTGTGCAGGGATGGAAGAAGTTGGAGGGGGCAGCATGGCAACCCCATACACACAAGCAAAGGTGATTTTAAAAATCATTTCTAACTCATAATTTGGCTAATAGGGTTTTCATTATTCTGGATGGATCCTTTTTTTGTTTTCTGCATGTGTATTCTGTTTGTATAACAAAAACCTGCAACTGTATCTCTGATGTGTGTGGTTTTTTTTGTTTTTTTTCCTGTTTATTACATACAGGACTCATTGATGAAAATGAGACCCCAGAACAAGCTGCGTTACGGGAGCTGGAGGAAGAAACCGGGTACCAGGGAGAAGTCATGGAGTGCTCTCCAGGTCTGTACATCTTTAAATGGTCGCTTTTTGATCTGAGTACTGGCTGGTTACTGTCCTGTGCTCTTAGGACAGCCTTTGAGATCCAGTACATGTGATATTACACACGGCACACTAATGTCATGGAGTTTTGCACTCATTTGAGTTGAGATCATTTTAACCGCAGGTATCTCCATTCACAATCTGTATATCACGACCATTGTATGTTTAGATTGTTACTTTCTCCTCCTCCTTCTTTAAACCTTAGGTCTGGCAGGTAAGGTCTTGGGGACTGGCTGTTGAGAGCCACTACTGTACATGATTTTTTTTCTTTGTGTTTTTTGAAAAATGCTTAAACATAGAATAATAATTGCATTTATTATAACAAAAAACTTGTGTAATCTTTATAATTACACGCTCAGTTGTCTTGCACAGCTTCCCTGCTTTCACATCCTTTACCTATTCCTTATTTTCATTGTGGATATTTTACCCAAAATGCCATTTCCTTTCCTCATCTAGGGAAACTTTTCATGTGATTATCTTAACAAATAATGTTATGTAAGAACTGGAAATTGAGAGCCTCATTCAATTGCAATATGGCCAATTGAATAGGGCTCAATATAAGCACAGCGCATATTTACAGTTTTATTTTTACAATAGTTTTTAGTTGGTGAACTTCTATCGAAACGCAAGGTCTTCACTAACTAAAAGTTGGTGAAGACCTTGAGTTTTGGCCATATTGCAATTGAATAAGGGCCCTAAGTTATCAAGGTTTTACAAGAATTTTACCCCAGTATAGGAAACACACTTAATATTTTGAAATATTATCATTAGATGACTAGAAAGTAACTTTAATTATAGGATCTCAAGTATTTAGTAAATGTATTTTTTTTAATACAGTCCATTACAGATCTAACTACTCAAACCCTGAAAAATAGGAATTTCCTTCATTACTACTTTTTTTGTTTTGTTTAATATATATAATTTAAATGTTTTCCAGCATGGTCATCCTAGCAGGATTACACAAATAATTCTTGCCTCACATTGCAAAGTCAAAGCTTTCTAAAGGGACCCCTCCCTGGCCTCTCATCAGTCCTAACGTCACCATGATGGAGCTTTCTGCCTCTTCAGACTTCTTACTTCTTTCATTTAAGATTATTGTTGGTACTTCAATGACCACGGTGGTCAAAAAATAAAAATTGCTCCTTTTATAAAGAACTGCAATCAAAAATAAGCTATATGTTTTTAGAATGTGAAAAGGTACCTCTAATGTATTCCTTTCATATGCAATTATACTTACTGAGGAATGTGCCACATTAGTTCCTGGGGTGGGAGGAGAGTTGGGATACACAGGACTTTTGTATCTGCACAATGGGTATGTGGCAGACATATCTACCAGTGCATTAAATGGCCATAATGGAAAGAGGAAAGATGATTAGGTTACCCCAGTTAGAAGAAACTGCGCAAAGAATATATTGTAAAGAAAATGAAACCGTGCAGTAAAGAATTTCATATAAAAAGTGAAAAATGTAAATGTTGTGCTGTGTTTGTGTTTTTTTTTTTTTTTTTTTTTTTTAAACAATATTGTGCAGATTATTTAGTTTTGCTATCCAAAAGATAATATGGAAAGAGTCTGACCACAGGGCTCATTGAGCATTACTGTGATGCTTTCTCCTCTTTAGTGGCCTGCTTGGATCCCGGATTGTCCAACTGCACAACCCACGTAGTAACTGTGCACATTAATGGCGACGACGCTGTAAACAACAAACCCAAACCCAAGCTCGGTAAGTTACACCGTTCAGTGCTTTTAGAATTTGAATTTAGCTCAAAGGGCTAAATCTAAAGTCCATATCCATGCTTAATGCATCACTACATGTGCACAAGGGTTAGTGAGACTGCCGTGTCAGCCAGGAATCGCCCATGTTTGTGTGGATTGTTGTAGATTGGCTTTTATATAAATCTCATAACAGCCAAGGGAAGGTTATGGGCTCATATCCATCAGTTCATTTATTTCCCCTTTAATGATATTTCTATTAAGGTTAGAGAGTTACAGGATAAATGGTGAACAAATATAAACTGTAAGAATATGTGTATGAGAACTCAGGTTGTTGTAATGCTTTTCCAAATAATTATGTTAATTGTAATAATAAACAAACAAACAAAAATAGGAAAAGGGAAACTAAAAATCATCTCTTTGAATGATAGTGAGTCAAGAAATCAAGAAATGTAAGTATAATCATTGTGGCAGTCATAACCGGATTACCCATTAGGCCCAAAAAAATGGTTCCTGCCTTAAAATTAAATGTTGCAGTTCATACAAGGGTTAACTGTTACAACAGGAAAGGGAACTTACACATACAGAAAAGGCAAAAATGGGTTTGTGCATACTTTGCGTACTCACTTGCATGGACTCCTCCACTTCACTGCCTAGGAACTCCAAAAAAGGTCTGGTGCCAGTCATAGCTTCAACCTCGATATATGTAGTTTGTTGTGTGGGTGTCACTGACGATACAAACAGTAACTATATGGCAATATAAATCAATTCTTAATGAATTTAAACAACTGATTTAAAATTAAAAAAAATTTGGTCAATTTGTCTTTGAGTTGGCAAATACATTGGAAATAAACTGGAAAATAATATTGTTCTATTGCATGTTTTCTTGTAAATTAATGCAATATCTCTAATAAACTTCTATTCCATTTCTTTTTCTTGGATTTAGCGGATGGAGGTACGTCACTTCTATTTTTTAATTATTATTGTTTTAATATTGTGTTATTATGTTATGTTATTAAATTCTTTATACAGATCATAAATGTAAACATAAACATAAAAGATAACAGTACAAAATAGTTAAATGTTGCTTTGCATTCCATGACAAAATTGTAACAATTTATAAGGTCCCTTCTATTTTAATCTGTTTTGTGTTTGCTTCTTTTCTTAACTTATTTGCCCACAACTTATTTATCCTTTTATTACAGAATATGCAGAGTCAATTTTGCTGCCAAAAATGGAGCTACGGAAACGTATTGATGGTATGTCATTTTTCTTTTTTCCCATTAGTAAAATTACCAGATGATAAAAATGTAAAAATAAAATGATTGCAGGGTTTTGTACTTGCAATGCGCTGAGCAGTCACTTCTTCAGGGGCTCAGTCAATGTCACTCGGCCTTATAGCATCCATTTCACCAGAATCACTCCCCAACTGACATTTTCCCTGTTCCATTCAGCATGTTTTCTTTTGCCTCCAGACCTAGAGCTTTACACACTACTACTCTTCTGCCACTGAACGAGCCCTTCCACTTAACCTGTCCACACCCACCTATGATTTGTGTTTATTTATAGTGCAGGTTTCTGCACTATCACCTCCATTTTTTACAGCTGCTGCACTCAGACTTAATCACTAATTAACCCTCTTTTTTTTATTTTATACTTGATATGCAAAAGTGTTTTTAAAATATGGACAATAATAATAATAATAATAAAATACCTATAGCCCAGTAGCTGTACTTGACCCTGGTGTTCATTATCCAGACTCACCCTTAACTGCTTCTTTCATTTTACAGAATTGCTGGCCAAGGAGAAGCTAATAGTGGATGCCAGGGTCTACACCTACGCCTTAGCCTTGGAGCATGCGGTAGCGAAACCCTATGAACTACCATTTCTAAAGGGTTAGGACTGGTGATTATATAGGACGTCTATCCAACTCTGGATCAAAACAAAACTTCTCATCTTGATCGACTGACAATTTGACAGCACCCCTAAGCAGGAAGGCAGGAATCTAGAGCACTTACTGTTTGTTTTTCTTTCATTCCAATTGAATCTGTCTTTATAGAGAAAAAAAAAACTTGCATATTTTTTTGACATTTAAAAAAAAAAAAAAACGTTCCAAATATTAGGCTCAAGGAAAGTGTTTACATAAATGTATCATTTCATCACAAGAGCTTTTACTCTTTTTCCTCCTGGGTATTCTTCTCTGGACAGAACCGTATGTACAAAACTCACCTTTGTTATTGGTGGAGATGTTTATTTGGTGGTTTGTTTTAAATAAGTTAAAGGACCAATTAGGAAAAAATATTTTAAGATTTCCAAAAGGGGTTGCTTTATCATTAATACTGTACAATACATACCAGTGAATGAGTTTTTACTATAATTCACAAAATGTCTTAAGAATTGTCTTCTGGGTTGAAGGACCCTATTTTAGGAAATGTTTGGATCTTTGTCATATGCAGCTCAAGCTCTTCCAGTACTAACATGTTTACACTCATAGGATGAAATGTAACGTAACATGCAATAAAGTTATTAGGAAATAGACATTTTTACGTTATTATTATTATTATTATTATTATTATTATTATTTTTTCATATTTGAGTGTTAAAGCCGGAAACTGAACATAAACACTAAATGTACATTTCTTTGAATATGTCCCTTTCTGGATCGCTGGCTTGTGTACCTCAATGAAGCTGTGAGCTGTACCATGTAAGGTCACCCATAATGGGCAGGTCATAACAGAAATGTTAGATAAATCACAGTCCACTGGAGAAGAAACTGGAAACCTGCTTCAGTGTCTTTGACAGGAAAACCATATGGATAAGCACAAACAGACAGATGTGCCTGGCATGCTGCGCCCATATGGTCACAGAGAGTTGGAGACGACTGAAGGACTGAACAACAATGAAAGTGTAGTGCTTGCAAATGACCCTCCTGCATATACATGGCGATGATTACATTCTAATAAAATACTTGGCAGTTTTGAAAAACTTAAAAGTTGAATATGTGCAGTGTAAGTAAGGAGCATAAAATCATTTTTAATAAAACATTTTGCCCTCTGTGCTAGTGTATAGAAGTTGCCATGCTTCCTGGTAAGGGCATGAAAATAGTACAAAGCAAGCTGTGCAAGTTTTGTGACTGTGCCTGAGAGTGAGACGGGACTGTGCCAAACGCTAAAAGCTTATCGGAATAAACCAGTTATTTAACAAAACCCCTCTCCGCTCCTGAATAGATGATAAAAAGAGCCCGTACTTGGATTCCAAGCCAGTAGGAAGTGGGGAAGACCCCAGACTCAATAAGTCTACTCAAATTCCAATCCTCTATAAAATGTTTATATAACCGTTAATGTCGGCATGCTCAATATTTCACAAAAGTGAATCTCCAGAAAGAAGAGTATTCATAACCAGCCACACATCACATCTGAAAGATTCCTGAAACCTTGATTATCAGTGTCCGATGTGGGTTTGTGTCCACTCCAGGTGCAGCCTTTCCAGTTTTTAGTTCCTAATGCTATTGGATGGGAGAATTTTTTTTGTAGAATATTAGTGTTTCCTGTTGGGACACGTTTGACATTCTTCCTGGGAGAATCGGCGATCCCACAATTACATTTCAGCCAAAGAAAGACCATCACCAATGAGAGTTTCACACTAGCCAGGATTTCCATTGCAGTGCACGAGTTGGTCTAACTGCCTTTGATTATTCAAAACAAAAAAGAATAATCTCTACTCACGGCAGGCTGTGAGCTTCTTGAACTCACTTGGTGCAGTTATTGTTGGTGCAGTAATTTGAAAAGAGTCTTCTGTGAATATATAATTTGCAATTCATACATAAGTATGATTGCAATTTGTTTTTAAAGACACAAAAATTGTCTAATTTATTGACAAAACGAAAAGTACACAAACAATTGCAAATGGTTGTAAATCGGTCACAACAAACTGCAGTTGTGTGGAAATAAACAAAAAAAAATAAAGTTAAAACAAACAAAAAAACATTTGGCCATGCACACACTGGCCTCAGGGGAGAACAAAATATGCTAAAACGTAACTTTTATTAAGAATACCTGAAATATATTAGAGAACTGGCAACCCACTCCAGTATCATTGCCAAGCCAACTGTATGGATAAGCACAACCAGATACGTAATTATATGGCACTGGAAGATGAGCCCCTCACATCAGAAGGTGTCTATCGCATTATTGGGGAAGAGCAGAGGTTACACCAAAGCCGAAAGGACACCCAGCTGGGATGTGTCTGGAGGGGAAAATAAATCTGATGCTGCAAAGAACAAGTCAGCTTTGGAACCTGGAACGTTAGAACTATGAGACAAGGCAGACTGGATGAGGTCAAACATGAGATTACAAGATTAAACATTGATATTCTGAGAATTTCTGAACTCAAATGGACTGGAATGGGACATTTCATATCAGACAACCACCAGATCTTCTACTTTTGGTCAAAAGTCGCGCAGAAGAAATGGAGTAGCCCTCGTAAACTAGCAAACTGTGGCCAAAGCAGTGCTCGGTTACAACCCAATAAATGACAGAATTATTTAAATTTGAATTGAAGGCAAGTCATTTAACATTACAGTGATCCAAGTCTATGAATCTCCCATGGATGCTGAAGTTGTTTAACTCTATGAGAATATTCAACCTGTCATAGATACAACATCAAGAAAAGATGTTGCTCTCATCGTAGGAGATGGAAATGCTAAAGTGGGGATTTAAAAGACACCTGGAATAACTGGCAAATTTGGCCTTGGAGTACAAAATGAAGCAGGTCAGAAATTTGTAGAATTCGGTCAAGATAATTCTTTGGTCATATCAAACACTCTCTTCCAACAGACTCTGAGACGACTCTAGACATGGGCATCACCACATGGACAATCTAGGAATCAGATTGACTATATACTTTGCAGCCAAAGATGGAGGAGCTCTATACAGTCAGCAAAAACAAGACCTGGAGCTGACTGCGACTCAGACCATAAGCTTCATCAAACCAAGCAGATACAAAATAAATAATATCACCTGTGATTATATAGTGACGGTAAATAATAGATTTAAGGGACTTGACATGGTAGACAAGGCTTGAAGAACTTTAGACAGACGTTTGTGACACTGGCTTTGATAGTAGCCCAGGAAATAGAAAGTTAGTGGAGACTGGAAAAGATTTGTCCAACTGAATGCAGAATTCCAGAGGATAGCAAGAAGAGACAAGGAGACTAGTGAGCAATGTAGAGAGATTCAAGACAATTTGGAATTCAAAGGAATGTTCATTGCCAAAGTGGGCACGATAAAAGACAAAAATGGCAGGGACAGAACAGATAAAGAAGAGGTGGCAGAAAAAACACTGAAGATCTATACAGGAAGGATCTTAATGGCATTAATATCCTCAAGTTTGTCCAGTGAGCTGGAAATCAGATATCTTGTTAAATGAGATGGGCCCTAGGTTGTCCTCCTTTATATGAAGGCTGCATGAGGTGATGGAGTCCCAGCTGAACTGTTCAAAATCCTAAAACATGCTCCTGTGAAAGTGTTTCTTGCATTATGCCAACAACTTTGGAAAACTCAACAGTAGCCAGTGGACTGAAAAAGGTCAGTCTAAATCCCAATACCAAAAAAGGCAATGCCAAAGATTGCTCCAATTATCAATCAATTGCACTCGTTTCACATGCCAACAAGGTAATGTTTAAGATCCTGCAAGCTCGTTCCATCAATATATAGACCAAGAACTACCAGATTTGCAAGCAGAGTTTCGCAGAGGCACAGGAGATCAAACTGCCAACATCTACTGGGTAAGTCAGGAAAAAACATTTACCTCTCCTTTAGAAACTATTCTAAAGCCTTTGACTGTGTTGATCACAAATACATGTGGCAAGTTTTTAAAAAGGTACCAGATCATCTCATCCGCCTCCTGAAGAATCTGAATGTTGATTAAGAAGCTACGGACATAGCTGAACAGAGAACAACTGAATAGTTCAAGATTGGGAAAGGAGTATGAGAAGGATGTGAGAACTGGACCATAAATAAGTTTGAATACCATAGAATTGATGCCTATGAATTGTGGTGTTGATGATGCAATCAATCAATACTACAGGAATTGACGCCAAACTGTTCACTGGAAGGTTTGATCATGAGGCTGAAGCTCAAATATTTTGGCCTTATCATGAGAAGACAGGATTTCTTAGAGAAGACTCTTACGCTGGGAAAGATTGAAGGCAGATGAAGAAGGGGGCGGCAGAGGCGGAGATGGATAGATGAGGTAATTGAAGCATAGAACGTGAGCTTGATGGACCTCATAGGGATAGTAGCTGACAGATGTGCCTAGTGTGCTGTGGTCCAAAGGGTCACAGAAGTCTGACATAACTGAATGACTAAACAACAACAAAAAAGTATTGAAAAGTACTGTGCCTTGCAAAATTATTCACCCCCCTTGGCATTTTTCGTGTTTTGTTGCCTCACAACCTGTAATTAACATGGATTGCTTGAGGATTTTCATCATTTAATTTACAGAACATGCCCACAACTTTGAAGATGTTTTTATTATTGTTGTTGTTGTTGTGAAGCAAACAACAAATAGGACAAAATAACAGAAAAAGTCAATGTGCATAACTATTCACCCCCCTGAAGTCAATACTTTGTAGAGTCACCTTTTGCGGAAATCACAGCTCCAAGTCGCTTTGGATAAGTCTCTATGAGCTTGCCATATCTTACCACTGGGATTTTTGCCCATTCCTCCTTGCAAAACTCCTCCAGCTCCTTCAAGTTGGATGGTTTGCGCTTGTGAACAGCAATCTTTAAGTCTGACCACAGATTTTCTATTGGATTGAGGTCTGGGCTGTGACTAGGCCATTCTAACACATTTACATGTTTCCCCTTAAACCCCCCAAGTGTTGCTTTAGCAGTGTGTTTGGGGTCATTGTCCTGCTGGAAGGTGAACCTCCGTCCTAGCCTCAAATCACGCACAGAGTGGTACAGGTTTTGCTCAAGAATATCCCTGTATTTAGCACCATCCATCTTTCCCTCAACTCTGACCAGTTTCCCAGTCCCGGCTGCTGAAAAACATCTCCACAACATGATGCTGCCACCAGAGTAGGTAGAGGCTCCAAACGGCTTCCGAATTAGGGACTTGAAAAAAAAAATAGTGACTGTTAAACCACCTTGCGGGCCTTGCGGCTTAGACTGCGGTCATTATTTTTTTTCCAGCCCGTAACTCGGAAGCCATTGGGAGGCCGCAAAAAGATGCGGGAAGAGACACAGGTGAGGGAGATAAGAGAAAGAACACAGGGCAGGGAGAGGGGGGCAAGGAGACACGGGAGGGAGTGGGGGGGAAGGAGACACAGGGAAGGGAGATGGGGCTAAGAGAGACACGGGAAGGAGAGGGGGAAAGAGACACAGGGGTGAGAGAGTTTGACTGTAACGCTCGCAAAGTTATGGGCTTGCGCACAGTGCAAGCCGCAGCCTGCAATGAGCGGCAAAGCTGCTCATTACGAAACCCGCGATGAGCGCTGAGAGGCCTGCAAATAACAGCTTTGCGAGGCTTCAAATTTTATGCCATCATTTTTGACGGGCAAGTCGCTAGTTCTAACATAAAGGGGAACTAATTCCTCAGTAAAGATCTTTTTCACACATCTGTGTATAATCATACCAACGCTACAGCGTAAGATTCATCACATCTTTTTAGCTGAATATGGACCAATATATTCCCGTCTTATCAAAATTCACAGCTACAGCTGACTTACATTGTTGTTGATAAATGAGCCAGTATTTTTAACCCACTTATGAATACCCTGTGCCGGTCTGCACAAATACATCCAAAAGCGATCCCAACCCAGCAATGGTCACCGGAAGTGACCTAGCCCACCTAACGCGCGCTTTGCATAGGCTTCATCAGAGGCGGTGTCAATATATCTTTCCCCTCCCTCTTACCTCTAGTGAGTGGTTAAATTACTGAACCAATGTTATGCTTTAATGTTATTGTTTTGTATACTTATATTAATCAAACATGTAAGTTATACACGAATACATGGATTAATATATAACCGTCCTCCTATATTTGTCTTTATAACTGAAGGCTGTAAGTTATGCCCTGATGTGCTAATAAATAAATCAACTATAATACACAACAGAAGTCATAATCACGTAATCCCCTGTAACAGTTTACAACATGTGTCATACGTACTGCCCAAGAGTTACAATGCTGATTGGCGTACATTCCTGGCTGCGCTACGCAACTCTGAGGGGAAAGAGAGAGGGGGAGAGAGACAGGAAGACAGAGAGAGAAAGGGAAAGAGAGCACACAGAGACAGAGAGAGCACACAGAGAGAGGGCACACAGAGAGACAGAACAGACAATTGAACATAACATATAATACGGTCATTTATGACGGGCAAGTTAGTAGTAGTTTATATACTCCGTAACCTAAACAACCATACATTCTGATGATCAGCTCACCGTATACTGATCTATATAAGACATTCTTCCACTATTTCACATACATTATGATCACAGGAATACCCAATAACAATGGGGGGAAAGCTTTTAAATCAAAATAATTTCACAAAGAACAAATCTTTATTATTCCACTGCTCAATTAGAATATATTTTACTTTTTTTCTGGATTATATGAAAAAAAACAAATTGTGTGTCCATGTCGCTCAAATCCAGAATTTATACAGGAAATAATAGGCATAACAATGTAATTGGGAATACACGGATTGGTTACGGACAACTCAGTTTTTAATGTTGGGTAGATATCTATTTGAGTTCTCTATATAAATCCCACACAAATGTTAGATCTTATCTATTCCAGTATCAAAAAAACATATCACACCTAGTATCCATTTTATTTACACATGCCCTGATCACATATGATTCAATACCTTACCCAATGGTCACTATAGAGACTCCATTATAGAACAATAAATCATTAAGCCCCCGCAAAGAGTATATTAGCCTCGCAGTATACAATGTTAACCAATTCAAAAATATTGGTGTTACCATTTTTCCCTGAGGTCATAGATTAGAGAAAGACATGAAAGTTTATATTTTCATTCTCACCATGTAGCATGATTGGATTTAGGTGGAAGATCACTTTTTGTGCTTCCTATCATGGCAGCCTTTTCCAGACAAAAATACTCCAAATTATATCTGTCATTTTGACAATTCAGGAAATGTCTTGCTACAGTGGTCATTTTTGTTTTCAAATCGTCTTTGGCATTCTTAAAGGTATATCTAAGTTTCATGGGTTAATACAATTCTGCAGTCCTTCAGTAAAACCCATCCTTTATGTATGCAGCATATTTCATAAAACTTTTTTATTAATATCTAAAAGTCCCTCTAATGCTTATGTTGACTACCCCAGGGGTGTCTACACAGGCCCCTGATCCCCGCCCAATCAGCATGCAGCATTAGGGGATCAATTTTTAACTAATTACACACCTTCTGTGCCTTCCTCAGCCAATAGGAGAGCACTGAAGTCACTAATGGGATGTGCTTCCTGCTGCAGTGTCTGCTCGCGGTCTGTGCTGCCCCGTCCTTCACTACAAGTCAGCACAGACACACAACATAGCCCATGCTGCTTTGCAGCACAAACAGGACCCCCAGAAATTAGTTCAACTGTATCAGCTGTCTGAGCCTCCTCCCAATTGGGCAAAACAGATTATACATTTAATGCTAATTTAGCCTGGGTTTAAATTGAGTGTTTACTTTAATTTTCAGAAATTACAAGACATTTTGCTAACTTCAAGGTATGTTTTTTTAATGTTTATTTTGGTATATTTTACCATGCAAAAAAATGTTTGCATCCACTACAAATTTTCCTCCATCAGATGCATTCATAATTCATGTAACTTTGATATGCCTTTAATATTGTTCAGATGTTCCCATATTCATTTTCATGTATCTCTACTCATCATGCCCACACCAGTATTCCAAATATATAATTGTTTTTGTAGAAATTGATCTTGTGTTCTCCATCCATTCTATCATTTATATTCATATACAGTATGTAGTGTCCACATGCATAAGTACCCACTGGGAGGCCTCTCTTAAATGTGGACTTCTTCTCCAACTAGTGTCCTTAGATGGTTTTTATTCGGTATCAGACGGATTTCCTGCGGGTTTGAGTTACAGGTAATAAAGCAAATTGTGTTTTCTTCACCTATATTATCAGAAGCACTTCCGTGGAACAGGCCACTTACCTGCAAATGACCAACACACTGGTGTCCTCACACACAGGGGGTTTAAACAGAGCAGAAAAGGGAAGATATTTGTATGGTTTCTTTGACAAACAAACACTTATTTTCCTAATACATTGCAAATAATAGTATATTTTGTGGATTGGCGCATGAGAGTGTACAATGCTTCAATGACTGCCAGAAACCGTAAATAGTTTTAGGTTATCTAATTACCTCTTTCCCACACAAAATCACAAGAGGTGGGACCCAGTGGCCATAATCCAGGTATTTAACTTAAGTCATCATATTACCTTTGTATATGGAGATTTATGTACTGTGGTCTATCATTTTAATGATCACTGTAGTTCAAGGACAAATGCATACGTGTGAAGTACGTAGTAACAAACTGATATTAGCAGCGGTGTAACCATGTATAGAAAAAAAGACAATTCCATCTGGTCTTGCTTCAACATTCCCTGAGCTGGCGTGGTGCGCTTTTCTTTATCTATTAGCGGAGGGGATAATGGGAATTAAATTAGAGGCAGATGGACCCAATACATACTTGGATTTGTTAGAATTTGATACCGATCCCTTCTCTCTGGACATGCCCATAAGAAAGCAGCTTGCCAAATAAATGCAAGCCCTGTTCTCCAGAAATGTAAACACCCCTCTCATACACACAACCTTAGTTGTTCAGCAGAAGCATCACATTTATTTTTTTTCTTATCAACTGGTATGACATAATTATGCTTTTAGACTCACAGACATTTTCTTTCTTTCTTCATGATTTGGTGGAGTCAGATGTTCTTACTCCATGTATTGCTTTACTTTAAAACCTTTTTAAAGAAATCTACATTCTTTAAAAAAATATTTTTTTAAGACATTTATTTATGAGATGCGTATGTGCTTATAAAATTGGGCAAAAACAAAAACAAATTTTCATTAGCCCTTTAACTGTTCTGACTAACCCGATCACACTCACCTTCCCAAACGGACTTATAATATTGGTAGTCTACATTATCAGGGCATTGTGAATAACCTCCCTTTAGTGTTTTATTTATTCATTTATTTTAGCCCCGTATGGGAGGAATAAGGTTATTACATTCAGATCAGACCCTCGGACATTTGTTGCAAATACATCAAACAACTAAAAAACCTGACAGTATAAACCTGGAAAATAAGACAGTCCAGACATAGAAATTGTGGAAAACATTCAACGCTACGCAAATGTTCTTGTGATTATATCTTCTTGTTGTTGCTGGTGTAACATCCCGATGCCGACTGCTGGGGCTGGGAGAGCGGGTCTGCTGACCAGGCGCACCTGTAACAAAATAAGGAGATTTATATTAAAATGTATAATTCATTGGAATACCAGCAAATTACATTAAAGGGCTACTGTAGTTAAACTGTATCTTTGTGAAATATGTAACAAATGAAGTACATTAGCAGCCGTGTAAGTTATGAACACACAGACAATTTTGAACACGTTTTATATGTAGAATGTTCCATCTTGTCTGGTTGCATCCCTCCTGACAGCTTGAAGCCTGAGGGGCATGTGTGAAATAGATTTGGTTAAACAAGCATATAATGGATGTTTTAGAAACCAAGACTGTCTAGAAGGAAAGGGGTGGGGAGGTGAATTGTGTTCTGGTTAAAGAAAATGGTCAGGAAGTGGTTAGTAGGGTTGTAACTACTAAGGTGAACTAATTGAGGAATGACTGGCAAGGAGTTGGTAATTACTGGGTGAATAAGGTCCGATAGGCGTGGAGAATATAATTAGGCCTTTTATATTTGGAGGAGACAACAAAGGGAAAAACGAGAAGATGGAGTTAGTATCATCAGTAGTACAGTGGGAGAATAATCTAAAATGGGGAGCATTATAGGTTTGACACTATTTGGTGGGCAATGGGGCTAAATCGTGGGAACTTGTGCATACGCAATTGCAGGATGCAAATGTGCATGCGTGACAGCAACAGCGCAGAGCGGGGGGAAGAGAGCATGAGAGAGAGAGAAAGAGCGAGAACATGAGAGAGAGCATGAGAGAGATAGAGGCACAGGAGGGAGATGGGATGGGAAGGAGGGAGGGTCACCCAAGATGAACTTACCCTTTCCATTGGGACATTTGGCAAAGGATGTGAAGGAGTGAGGGGAGGGAGAAGAAGGGAAGGAAGAGAATGTGAAGGAGTGAGAGAAGAGAGAGGGGGAGAGGGTGGGAAGGAGTAAGAGAAGGGACAGACAAACAGTAGACATAGGGAGAGAGAGATAGGAGAATAAGACAGGACAGACACAGAACATAGGGGGCGAGAGAGACACAGGAGAGAAAGGAGAGAAATATAAAATTATATGATACCGTCATCTATGACGGCAAGTTACTAGTATTTTAATATTTATAAATAAAACAAGCATACTGTAAGTATACCATACGTTTTAAAGAATATAACTTTACCT
Source organism: Discoglossus pictus (assembly GCA_027410445.1). NCBI lineage: Eukaryota > Metazoa > Chordata > Amphibia > Anura > Alytidae > Discoglossus > Discoglossus pictus. Next base: position 383,398,707 of record CM050167.1, read on the forward strand.
TAAAACCTAATTGCTTTTCTATCCTCGGTGCAACAAAAGTCCAGGGACCCATATTCTGGGGTTCTTCTTGGCTCCAAATACAATCTTTAGGATAAAAAAAGAGAGAGAAGCTTTTAACAAATTATATAATTCCGTGCAATGCAAAGTCCTGTACAACATAATCCAAGTGTAAGTTATATACTCACCAATAAACTTAATATGAATAGAAATTGAGAACAACAAAATCCAAACCTGCAACATACGCATGCACTGAATTTGAAATGCTCTCGAAAATATTTGAATTGTTCTTGGTATTTTAGAGTTAGCAGCTATTGTATTCTCGTTATTTTAATATATTTTTTTACATTTACTCCTTGTCTCATATAAGCACCATCTTTATCTTTTTTGATTGTACAAGGCATAACATTAAAGTATTTCTGAATGTACCTCAATCAAGCTGTGAGCTATACCACTTAGGGTCACCCAAGATGAACTCACCCTTTGCATTGGGATATTTGGCCATCTCTTGCTGTAGCGCCTCTAATGGGAATGGACAGAGTTCTTCTAGCCTGATAATAGCACATTTCTGTCCTTGTTCTCCCAGGGTTTCTTTCTGCTTCGCCAGAGAATAGTAATGTTTTCCAGAACACATCACAACTTTATTTACACTGTGTGAAAGAAATACACATGATATAATGGAGATTATTCACCTGATTAATGTATTCATTATAATAAATGTAACTGTTAAAAGGAGACATAAAACAGTAAGTGAACACAGAAATAATGTGTATGTAAATATGTCCGATGCCTTCAAAAATATATTATATATAAAGTGATGCCAAACAATTCTTTGCTTTGGATTTTTCAATTACCTTTTCTGTATTAATGATTCCAAAATATAAGTATTTGAGTTTGTTTTTGGAAGAAAATAGATGGAAGTTGACATTTATATTCAAATTAGGCCTAATAGACGGTTTGCAAGGAAATGGAAACATTACAAAGAGTGCACCACAAGTACATTGAATAAACATAAATTCAGCTTCCCATATCCAATAAATTCAGCTTCCCATATCCAATATCTACCCTATGTTAAATGATCACTTAAGAGGTAATATAGGAAGTTTAAATTTATTTAACAACTGATTAATGATAAATTCAGTGCCACTTATATCTGAACTGGAATGTTTGCGTTTTCTGCAGATCTGCTGCTCTCTAGCCCTCATGAAGGAGTAGGAGAGGATCTGTCCAAGAGGCTGTCCAGATTGGGTTTTTGTTTGCTGCCTCCTCTGCAGTGTCCATTGCAAGAAATCCCACTTTGGTCAGACAATTTTAGCACAATATCCTGGGCAGATTCCTTGCTATCCCCAAGAAGTTCCGCTAATCCTTGAAAACTAAAGTTGAAAAATAAGTTTCAAAAGCTACACTGAATTAGTTTTCTTATACACTTATCTTATTGTTGATTTGTTACGAAATAAACAAATTAAAACCTACTGTGCAACTTCAAACTCAATCTTGTTGCAGGTTACATTTGTGCTGTAACATTTAATAATCCATACCTTTTGGGGTCTACAGCGGAGTCTCCAATAACAGGTTTAAAGTTTGTTCCTGGAGCCATATCTTGAAAACTTGATACAGCTGCCTGTGAAAAACAAATTGTGAAGTTTTTATATGATTATAATTTTTCCCAAGGCATGTCAAAACATAGTATACAGAAGAAATCTGAATAGTTGCAAACTTAAATTATGATATTACAAAACATTTTGTTAATAATCCAATATATGCAGATGTTGGACACAGATATCTCTCTTGTATGCAAATTCTGATCGTGGCCAGGCCCGTTTTGACACAATCTAAACTAATAACTCTTGTAGTAATGCCTCTTGTATGAATGTCTTACTTTACCAAACGAATAAATCCTCAGGATGGCCTTATGCATACCCCAGAAGGATTACAATTCCTTAATTGTGTTTGAACATCCCAAACCCACTGGAAGCCTGTTCTAATTATCTAATAACATTTCTGTAAAAAATGTGAATGGCACTGCAGACAATCAATGGAAGCCACTGCATAAAGTCTGACCCCTGGCCTGTGCATGTGCATGTGCGACAGTCGTGCATGCACAGATGCGCTCGCAAGGTGCCAAGCGACAGTTAGTTAGGTGGGAGAGAAGGAGGGGGGGGGGAGAAGAGGCAGAGAGAGAGAGCAAAGGAGGGGGAGGCAGAGAGAGAGAGCAAAGGAGGGGGAGGCAGAGAGAGAGAGCAAAGGAGGGGAAGCCAGAGAGAGAGAGCAAAGGAGGGGAAGCCAGAGAGAGAGAGCAAAGGAGGGGGAGGCAGAGAGAGAGAACAAAGGAGGGGGAGGCAGAGAGAGAGCAAAGGAGGGGGAGGCAGAGAGAGAGAGCAAAGGAGGGGAAGCCAGAGAGAGAGAGCAAAGGAGGGGAAGCCAGAGAGAGAGAGCAAAGGAGGGGGAGGCAGAGAGAGAGAACAAAGGAGGGGGAGGCAGAGAGAGAGAACAAAGGAGGGGGAGGCAGAGAGAGAGCAAAGGAGGGGGAGGCAGAGAGAGAAAGCAAAGGAGGGGGAGGCAGAGAGAGAAAGCAAAGGAGGGGGAGGCAGAGAGAGAAAGCAAAGGAGGGGGAGGCAGAGAGAGAGGGTGCAGAGAGAGGCGCAGAGAGAGGGCGCAGAGAGAGAGAGAGGGCGCAGAGAGAGTCACAGAAAAGACAACTGACCATAACATTTGATACTGTCATTTACGTCTGGCAAGTTACTGGTGTGTCCATAATAAAGGGTCACTAACTTACAAGTCTCAGTTGCTGCAGTTTCATTATAAAACTATGGCACATAACAAATGGCTATCTGCCCCTCCCTGTGTGTGTTCAGTCCTTATCCGACTCTCAGTGACCATATGGTCCACAGCACCCAGGCACATCTATCTGTTTTTCTGGTTGTGCTTATGCATATAGTTTTCTTGGCAAAGATACTGGAGTGGATGACCTCTCTGCTATGACCCACCCATCTTGGGTGACCGTACATGGTTTAGCTCACAGCTACATTATTATTATTCTTTATTTATAATGCACCAACATATTCCGCAGCGCAACACAGGGATGAAAAATAATGGAAGACCATGTTATTGAGCTTTCAATCAGATATACACAGTGCTTTCCCTAAAGCACCTCACAAGATTGAAACTTGCAAACTTACATTCTAAAGGGTGTGGGTGAAGTACGGGAGAGTGATAGATGCATAGTGAGTGAAGAGGCTAAAGGTGATAGGATTTTTTGAATAAATGAGATTTTGAAGGATTTGAGGCAGGACATTGAGGTACACAAGCCCCTTCACCATGACAATAAATAAATGGTTAAAATGAAGGGGAACCAAAGAAACAAGCAATTAATTCTGATCCATGTGCATTGAATGTGTCCCTGGACTGTGTAAGGGTAAGGCTGCCATCTGTCGCTGCTGCTATAATAGCCTTCAGATCAGTAACACTGCGTTTTTGAAATCAAACCAGCACCACTTCCCATATCAAATGTTTCTGCAGATTTCCTGACTGCATCCACGTAGATATTTGAAAAAATACAGAGAGCCACAAAGGATCAGGAAAAGGACCAAATCTAATGAGTTTAGAAATGGCAGTGTCCACGATAAATATGAGGATAGGTAAAAATCTTCTGCTCTGTAATATCATTATCAAGTGATCACTACCTTACCGGATATCTTAAAAGCATTTTCGGGGAGGCAATAATAAGAGGTTTCCTGAAATTCCGGATCATCTGTCTGCGAAGTAAGTGAAAATACTGCGCTGGTGTAGTTGGGTGAACTACGGACATATTGACGGTATCACCATCCACTCCTTCCTCTGTGCTGTCACACAACTGTATGAAACAAGAGAAAACATCTTGAGTATATTCTTAGCTTGCAGACCTGAAGAAGATATATACTGTATGCAATCAGATGAATACATTAATGAAGAGGCTAAACCTGTATTTTCGTAAGAAATATGTGTCTGACCACAGAGATCAAATTACTAAATAGGTCACAAATATACCAATTACGGATTTAAATTTTGAGCCATAAATACTAATTGGTAAACTTTCGAAGCATAACACAGGAAGAAGACATTTTTTTTAAAGATTCCCGTTCAGCACCTGCTGTGTAAGATAAGGAACAATCTCTTATTGTATCTTTTAAAGAATATGTATATTTTTCTCTTACGAAGAACCAGACTTCATAATATAAATTTAGAACATTTAAAATAAATAAATATTTTTTTTAATTTTAACTACTGTATTCAACTTTGCTTTAATGGTGGCAGACATTTTGGCTTGTTACAAACAGATTAGACAAATTGAAAATGTATTGCACATACCTGTAGAAAGCGCTCAATTCTGCAAGAGGAGTGTTCAGGGCCGGCTCCATCGTAGCCATGGGGGAGAAGAATCACAATTCCACTCTGTAACAGCCACTTTGCTTCACCTATTGAAATAAATGCACAAAATAACACACTTTCATTTACTGTTATAATTTTCAGCAGGTGTTTTGAAAACTCCAAAATACTTTATTGATGGGTGCGATTTAATATAATGAATTCTGTTTTAATATTTATTATAACCATACAGTACTATGTAGAATATTATGTATCATCATGTCTAATAATCGTAGCCCCCATTTAGTTATCTGCAATTTATTACCTCCAGAAATAAAAGTGTCAAATATAATCTGTGCTCCATTGAAGAAATCCCCAAACTGAGCCTCCCAGATTGGCAGTAACTTGGGGCTTTCTATGCTCATCCCATATTCAAAGCCAAGGACAGCTTCCTCTGAAAGTGCGCTGTTGCTGACCTGCAGAAAGAGCGAAAAAGAGGAGAGAATGCGTCTTGAACTGTTAATATCTTGTGGGAGAAGGTTATAGCAATAGTGAATACAATAGGTAAAAATGAAAAGGTCCTTGCAGAGGAAATGATAATTACACTCACAGTATGTGAGATTTAAAGGATATTAGAACGGATCCTCTTGCAGCCCCATTACATCCTCTCAACGTGTAAAACCATACCCCGGTAACGGTTACGCTCGAAAATCGCTATTAAATTGCTATGAGTTCCCAAAGACGCCCTGGCGTTCAAGCCTGTAACCCGCAAATGGAGGCAAAAATATTACGGCCTCCAAATAGGACCCGCAAAGGGTTTACAGACAATCTGAAAGGCATTACAATTACTTGCACAATAATCCCCAAATACAAAATAGGCAATTAAACAATACTTTATTTGATCATATGGTAGAATGGTCACGCATATGCCAATATGAAAAGCCATGCTGCAACATGCAGAAAGCAATTAAAGACACACTACCAGATTAAATGGCAACACAAAAACATGAAACTGATGCCATATTAACCCTTTCCCACTCACAGAGGCTCTAATGTGTACCCTGGAATAAATATATATATGATTGCATATACATCTCGCTCATCACATCTACATTGGGAAAACAAATAGTGGCCAAATGACACCACCACATCACATATCTCAAGTACCAGGAGAACATTTTATTTGTTGTTCAGTCCTGCAGTCGTGTCTGACCCTCTGTGACCTTATGGACTGCAGCACATTTAGTTGGTCTCTGCCTGTGCTGTTACACAAGGTTTGCATGCCAAAGATACTGGAGTATGTTGCCAGTTCCTTCTCTAGTGGACTGTGATTTGTCTGACCTCTCTGCTATCACCTGCCCACCTACAGTGGCCCTATATGGTATAGCTCACAGCTTCATTCAGTCACGCAAGCCCCTTCACCACCACCATTTAGCAATCCACAAGGGGACCAGGGGAACATACACCACACTAATGTAAATTGATGAATAGCAAAACATAATAGTAGGTCACCAAATTGGAATGGCTACACATCTTGGCACATGGCCACCAGCAATGGCAAGGGACTCTCCAGGATGGGCATAGCGGAGATGGAGGAGAGTTGGCTGTTGATCCACGTGCCTCTGCACAGCCTCCATGTGTTTTTGTGGCCCTTCCTGATGGGTTAGAGTAGATTATTGTGGTGTAAGTTCCCCTGGTCCTCTTCAGGAGTGTAGTACTAGGTTATACCGCAATTGGATAGCAAAGGTTGATTGGGGCTTGGCCAGCCCCTTAACAGCTTGCGTTTGCGGAAAGTGTTTACAGGATTGAGTCTACAGCCCGTCGCTCCCGGCATGGTTGAGTGCAATAGCTCTGTAACACAGCAGAATTCCAAGCCCGCAGGCTTTGCGGGTGTGCTGTTGCTGCTACGGGCTTGGAATTTAATGGGGCTATTGGTCCAGGAGGAATTAACAGGGAGGGAAACTTGGTAGGATTGATTTAAAATAGTGTCAATTATTTGTAATATATTACATTTATCTTGGGATATCATTGGACACTCCATTTATAGTGATTTTATGGGGATATTGGAGTGCCAAAAATAATATGGTTTGAGCTGCATGCATTTCATACTTAAATAATTGCATTAGCGTTTTCCAGGGATATACAAACAAATATTATGAATAATAGATCTAGAGACACTTAGGGAATTAAAAAGTCCAAATCCATAGTTTCTTCTAAAAATGTACCAATAATAAGGTAAAAAGGGGTCTTACAGATTTACATCAATCCCAATGATAAGCTCAAAAGAAGGAGACAAAACCAAAAAAGAGGGAGCGCACATAGACCCATGGTGTATTATCAAACAAATGTATTGGCTTTATTAAAAAAAGCAATAACAAAATCAGAGGTGCTCATCTGAGATCAGTAGGTTTGTTGTATAGGTCTCGTTACCTACTCAGAGAGCAACCCCTTATCTCACTTGTGCCCTTTACAGGGAGACATATCTTGTAGTATATCAGTCTGGTCCCACTTACTAGAGTGATCCAGCCCTGAAATACCAGGCAATTCTACCCTCAACATATTTTTTTATCTATCAGTCTGCCTTCTGAACTATTCACCAAGGACAGTCTAATATCTCTTGCGAGTAGGCAGATTTTTGGCAATAATTGCCAGGAACCTGTTGTTCTGTAGTAATTTATCAGATCTGCATAGTTGCTCTCTCAGGTCTGATCATGCTCAGTTTTTTTGTTTGGTATATGTACTACATTGAAAATAATATTACCAGAGCCCCAGGTGGAATCAGCTATTACTGCCAATAATCTACAATTAGTAAGAGATACCCTAGTGCCCATTGTGGGTGGATCAAAGAACACAACCTACATTAAAATGCAAAGACACCTCCACTTGTATCAGCCTAGTGCCTTAATCACTTCCATCTTGCATCTATCACCCTCCTGTCTCTCACCTCACCTTCTAGATTATAAGCTCTTAGGGTTTGGGACCTCAACTCTGTCTGCTGAACACTTTGTCTGGTATTTCTTCTTATCTTAAAATCTGTTTACTTCCCTTGTAATTTGTCAATTGTACCCACTGTACTTTATAAAGTAGAATAAAGAGTTACAACAGCAACAACGAATATGTACATTTTTGGAGGCGAAGGGAGAGGGAGTGAGAGACACACATTATATAATAATTTTACCTCCAAGAAACCTTTCTGGTCAGGTGTCATATGGTTCAGAGGAATGTAGGTATCATTGGTCTCTTGACAAACCACCATGGCATGCCTCTGACTGAAGGTTCCACGGCCAACATCCTGCCCACTTAGCCGAATATTAAAGCCTTCAAGGAGAAAAAAAAAAGGAAAAATTATATTTGATTTATATATAGTTAAAAAAATACGAGGAGCTGTGCATTTAATTAAAAAAATATAGAAATAAAAAATACAGATAATACAGAAATAATATGCATCATTTTAATATTTATAATATAGGACACTAAAGCCTCCACCCTCTCGGTAAAGCAATTTTTAATGCTTATAGGTAGGCCAAAAAGTGGGCTTATAGGAACTTGAAAAATAATCTGTTTTAAAAATGGAAATGGAAATTTTGGTTAAGAATTGACTTAGTTACCCACATTTTTCTTTTTGTTTGTATATCCCTTGACACACTCTCACAAGCACATGCATAATAAAAGGACCACTTAAAAAGAAAATTATATATATATATATATATATATATATATATATATATATATATATATATATGTGTGTTTAAAACCTTTAAGTCTTAAAAGGGGCATAATTATGAAAGATAACAGTCATACAGCTACATTTTACTTAGAAAAAAAATAACATTTTCATGCCTCTGCAGGACCCTGAAGGGATCCATGATACATTGGTGGAAGTGTTCATAGGAGCATTTACATTTCTGGAGGGCTGTGGCTGCATCCTTTGATACAACGTCCTGCTTCTTGACCAGTGATGTTTCCCGGAGGTCTGTGTTATCATAAATGTCCTAAAGGTTGGTCCCCTCAATGGCCAATTGGCACATTTTTCAAAATTTTAATTTGAATTCACCAGTTTAATATACCTACATGAACTACGTGCTGTTCCATTGCAGTCCGTGTACATGATGGATGCGCATGTGTATGTATACCAATCTACACGCTTTAGTATTTGAATTAATTTCTACAACCTATTAAGGTTTTACTCCAGGTTATAAATATAATCATTTTTCTTTACTCTTTGATGACCATTTCACACTTAGCATTTAGTTACTTTTTTATCCAAAACATAGTGTGAGATAAGAAAATTAGAATGTCCGTAAGTCTGTATATAGACACACTTCCTGAGTTCTCACTCACCTTGGCAGAGTAAGGAACCAAAAGCCAAAGCCTCAGCTGAGCCCCAGTCTAACTTCACTCCCTCTTGCAGCTTCTGTATTCTGGACTAACATAACAAAGAAAGACTTCATTCAAACTTCTGTCTTCAGACAATGATAAAATAAAGAATTTAGATAGAAATGAAATACAAAACATTTAACAAACATTGACAATATAGTCCAACATTATATATTATATGTACACCCATTCAAACTATAAATCTGTGGTGTTTCAGTTGAAATAGTCTTCTATGCACATTACTTACTGAGGAAAGTCCTTGATAGACAAATTAAAATAGTTTGTTTGTTCGCTGACCACTTAACCACATAACCCCTTCTCTACATTACCAAATACTGAAAACCAAGTGAAATAAAAGTTTTTGAATTTTTTAAAATTGAGGTGCATATCACTCTTTTATATATATTTTCTCCCCTGGTTCCCACACTCTTTGCTGCAATATGTTTAAAATTGTCAAGTTCTTAAATTACCAAGAATGGCAAGAACCTGTAGAGGACAATGCACTTGGTTTGCTGTAACAAATGTAGCTTTCCCTTTGGTTCCCCAGACATCCTATTCCCAAGAAAAAGCTGGATTTAAAAATATTTTTCCATGTCCCTTTAATAGATTAGTATTCTGTATTTGTATAAGCAGTTTTGCTTACGGTTTCTAGTAGTTGTAAGACAGCACCTGTGCATGCATCTTCAGGAGATGACTGTGCATTTGGATTTCTTCAGGAACCTCCACTGATTTGGCTCCGATAAACTTCAAGAGGTCGGCAGGAAACCCAGTATCCCAGGTAGTGATCCGAGCAGAGGGTTCGGTCATCTCACTCCAGTGGGCCTGTAGGTTGGTGGAGGGAGGACTGTATAATGTCATATTGGCAAGATGATCATTTAATTTGGAATAAAAGGCTGTCTTTATCTCAGATGATTCCTCCTCTGTCATTAAATCTTCAGATACTAAACGCTCAGCATAAATATCAGGAATGCTCTTTCGTGACCTTTATAAAAAAAAATAAAAAAATTAAATCAAGAGTGGTTTTTGATCTGAAAATGCTTTTATACAAAACGCTCACACTACCATGCAAGATTAAAGGATAGTAAAAAAAAAGAATACTAAAATAGATTACATTAGAGATTGAATACATAAAAAGAAAGAAATTAGACCGAATTCCTTTACTTGCCTCCACCTACCATTATAAAGGGAGACAAGAACACAACGTGATGATTTTAAGTTAGAGGGTGGAAGAAATACTACTTTACTGAATATGTGGTACATAAGTGAAGCGGCCTTCCAGCAGAGATGGAATGATAATCATAGTAAAAGAATTCAAGAATGGGGCCTACATAAAGCTATCCTGAGCATTTATTAAGTCAATGGTTGCCCAAACTCTCTCCAGGGATCCCCAAGATTCAAGGATAATACTGTGTGAATACAGATGAGGCAGTTATTAGGTTATGGAGCTGGATATTGCCTCATCTGGATCTCTGGGGGATATTTTTGGAACCACTGTATTAATAAAAATGGTTTATGCTGGCAGAACTCAGTAATTTCCACAACCTATGATAAGCACAAATGGTTAAATAAAGTATTTAATAGTAGAAAGCATACATATCTAGCACAATGTAGCCAAAATTACATACGGAGAACTGAACATAGCTTTTATTCTTAACCAAACTAGAAACAGAAGTTAAAATAAACCAGATGGATTTCTGTAGTAGGTAGCTCCGGATTAAATCCATATACTCCTATGAATATTTGGTAACAGAGTTTAAATGCTGGATAGTATTACAGTCACCTGTGCACATATCCACTATTATGGTGAGTTATTATCATAAGACATTTGAACCAGTAGTTTCCTAATAATTTAATATAATTAATATAATAATTAAAATTTAATGTAATAACAATAGGCTGAATGGTATCTGTTTATTGGATTACTAAAATAGGTTTAAAACAAAATTCTCTTTTACAGTCTCTGTGCAGCTTTATAATCCGTCTCTTCCACTCACCTGATGATTTTATACATTTGAGGATTTGTAAAGAACGGCTCATCTAGTTCATTGTGGCCCCACTGCCGGTAACACAGCAAGTCAACAATCACATCTTTCCTGAAGCGCCGTTGATATTCAATCGCTAGTCGTGTGGCTCTCACTACTTCTTCTGGGTCATCCCCATTAATGTGGATCACAGCACAGCCAACTATTTTGCCTAAAACAACCAACCATGTGAAAAAGAAAAGATTGGTGGGTTTGTCGTTCTTTTTAGCATAAAAATAATGCAACAGATCTGTGAAGACATCTACGGCACAATGTTATAGTAACTGAACACATGATGTTTAATGTTTTATTCTGTTTTGGCTCCTGAAGTATATCCTCAGTTGCTGGCAAATAATAAAATATTATTAGAACTACTTTAAATAGATACAGTACTTCTATAATTTCAGTTCTATATTAAAATAATAGAATGAATAATGGGAGATATTTTTAGATAATCAAAAAATAAAACAACCTGTTATATATAAGCATGATTGTAATCTGTAATCTCTCAACTTCCAAGATCTCTTGCACCTCTTGGTGTCATCTTTGACCATGCTCACTGTTAATGCCTTCTCTGTCCACCACAAGTACGGATTCTGACATTATCAGAAGCCATCACTTCCTCTCATGGTCCCAACGCCAAACCGGTATCTGGCTACTATAATTCGCTCAGTCTCCAACCCAATACATCCCCCCTATTAATGCATAACGTCTCTGTCCACATCATATTCAATCTACGATACTCAACTTCCCTCTGAAGTAACAACCCATTTACTACTACTGCCTATTCAGTTTGCCATGTCCCTGTACCTTTACCCCCTGTCCATGTCCAGCATCCTGAATCCCTCTCAATGCTCAGTTCCATTCCCTCTCTACATTACACAGAACAAGGAAAGCCTCTCTAGTGCTTAGGTTACTCTCCCTAAATCACTGACATTTCAGAGAAAACCCAAGAGGGAAAAAAAGATTTTGACAGAATTTTAAAAAAACATATAACCCCACGTAACCTAAATATTTGTGAAATGTTATACAAAAAAGAGACTAAAATTGTTTTCCTCCTCAATGGAGACAGCAAAAGTATCTGTAAAGAAAAAGTTGTTAATAACCCTAAAATACCAAATAATGGAGCCAAGTCCAAACACGTGCTCCACCACTTGTCATGAGATGGAATTACAGAAGTACCTTAGACAGATAATTAAGTACCAATACAACTGTTATGAATATTGTATATAAAAAAAACACATTTTGTGGCATTTGTCCAGTCTAAACCACACTTACCAATGTCACTGCTATACAAGGAAGACCTGCCACGATCAGAAGGTGTGGTGTAACCAAGCTGATTGTTAACAATAAGATGAATACTGCCTCCAATTCGGTAATGGGGGAGGTTTGATAATGTAAATGTTTCAGGAACAATCCCTTGACCAGAGAAAGAGGCATCACCATGGACCTGTGAAAAGAGAAGGATGTATTCTGCGATATAACCAGAACTTTTTCATGTAAAAGACAAGATTTTTGTAAAGATGGGCAGTAGCAGCAGACTGGGAATAATTATCCGATGCCTTTAAATAGAGGGAGGATTTTTTATTTTTATGACAATAATATCTTGCAATAGTTTGTACAACTAATTTTACTTTCCTGTGTAAACAATCACAGCCGCTCCCAAAATGTTTGATACAGTCAGGTCCATAAATATTGGGACATCGACACAAAACTAATCTTTTTGGCTCTATACACCACCACAATGGATTTGAAATGAAACGAACAAGATGTGCTTTAACTGCAGACTTTCAGCTTTAATTTGAGGGTATTTACATCCAAATCAGGTGAATGGTGTAGGAATTACAACAGTTTGTATATGTGCCTCCCACTTTTTAAGGGACCAAAAGTAATGGGACAATTGGCTGCTCAGCTGTTCCATGGCCAGGTGTGTGTTATTCCCGCATTATCCCATTTACAAAGAGCAGATACAAGCTCCAGTGTTCATTTCAAGTGTGCTATTTGCATTTGTTGCTGTTAACGCTCAATATGAGATCCAAAGAGCTGTCACTATCAGTGAAGCAAGCCATCATTAGGCTGAAAAAACAAAACAAACCCATCAGAGAGATGGCAAAAACATTAGGTGTGGCCAAATCAACTGTTTGGAACATACTTAAAAAGAAAGAACGCACCGGTGAGCTCAGCAACACCAAAAGACCCGGAAGACCACGGAAAACAACTGTGGTGGATGACCAAAGAATTATTTCCCTAGTGAAGAAAACACCCTTCACAACAGTTGACCAGATCAAGAACACTCTCCAGGAGGTAGGTGTATGTGTGTCAAAGTCAACAATCAAGAGAAGACTTCACCAGAGTGAATACAGAGGGTTCACCACAAGATGTAAACCATTGGTGAGCCTCAAAAACAGGAAGGCCAGATTAGAGTTTTCCAAACAACACCTAAAAAAGCCTTCACAGTTCTGGAACAACATCCTATGGACAGATGAGACTAAGATCAATTTGTACCAGAGTGATGGGAAGAGAAGAGTATGGAGACGGAAAGCAACTGCTCATGATCCAAAGCATACCACCTCATCAGTGAAGCATGGTGGTGGTAGTGTCATGGCGTGGGCATGTATGGCTGCCAATGGAACTGGTTCTCTTGTATTTATTGATGATGTGACTGCTGACAAAAGCAGCAGGATGAATTCTGAAGTGTTTCGGGCAATATTATCTGCTCATATTCAGCCAAATGCTTCAGAACTCATTGGACGGTGCTTCACAGTGCAGATGGACAATGATCCGAAGCATACTGCAAAAGCAACCAAAGAGTTTTTTTAGGGAAAGAAGTGGAATGTTATGCAATGGCCAAGTCAATCACCTGATCTGAATCCGATTGAGCATGCATTTCACTTGCTGAAGACAAAACTGAAGGGAAAATGCCCCAAGAACAAGCAGGAACTGAAGACAGTTGCAATAGAGGTCTGGCAGAGCATCACCAGGGATGAAACCCAGCGTCTGGTGAGGTCTATGCGTTCCAGACTTCAGGCTGTAATTGACTGCAAAGGATTTGCAACCAAGTATTAAAAAGTGAAAGTTTGTTTTATGACTGTTAATCTGTCCCATTACTTTTCGTCCCTTAAAAAGTGGGAGGCACATATACAAACTGTTGTAATTCCTACATCGTTCACCTGATTTGGATCTAAATACCCTCAAATTAAAGCTGAAAGTCTGCAGTTAAAGCACATCTAGTTTCATTTCAAATCCATTGTGGTGGTGTATAGAGCCAAAAAGATTAGAATTATGTCGATGTCCCAATATTTATGGACCTGACTGTATGTTGCTAAAAAAGCAAAACCAATAATAAGCTTTTACATGTGAGGTGTGAGTAATTACCTGTAGACATAGAACTCTGTCCCCGGGTTGTGCAGAGCTGTCCGTGGAGTAATCCCCTTCAGATAGTGACTGCTGTCTTGCTCGAGTTTTGCCGACAGCTACGGGGTTGATTGCTTCCAAGTGCGAGGGGTTAGGTAACATCGTCACGTGTAGAGGTCGGTGGGAACCGAAATCCAAATCCACTGAGGAAGTCAAGTGGGAGAGCACATCGCCTATAGCTGGGGAGTTCTCTGGGAACTCACTTAAGCCGCGCATTTTCCGAAACATCAACTGTAAGTGGAAAATTGACATTGAAATCTTTATACTCACTGAGAGAAATATTTATTTGTTTAAATAAAGGGACTGTCATCCCAACAGAAAGATGATCTAATTTTAAAGAGCATAAAAACGAGTTATTCATTGTACTAGCAGTTTTTCTCTACAGTCAATCATTTCGTAAAATTTTCATAATTGATTTTGCGGCTCAGTATGCTTTTGTGCAGCTCAGAGTGCTTGATAAGGATGGCAGGGGGTCTAACCGTTCGATAATATTGTCAATCTTTATTTTGGCCAATACAGACTGTAATCTTAATTAGCCCATCAAAGCAGATAATTAATATGCATAAACCGCTCATTTAATTTTAAATACAGCAACAAAAATAACATGGAATTTCCCAGGATAACACAACATATAGCCAGTTTTTCATGCTTTTTAAGAATAAACTAAAAAAACGACTTTATTTTGGGGTTACAAAGTCCCTTTAACACTTTTATTTAACCGACATGTTTGAGAAGATCTTGACATTTACTCCAAGTAGGAGTTGTTTAGGGAAGATGAGGTGTATGAGGTGCAGAGAACACAAATTAAGCTTTGAAAACTGAACATATTGAGTAATTCAGCTCTGTTTTTGTACAAGAGCTTGCAATCCTATTTATTTAAAGATACCCTGAGATCACGGACATTGCTCTGCAGCAAAGTCAAAAACAAATGGAAAAGCTGTACAATGTTTTAGTTGATTCTCTTTTCACTATTTTATAATACTTTTAAAAAATGCACTTTTATCAGTTTCTGCTGTGTTTTCATCAAAATAAACACCATATTTGAAGCGTACATAAGTACAAAGAGACCTAGAGTATACTGATACCACACACGTAGTTTTACTTTTATTTAATAACAACAAAAGCCATAACCTGGCACAAGCACAGACAGATTTACTAATATATTCACACGCTAATATGCTAAAATTCCTATAGCATTGAAAAAAAATCTATAAAAGTATATATTTTCTGATAAAATACACTCTAAAGAATTACAAACTGACTGTCAGCTCTTACTCAAGAAAAAAAAAATAGACGCCTGCAGTAAACACAGTAATGATGTAAAAAGAATAAAAAATGCAAAGAGTATTTTTTTAAACATTTTGGCCATGATCAAGCTTTCTTATTCAAAACATCACTTAGAAACGTTTTGACCACAATGTTTCTTTAATGTTTACATAATACATCATTTTAGACCTTGGAAATCAAATTTAAGTGTAAAAGAGTATTCGGATAAAAAAAAAAAATGTAATAAATGGTGTGGTTGATGACTAAATATAATCCGTTTGTTCTTTCTGCATATTTTAAAATGCTTTTTATTTCCCAGCATTTTTCGAGATTTAAAACAAAAAAAGTGTTGGAAAAACAATGAAATAGCAATTTTTCACTAGTTGCAATTAACAAAAAATTCAAATGTAAGATCCAAGAGGGATTTCAACATCAAATTTTGTACAGTACAATTTTCAGTTATTTTTTGGGGGGGATTGGTATTCAAAATGTTGAATCTGTGACGTTAAAATGTTAACTTTATCAATCCTAATCATGTGACATAATAAAGGAAGCCTATAATGTTATGTACAAAATAGTTTTTGTTTTGTTTTTTTAAATTGAATTTTTGTATATTTGTGCACACAAAAAATAGCAGATTTTGACAATTTGAAACCTTCATAATCCAAAAACTTCATAAAATAAGAACATTTTAATTCACAATTTATAGACAGCCTTGGTGGCACATTAAAATAACTGAGAAAATTCAAATTTGGGAAACTTTAGGTAAAATTATTTGAAAGTTGTATTATTTGGACTTCTACTTACTCTTGCTCTTGATAATTAAATAATAGAATGATATTTATTAAAATATACCATATCATAATATATAATGTGCATAAAATTCTCACAAATGACAATGGAAATGTACTGTAGATAACTAACCTGCATTAAAAGGACCAGTGGTCAAAAAAATCTTTATATAGCCTTTTAAATAATTAAACTTATTTGGCTTTAGAAATGAAGAGAAATAAACAAAGCATTCCATTTTTTGTTGTTACAGCAACTTTTCTTTTGTCAGCTGATTCTATTGCTTTGTGATGCAGAACGGTAAACTAAACTAATGAGCAGCATTACTGCTACTTCCTACTGTGTATAAGTAATTATTATTCTTTATTTATAACGCGCCAACATATTCTGTAGGGCTATACAGGGGTTAAGTACAAGTCAAGAACAATTTCAAACAGTGCAAAGAATGGAGGGCCCTGTTATTGAGCTTACAATCAGACATACACCGTAAAGCACTGCCTATGCGATCAAAGTTTCCTTCCACTTGAGTTGGTTACCAACAACCAAAATGGCAGATCTTAGAGCAGCATAATTGCATAAAATGTAGCATATTACTGGCTATATTTTATTTTCTATTTAATAAAAATGTTTGCAATAGTTTCAAGTGCAGTATATTTTTTAAAATATGACCAAGTCGCCCTTGAAAGCGTCTTTCACCCCAGAACAAAGTTTTTTTTCTTCAAGAGCATGACAACTAAGTACATTGTACTAGCAATTGCGACTTATTCCTCAGATATATTCAGCATTATTCATATCATATATCATTATGCAAATTAACAGCTCCTGAATATTAATTAGCTGTTGTAATGACAAATAGTAACAATATGTCCTTATTTGCTTATGTGACTGGAAAAGAAATGGATCCTAATATTATAGTTCAGTTTCATCCCCTCCCAGAAATGTATCAAATGCTCAGAAGTTCAAATTAGCACAAACAATGCTGAATTTCTAAGGAACGTTTTTAACATTCTTTATGCTAAAATCAGCTTGTTTAAAGGCACACTGTCACTCTAACAAGTTAAAAATAAATGTTCTATAAACAGAAACAGACGTCTGCTGTGTATAGGGTTGTAAGGATTGTAACCGGATACAGTCAGAAATACAAATACCTCTGGTGGAAACTGTAGAAGTCCTGTGAGCAGGTTGAGCCTCCCCCTGTGCGGCATTCCTATGATCACATCTGTCACCCCACTGAGCGCACACATTTTAAACATCTCATGGAAGAAGCCCATCATGCTTTCTGCCCCTTCCCCTCCATAACGCTTCACCGTGGAGAACTTCGTAGCAAGAAAATGGTCAAATGCCTGTTGGGAATAAAACCGTAATATTATTTAAAGTGCATAAATAAAGAAAAACGGTTAGATATCTATCTAACTACATATACATACATATATATATATATATATATATATATATATATATATATATATATATATATAGACACACACACACATAGAGTCACTTGTTTAAATATGGCAGTGTGTTGGATATCCCGTGTCTTATTAAGAGTCTCATATCAAATAATAATTTTATTGTGGAATTCTGTATATTTGTAATTCCAAGTACGATTGAGATACCTTGTGTGAGCTCCACCCCCAAGGTGCCTGTGTAGGCGGAGCATCCTAGCCAATGAGTTAATTGGAGTTGTTTCCTAGCCAATCAGCTGTCAGTATCAGGCTGCCTCCTGAACTTTGTCTTAGCCAGTTAGATGACAACAAATACATTGTTGTAGCTGCCTCTGATTGGCCATAATTAATTATTTTTTCATGCAAAAACATGTTTACATACACTACTGATTCTACATTATCAGATGCATCGTAATCCAGGAACCTTTAAATAATAAATGTTTTTTTACTCAATGCTAAATCCTTTTCTATCTGTTCTTTGACAGAGAAAGTAAATATGCAGTAAAATTCTAATTGTACTGTTAGCCCTTTAATAGCTTTCCATTAGTCTAGTTGAAAGCACATTCTCACCATGTAGCTAGAAGCTTCCTGTACACGCAAAATCTCATCTCAGGAAGTTGATCAACAGATAGCAAAAAGATAGATGCCACTGTAGCATAATTGTATGCAATATGTAATAAACTAAAAGATGTATTTTTGTTTTTATATTCTTAAGACATTTTGTCTATTTTCAAGGGCAGTTCTTCAGAAGATGATATTTTAAATATAGGGATGCAATGGTACTTAAAAAAACAGTATTTTCATAGCTCAAGGGTATATAGAAGCTTCCTGAATTATGAATGCACCTGATAGAGGAGAATCAGTAGTGTATAAAAACATTTTTTGCATGAAAAAAAAATCCCCAAATAAACATTTTAAAAACATACCCTAAGGTTTGCAGATTTCTTTAGTTTTCTGGTAGTCAGATAATTTTGAGGACATCCTAGCTAATTAGCATAAGATTCATAATTTGTTGCGGCCAATCACGGGCAGCCACAACTTTGTTGCAATGTCCGGGGACCAGTCTCTGCTGTAAAGCATCTTGGGATGTGAAGTATTTTCTTCCCACTGTGTTGCTGTTAGCTTGAAGTTAGTATAATGCAGTTTTTATATTGGTTAGTACCTGGTGCCTATATAGACACCTCTGGGGGTGTGGAAACCATTTTGTTTTTTAAATAAAATAAATCTGTGTGTGTGTAGAATTAATCATTGCGATGTGTGTTTCTGATATAAACAGCAGGCTTTAGATCACAATATTTTGGGATTTGTTAGTTTAAAATAGGGAAACTTTTATATACCTTGGAAAAATGCACTCAATCAATGGCAAAAGAAAACTACATCAATACAAAACATACAACATGAATCTGGCATATAAACTGCAAAGCATTCTTATAAAAAAAATCAACAAATACACCCAAACATTTTACTATTTAAACACCACAAATATTCAGATAATATTCATATTCTAATTTGCAGTCCATAAAACGTTATCTTACCTGACATTCTAGCATTAGCTTGGCCAACTGCTTCCGTTCTTCAGTAGAGAAGGTTTCTTGTTTTAGCTCCTCAAATCTTCTAGAAAACCATTCCCGTTCTTCAAAGTGTTGTAACTGGCTTGTCTCAATGGAGACCTGTCCACAATATGTATGATCCAGATAAGCTAATATTTCTTCTAGGGATGCTTCTTCTTTTCCTATATTTAGTAGCCCTGAAAATTAAAATAAAATTAATTATACTGTATATACTCGAGTATAAGCAGACCCGAATATAAGCCGAGGCACCTAATTGTACCACAAAAAACCTCGAGTACAAGCCGAGGGTGGGAAATGCAGCAGCTACTAATAAATTTCAAAAATAAAAATAGATACCAATAAATTTACATTAACTGAGGCATCAGTAGGTTAAATGTTTTTGCATATTTATTTTAAAGAAAAACAGTAAACTAGCTGTGTAAGTGGAAAATAAGGTCAACAAAAACAATATGGTATCAACAATAACTTTAAAAGTACAAAAACCTTAGCTCAATCAACAACCAAGCTTCCCCCCTCACCCCCCTCCTCCTCTTCCCCCCGCCCCACTCATCCTCCTCTACCCCCCCACTCATCCTCCTCAACCTCCCCCACCTCAACCTCCCCCACTCATCCTCCTCTTCCCCCCCCACTCATCCTCCTCTTCCCCCCCCACTCATCCTCCTCTCCCCCCCCCACTCATCCTCCTCTTCCCCCTCACTCATCCTCCTCTTCCCCCCCACTCATCCTCCTCTCCCCCCCCCCCATCCTCCTGCTCCTCCCCTCCTCCTTCCCCCTCTCACCTCTTCTCTGTAGCCTCCGATCAGCTCCTGCTGCGCTTGTGACGTCACGTCATTAGCATATGCCCGTTCCAGAGATAGGCATAAGACGCATTGCGGGGCACCGATCAGCAGCAAGAGCTGATCGGAGGCTAATAAGAACAGGTGAGAGGTGGGAATGAGAAAGGGGGAAAGAGGAAAGAGGAAGGGGGAAGGAGGAAAGAGGAAGGGGGAAGGAGGAAAGAGGAAGGGGGAAGGAGGAAAGAGGAAGGGGGAAGGAGGAAAGAGGAAGGGGGAAGGAGGAAAGAGGAAGGGGGAAGGGGGAAGGAGGAAAGAGGAAGGGGGAAGGGGGAAAGAGGAAGGGGGAAGGAGGAAAGAGGAAGGGGGAAAGAGGAAGGGGGAAGGAGGAAAGAGGAAGGGGGAAGGAGGAAAGAGGAAGGGGGGAAGGAGGAAAGAGGAAGGGGGAAGGAGGAAAGAGGAAGGGGGAAGGAGGAAAGAGGAAGGGGGAAGGAGGAAAGAGGAAGGGGGAAGGAGGAAAGAGGAAGGGGGAAGGAGGAAAGAGGAAGGGGGAAGGAGGAAAGAGGAAGGGGGAAGGAGGAAAGAGGAAGGGGGAAGGAGGAAAGAGGAAGGGGGAAGGAGGAAAGAGGAAAGGGGAAGGGGGAAGGAGGAAAGAGGAAGGGGGAGGAACACCTGCACTGCACCGGAGAACAGGTAAGTGGGAGCCTCACTCGAGTATAAGCCGAGGGGGGCTTTTTCAGCATAAAAAATGTGCTGAAAAAGTCAGCTTATACTCAAGTATAAACGGTACTCTTGTTTGTTCCTAGGAAAATGACTTACAATATATAACTTTATCACTGTATCATGGATCTCGCCAGGGTCCTGCAGTAATCAAAATATTTTTTTCCTCCTTAGTTATGCTCCGAATCAGAAGTCTTCAAACTATTTTCTTTTCATTATACTTTACATATCTAGAGTGCCATGCTTTCTATTACTTCTCCCCTGCAGAGCTTGCACCAAATAAATAACACAAAGTGTCTGCATCGCATATCAGAACGGATGAGAGACACAGAAAGAGCTCAAAATAACTATCTTCCCGGGGCGGTCTCACTATTCTGTTCGCCGGGTTCACAAACTTTATGGCCAATCCTCCATGCTCATTATCTATGGAGCTTTTTGTGAAAGGATTTCAATGGCTATACCAGTAATACTTTATAATGCCTATAACAAAGTCATTTTTTAAAATGTACATAGGTTGATTCTATGGACATGATAACCCACTCAGAGAGCAACCTCTTTTAGCTAACTTGTGCCCTTCACAGGGAGAAATATCCTGTAGTATATCAGTCTGGTCTCACTTACTAGAGTGATCCAGCCCTGAAATACCAGGCGATTCTACCCTGAACAGGAGAAACAGCAACCCTAGATGTATGTTTAGGCATTAGTTGGGCCTCATCAGTGGGGTGTAGCTGAACACACTAAGGCACAGTAAGCAAGGGGTCTTGTGTTCCCGATCACTCTTATACAGCTTTTCCACATGAATTTTCAGTCCTATACTTGACAGTGCACTGCAGTTTTGGCGAGTTATATGCCCCTCTATATAAGCCGCACACATTATTTGCCCAATAAATGTAGGGTCATTGCCAAGCATGTCTTTTTTACCTGTAGTGTTGAAAGATCCATGAAGCACTTCCGTTAGCACTTGTATTTCCGGCACCATATCCATCACTGCTTGACCAGTAAACAATGGATTAATTTTTGCAGCTTTGTGCCCATGCTCACGATAAGCTGTAACAAGTCTTGCAAGGCCATGATCCACTGAAAAAAGTACAAAAGTATGAAAGAGTTAATACATTTTCTTTTAAATATAATATTAGTCAGTCAAATAAATAATATTGGGGGCAAACAAATCAAATTAAGACTTCAAATGTGAAACTTATTTAGTCTTTGTTCCTTCCCCTATACTTATTTTTACTCCAGAGGAAATCTTCTCAGATAGTGACACATTTTACACAGAAGGATCTATAGGTTCATACATACAGAAAACCCTATAGATCTCCAATATTATCACCTTTAAAATGCCAAAAACTATCCATCAGGGAACCCCAGGCAGGTAAATTGTCTTGTGGGTGTGCGCTGCCTTTATTAATATAGTTTGCATAAATAACTATATGTCTTACATACAAATAGTTTTATACTGGAACAAGTCTATACTGCAACAAAAAATAAATTAGTTTATTAATGTTCAATTTCTATAAATTAGATATTTACTAATATGTCTTCTAATTACCCTTATGTCATGCCAGTTTCTATAGAGCACTGTGGCTTTCAACTTTTTGATCTGGGGACATGCTGGTTACCTTCCATTGCTCATGGGGACACGCATTGAGATCCAGAAAATGTTTAAGAGGGTGGTATTTTTTTTTTTTTTTTCCACGGATCTGAATAAAGTACATTTTACCATATGAATTCATCTGTCTGTAACTAGGATTAATCGTAGTGGTATGTTCAATGTGCCATTCATCCTTATTCCTGGAGACCAACCGATAAGGTCTTAGGAACTGGCACCAGACCCAGGAAGGCTTGTTTGGACCCACTTATAAATAGTACCACATTTCTACTTTACTAAATACTTTACTTTTCTACAAAATATATAAATACTGTAATAGGGTGGTGTGAGACAAGTATGGGACATGTCCAAACAGTTAAAAAGGGAGGGAGGTTAAAAAAGGAGTAGATCAGTGTGACAGCCGCATTATTATCTATGCAGATCCATGTGGGAGGGCTTCAGCGGTTACACAAGCAATAACTAAAATTACAATTGACCAGTTTAACAAATATTTACGTTTTGAACATGGATTTTCCATTTTTTATCTGTTGGTGCAGAGCACCTATGGTGACTTCAATGTCTCATATGATAATTTGTGAAAAGCAACTGGATAAATACAAAGAAATACATAATAAAGATATAAATAACTAACAAGCACTATGTTAAAGGACCCCTGAAGTCACAGTATATGCCCTGGCTCTGCAACATTAGACAGAGGATGAAACAGCATATACAAAAAGTATTTTCCTTTTTAAAGTTAATGCTGAATTCATGGAGTTATAATCAATATAATTCAGGGGATTCAGATTGTGTTGTGCCCTGAATGAGTAATGAGCTTTGCATTAAGCTGTTGTAATGGATATTAATTAGAACTAGATGTAAAGCTTTTGATTCAGATACGGTCATATGTGACTACTTGATTTAGGTACTAAAGTATAAATACTACTGAAAGCACAGAGAATTAAGCTACAGATTATGGAACTAGGATCACTAGTTCAAGTCCCCTCATAGTATTTTTTTCTTTCTTTTTAGGTTCTTTTTTAGGAAATACCCAAAGTACAAAAGTTCTGGTCACAAATTAGAAACATAGTCTCAGGCTGCCTCCAGAAAGAAACAGCACTTGACCTTTGGGTCTTCTTACTTTTTAAACCAACTGAAACTTTAGCAAACGTGATAATGTTCTGATCTCTCCAAATAAAAGTTATCCAGAAATGGAAAAACATACTAGTGAAGAGCAATTTGGGCCCTTTACTAAAGAGATTGTTGATTAGGAGATAGATAGCCAATAACATTGCAGTCTGTAATTGTGATTCAATGTATTTTAGATATATTATTTTTTATACTTTCATATATATAACATGTTGGTGTACTGGTAAATTACTGTTAAGTCATTGGTTGTTATCTGATGCCTTCCACTTTTTTTTTTTTTAAATGTATTTATCAATATACATATTGCTACAGGGGGGTTGTATGAGCCACAGACTTTTAAAAGCTCTCTTTTCTCCAGGAGGTTTGAAGGAAGTAACACTCCTGAAGCAGGTGATTAGCTACACCTGATACAGCTCCTTAAAAGACTGAGGCTGGAGTTTGGGTGTGGCTGCTAAATGAAACGAGTTGAAGAAAGACACACACATAGAAGTTTGAGCAGCTGTTTATCTGGAGGAGTTGGGAAAAGAGCCACACAAAGAGTGTGCTGTGTGCCTGAAGATGGGTAAAGACACAGACAGAGGGATTGCAGCTTGGAGCGGATGATTGTTCTGCAGCAGAGTGGAATTCTGTAGGTTACAGGCCAGCAATTTTTGTACAGACTATTAGAGTTTTTTTTTTTTTTTGCTCCACCCAGGGCTATGTGGATGAGAGCCTGGATAGCAAAGGAAACTATCTTTAAGTGAATGTAGTGATTTGATGGAAGCTTTGATTTCTAATTGTTATAACACAAAAAAAATAAATAAGTGCCTGTAACTTGTCACAGTATAGAATATACGTGTAAAAAACAAAAACAATACATTAGTTAAAAAATGGAAGGTATATCATTTGAACCAATTACTCTGAGACTGGACATTTACCACTAAACCACCATGTTATGTCTTGGGACATTGTATAATAATGAATATAACTAAAATCTAATACGTCACAAACTGTAACCATATAATTTATGGAGAATCTTATGGGGGGGGGGGGGGGGGTGGCTTCAGGGGCAATATCCAAGTCAACAAATTATAAACTTTAAAAGATGTAAACAACTTTTCCAGCCTTTTATAGTATCGAGCACATATAGTGACTTCAGTGTCCCTTTAAGGTTAGCTGAATAGTATGTTCAGACATAGCCGTCTTAGAAATAATTAGCTTTAAGCTGCTGAACTAGCAGAAGCCTTGCAAAGAATAAAAGCATGTAGTACTTCGTAAAATAATATGGAGGTTTCTCTGTTTTAAATATTAAAATAAACTACTAAAGTGTTAGTTTGCTTTTTTAAACATAATTTTATTAACAAGTGCTTAAAAGCTCTGTGTTTACTCAGTGAAACATTTCAAACAACCCAAACAAAAGGTTTGACACAGTGTTTCTATTGGTACAAGATGTACTAACCAATCACTGACTGATTCACAACAGCATGGATTGAAATGCTGCTGAGAGACAATCTGTGATTGGCCAGTACATTTAGTACTACAGAGTCACTGTGTGCATGTGCTAAAGAGAACAGGCCTTTGCATGGACTGCTTGAAAGGTTTCAGTGAGTAAACTCAGAGCTTTAAAGCACTAATAAAAAGATGGTGAGATACAAACACACACATAAGTAGTTTATTTGAATATTAAAAAAGAACCTCTCATATCCCTCTAATCAGAGTTTGATTAGTCAATAAAACTGAGTGTGTACATGATCATGTTGTCCTCAGTTATGTTTGACGAGCGAGAGAAAGAGAGCTAGAAATATACACTTTACTTTCTTAAATTTATTTTTTTTATGATTTTTAAATATGGGTCTAACGTCAACCATCAACTTTCCTCCTTCTATGCTATGTTTGTCGTTTAGTAGTTCAGTCGTCTACGACTCTACGTGACCCTATGGATGTCGGCACACCAGGCACATATATCATCCATTGTCCCCCTGAGCTCCCTCAAGCTCATGTTCATTGCTTCAATTAACTCATAAATCCATCTCTGCAGTGCCCTTCTTTGTCTGCCTTCAATCTTTACCACCATCAAAGTCTTCTCTAGGGAATCCGGTCTTCTCAACACTATAACCCACAGCTGGACATATGTTTAACTTGCGTAGTAGGTCATATGTGACATAGTTCTTGCAATCTTTCAGTCAGCAGAGTCGCAGCACTTTCTAGACACTGGGTCAGTCTAAGAATCAATCATTGATAGAAGAAACTGCTTACTACATGTCACAAATGGATGGCTAGCACAGGTATAACTATGGAAACAGGTGGATGTGTTCATGAGCCTGTCCTTATGGCAGTTTGTTAACGGATGGCACATCCTCTGGCAAAGTCTCTTTGGCAGAGTGAAGCAGACCCTCTGCCTTGTATGGCTGGCTGCCCAGTTCAGGAGACCATGAGCCTCATTCAATTTGAAGCCTGCATCTCGCACTATACGGTCCGTATGTCTGCTACAATTCCAGTGCTATTCAATTGATCAAGCCCACAAGTTATGGGCCGAAAGCCAAAACCGTAAACCATGCAATCGTATGTAGCATTTCAGGGCGGGAACATAATCAATTAAGCAAGGCCGGAACTACCCATTTAGAAACAGCCAATAAAAAATTAGATTGTCATCATTAGGTCAGTAAAACACGAGGTTACACGTCAATCAATTAGCGTTTGGAGATCCAATATGCAATTGGACTCTCAAAACACAAAATAATAAAAAATGAATGCCGATCCTGTTCTAGTCCATGTGGGTGGCCTGTTATGTATTAACTCATGGATTCCCGAGATCGATAGAACCCAGAAAATGTTCTAATGTCTTTCAATCGCTTTCCCCGTCATTTAGGGAGCAGTATTGATTTTTTTATTTGCTTTTTACAGTGCTACGATCCTTTGAGGGTCCCATCTGGTACTCATAGGATTTTCTTCTACGTTTGCCGTTTACTGGTGTGAAAACATTTGGCGGGCTTGGGGAATTGAGCAATTGAATAGTGATTTGCGGACGTGAAAGATCAAAGGCCTAGATGGGCTGTAACTTACGGTTATAACAACCGCAAGTAATTCAAACCCGTAACCCGTTTGCGGCTCGCAAAAAAACGCCAATTGAATAGGAAATTAACTTACGGCCTCCATTACAGGCTACTGTAACTTACTATTGCTCAACTGAATCGGGCTCCATATCTCCAAAAGCATATTAAGAAATGTAATACTGAAAAGTTGTAACTTTAATGCTGAATTTTCCACAATTTTAATGTTAAAACTTATATTTTGCATTACTAACATTTCTAATTCTGTATAAAATAGCCATATGATATAGACCTTGTGTGACCTCTAGTGGCATTATCAATTTTCTATGTCAGAATCCTTCAATACATTAGGGATATAGAAGGTTCCTGGATACTACTACTTGGTATATACAGCCGTATTAAATTGTGATTGAAAAGGGCTCTATATAAGCACAGAGCATATTTTGTTTTTACAGAAGTTTTTAGTGAAGACCTTGCTTTTGAATAAAAGTTGACCCACTAAAAACTTCTGTAAAAAACATATGCTATGTGCTTACATAGAGCCCTTTTCAATTGGATGAATCGCAATTTAATAAGGCTGATAATGTTTACTTTTATGCACTTTATTTTATTAAGAATTGCTTATAAGCTCAGTTTTGACTGCTTATAATCAAACAAATAGTACCTGTATGGGTCTGTCCTCTGCAGATTCCGTTGGGCTGGATGTGCAGTATAGTGTCCTAGCCTATTAGGGACCACATCTCAGCAGCCTGTTGCTGAGAGATGGTCACTGAGTGGTTAGTATGAGACACAACACAGTCTCTATTAATGAGCTGCAGAGGGCAAACCCATATAAGGACTATTTGTTTGTACCCACCTACCCATCAACCGCAAAATTACTTGCACTTACCTCTTCCCTCTGACTCTCACAATGGACAGATTCCTCTTCTCCATCTATACATCCTCCCTTGGTACCCGAATACATTTTTGGGATTTCAGTATCATCTCTATGCAAATGACACTCAAATCTACCTCTCGGCACCAGATCAACCCCCTCTATTCTAGCTCAAGT
Source organism: Discoglossus pictus (assembly GCA_027410445.1). NCBI lineage: Eukaryota > Metazoa > Chordata > Amphibia > Anura > Alytidae > Discoglossus > Discoglossus pictus. Next base: position 383,426,241 of record CM050167.1, read on the forward strand.
TGCCAAAGGCCTCTCTAACATATCCTCCTGGATGTCTGCCCATCAACTCAAACTCAACATGTCTAAGACTGAACTCCTTATCTTCCCACCCTCTACTACAGCTTCAACTCCTCAAATATCTCTCACTGTTGACAATGTCATCATCGCTCCCACTTCCCAGGCCCGTTGTCTTGGGGTCCTACTAGACCCTTCCCTCTCTTTTATTCTTCATATACAATCAATAACAAAATATTGTCGGTTTCACCTAAAAAAACATCTCCAAAAATGTCACTATCTTACAGAAGACACAACTAAAATTCTAATACACTCTCTCATCATATCTCAACTAGACTACTGCAATTCACTCCTTGCTGGCCTCCCCATCTCTCGTCTGTCTCCCCTCCAATCCATAATGACCGCCTCCACTAGACTCATCTTCCATACCAAACGCTCAGTGTCTGCAGCTCCTCTCTGTCAGTCACTACACTGGCTTCCCATAGCTTCCCGAATCACATTTAAAATCATGACCCTAACACATAAAGCCCTCAACAACAGTGCACCCCCTTATATCTCTGCTCTTGTTTCAAAATACTCTATCAACCGCCCCCTTCGTTCTGCTAACGACCTTCTTCTTTTCTCCGCTCTTATCACCTCCTCTCACTCACGCCTTCAGGACTTTTTGTGCTGCCCTACTCTCTGGAACTCCTCACCTTGCTCCACCAGACTATCCTCAAGCTTTAAAAAAAAAAATCACTAAAAACACGTTTAAAAAAGTTCATCACCTTCAGCTTTAATATGTACAACTGCACAATCTACAGTACATCACACAGACACCGCCACTTGATTGAACCAATTGCTTTCACGCCGCCATCTTGCATTTGTCACCCTCGTATATCACACCCAAACACTTTCGATTGTAAGTTTGCGAGTTTTCAATTGTGTGTCAGTGCCTTGGATACAAGCTCTATGTACATTTGATTTTAAGCTCAAAACAGGGCCCCCCATTCTTTATAGGATGTTTATTTTGTTTTTGCCATGTACTAAACCCCTGTACAGCGCTACGGAATATGTTGGCGCGATATAAATAAAGGATAATAATAATAATAATAGTAATGGAATCAGATAAACAAAGAGATATAAGTAAATATATAAAGAGTAGAAGATATATGTAAATAGATAGATAGATAGATAGATAAAAGCAGATATAGACATATAGATGAATATATAAGTAGATAGATGTAGATATAATTGGACACTCTCCTCAGTAGTGTCATGTCCTCCTGTGCACCTCCAGCCACCTCACAACAGTCTGTCACCCCCATGCCCCTATCCCATTTGCCCCCTCACCCACCTGTCCTGACCCCCAGGTCCCTATCCCATTTGCCCCCTCACCCAGCTGTCCTGACCCCCAGGTCCCTATCCCATTTGCCCCCTCACCCACCTGTCCTGACCCCCAGGCCCCTATCCCATTTGCCCCCTCACCCACCTGTCCTGACCCCCAGGCCCCTATCCCATTTGCCCCCTCACCCACCTGTCCTGACCCCCAGGCCCCTATCCCATTTGCCCCCTCACCCACCTGTCCTGACCCCCAGGCCCCTATACCATTTGCCCCCTCACCCATCTGTCCTGACCCCCAGGCCCCTATACCATTTGCCCCCTCACCCACCTTTCCTGACCCCCAGGCCCCTATACCATTTGCCCCCTCACCCACCTGTCCTGACCCCCAGGCCCCTATCCCATTTGCCCCCTCACCCACCTGTTCTGACCCCCAGCCCCATCTGCCCCCTATCCTTTACCCCCTCACCCACCTGTTTTCCCCGCCTGCTTCTCCCCGGTGCTCCCCCGCTGCTCTCCACTTCCTCTCTTCGGTCTGTATCCGTACACCCCCCGCTCGGTGCGGTAACATCTGCTCAGCACCGGCCTCCATAGCCGCACAGCCCGGGCCGGGACACACAGCCAGGCGAACATGATGAGCGAGGAAAGGGTTAACAGCCCTATCACTGACTGTGCGCATCCGCAACACAGAGAACGTGCTCGGTGTGAGACCCACCCACCCCCGCCACGGATTGGGTGATTCCGGGGGCGCGGTGCTGGAGAATGACAGGACGCAACCAAGAGATCCCTGTGGGGGTGGAGCTAAGGTGCAGAGGGCAAGTGTATGGAAGTATGACAGATGAGTCACTATTATTTGTTAGATTAATAAAACGTACTGCTTAGAAAATGTTATTGTAAAAATCTGTAAAAGTTTAGTGATCCTGAGAAGATATATGACACTGAAAAGGTCCTAATTATATACAGGGACACTGACAAGACCCTAATTATTACAGACACTAAAAATATACATGAAAAAAGCATAATGCCAAAGGATTCTTATAAAACAACTGGAAGTGCCTTGAGTTAATGCTTTATAAACAGCGGAGCAATAAAAAGACCTGTCTCATTGCAAAGGCAGAAAAAGTGACAGATACAATGAATAATTCAACAATTAAATTAACTGTCATTATTACATTTTTCAATCAGTCATGCTTATCTTGTTTATTACACCCCCCCACACACACACACACATACACAAACACATTGCTAGTCTTAAAAGGACCTTGTCACCCCAAAATCAAGTTGTTGTTTTTTCTTTAGTCCTTTTTAGTAGTTCAGTTGTTTTACGACTCTCTGTGACCCTATTAACCGCAGCACCTTCAGTGTTTCCCAGGATCAGGGTCAAAATATTCGAGCTTCAGCCTCATAAGCAAACCTTCCAGTGAACAGTTTGTCCTGATGTCCTGTAGTGCTGATTGGATCTTCTTGCAGTCCAAGAAATTCAAAAAAGTTTTCTCCAACACCATAATACAAAGGCGTCAATTCTCCCGCGCTCAGATTTCTTTATGATCCAGCTCGCACATCCGTATGTTACTACAGGGAATACCAGAGTTCGAACTATGCGGACCTTTGTTGATGATGTTTGTTTACTTTTTACTAGTTTGTCCAAGCTTGCCATAGCTTTGCTCCCCACAAGCAAACATCCTTTAATTTCATGGCTACAGTCACCATCTGAAGACATCTTGGATCCCAGGAGCATAAAATCTGTCACTGCCTCCACTTCTTCCCCATCTATTTGCCATGAAGTGAGATTGCCATTTGCCATGATCTTCATATTTCAGCCTCACTTTCAGCCACCAGAGTAGTATCATTGGCGTATCTGAGGTTGTTGATATTCCTTCTGGCAATATTGATTCTGGCTTTGGATTCATCCAGTCATGCCTTACGCATGATGTATTCTGCATATAAATAAGGTGACAATATACAACCTTGTCGCTCTTCTTTTCCGATGTTGAACCATTCTGTCCCATGTCCGGTTTTGACCGTGGCTTCTTGATCCATATACAGATTCTTCAGGAGGCGGATGAGATGATCTGTTACTCCCATCTCTATAAGGACATGCCACATTTTGTTGTGATCCACACAGTCAAAGGCTTTAGAATAGTCTATGAAGCAGAAGTAAATGTTTTTTTGGGGCTCGCTCCTTCTTTCTCTATTATGCAGCGGACATTGGCAATTTGACCTCTTGTGCCTCTTCCTCTGTGGAACCCGGCTTGCACATCTGGTAGTTCCTGGTCCATATATTGTTGGAGTCGAGCTTATAGTATCTTAAGCATTAACTTGGTGGCATGTGAAATGAGTTCAATTGTTTGATAATTGGAGCACTGTTTGGCTCTGCCTTTTTGGGGATTGGGATGTAGACTGACCTTTTCCAGTCTATTGGCCATTGTTGAGTTTTCCAAATGTGTTGACATAAGGCAAGCAACACTTTCACAGCATCATCCAGTTCAGCTGGGATTCTACCACCTCCTGCAGCCTTATTATCAGCAAGACATCCCACTTCACTCTCCAAGATGTATGGCTCCAACTCATTGGACAAACTATTGAGGTCATCACTGCTGTTAAGATTCTTCCTCTATAGATCTTCAGTGTATTCCTGACACATCTTTATCTAATCTGCTTCTGTTAGGTCCCTACCATTTTTGTCTTTTATCACTCCCACTTTTGCATGAAAGGTTCCTTTGAGATCCCCAATTTTCTTGAAGAGATCTCTTGATTTACCCATTCGGTTATCTTCTTCAATCTCTCTACATCACTCGTTGTAGAATGTCTCCTTGTCTCTTCTTGCTATCCTCTGGAATTCTGCATTCAGTTGGACAAATCTTTTCCTATCTCCACTACCTTTCGCTTTCCTTCTTTCCTGGGCTACTTACAAAGCCTCATCAGATAGCCAGTTTGACTAGAGTTCTTCAGGCATCCTATCTTCCATGTCTAGTTCCTTAGATCTATTCTTTACTTCCACTGCATATTCACAAGGGATATTTTTTATTTCGTATCTACTTGGTCTTCCCTCTTATCTTCAGTTTAATTATTTACTTTGCAATAAGAAGCTCATGGTCTGAGCCACAGTCAGCTCCAGGTCTTGTTTTTGCTAACTGTATAGAGCTCCCCCATCTTTGGCTGCAAACTATATAGTCAATCTTATTTCTATGTTGTCCATCTGGGGATGTCCATGTGTAGAGTCGCCTCGGAGGCTGTTGGAAGAGGGTGTTTGCTACGACCAAAGAATTATCTTGACAAAATTCTGATAATCTCTGACTAGCTTCCTTTTGTACTTCAAGGCCAAACTTGCCCATTGCTCTAGGTATCTTTTGGTTGCCCAATTTAGCATTCCAATCTCCTATGATGCTATTTACATGTTTTCTTGGTGTTATATCTATGACGTGTTGAATATCTTTGTTGAACTGGACAACTTCAGCTTGTTCAGCATTCGTGGTTGGAGCATAGACTTGGATCACTGTGATGTTAAATGGCTTGCCTTGCATTCAAATTGAATTCCTTCTGTCATTTATTGGGTTGTAACCGAGCACTGCTTTGGCCACTCTTTGATTGACTAGGATGGTTACTCCATTTCTTCTACAGGATTCTTGACCACAGTAGAAGATCTGGTGGTTGTCTGATGTGAAATATCCCATTTCAGTCCATTTAAGTTCGCCAATTCCCAGGATATCACTGTTTAACCTTGTCATTTCATTCTTGACCACATCTAGTTTGCCTTGCTTCATAGTTCGAACATTGCAGGTTCCTATTCTGAATTGGTCTTCGCAGCATTGGACTTTCCTTTCCCCTCCAGATACATCCGCAGCTAGGTGTCCTCTCGGCTTAGGCCCAACCACTTTTCTAGTTCTGGTGCTACTTATTCTCACCCTCTGCTCTTCCTCAGTAATGTGGTAGGAACCTTCTGACCTGAGGGGCTCATCTTCCAATGCCATATTGTTATGTCTCTGGTTGTGCTTGTCCATAAGGTTATTTTTGGAAAGTTACCGGAGTGGGTTGACAGTTCCCTCTCCAGTGTACTGCGATCTGTCTGACAACACTGCTATAACCTGCCCATCTTGGTTGACCCTACATGATAAAGCTCACAGCTTCATTGAAGTACATTTGCCCCTTCACCAAGGTAGCGATCCAGAAGCGGTTATTCTTAAAGATAATTTTTTTATTACAGTAAAACCAATAGGACATTTTTAGATTGCACAAAATGTCGGCAATTATTATTAAAATATTTCCAAGCAACCCAGTATAAATGGAAGAAAATATATACTCCTGTTCATAATAAATCATTATTAAGAATTGTATCAATCTTGAGATATGTTTTGGAGGAAGAAAAAATTAAATATACTGTATATAAGATCCTTCCCCTGCTAAGGATATATCCTGAAAACCAGGCTTATTAACCTCTCAATGTTATGATCAACTCAGGCTTATATCCACACCAATCTAACCTGACCATGTTAATATCAATAGATTGATTATAAAGTAGTAGAGTAATTTGAACTGGCCCCGATGTAACGTTATATAGATAAATATATTTTCAATAGTATAATTAGCCCAGATGAGTATTATCAGCAGTATACCCAAGCGGTAAATGTCTGTTATTCTCAATAGATTGCATATAAGTTCTCAATACTGTATCCAACTCAAGCTTACATCAACAGTCTGAGCCAGGTAGTGATTATATCAAATACATTATATATGAAATGCATCACATAAACAGTGTCCTAGTTTAGTGCTGAAAACCTAGGATCATGCCTCTTGTCTGTGCATGATCAGGGCAGCAGTATTTGGTATGCATTTTGTTGAGCACTCAAGGTAACAAATATTTGTCTGTAGTGTTTAGGCCTTGAGTAATAAACATAGATCTACTCTTGTAAAATCTATTAGAAGGACTAAACCTTTAGTACAATAAAGCCACATGAAGATGTCAATGCACAACCGCAGCAATAATATGAACAAGGGACACACTGGTGACTCTATGTTTGGTTATTATTGTAATGTTCAGGAGGGCCCACTGAACTCTTGGGGACTATTGGACTATTGGGGAGGGCTTGGATTGAACATGGACTGGTATTGCCCTTTTGGCATGAGGTGTTTAATATTGGTTACAAAATCATGGGAGTTGTTTTGCTGTTAGCCATCCTGTGTAAGAGCCATGCTATACTTATCTATACGTGATGTATGGATGGTACCAAGCTATTTGTAGTATCAAAATGCTCCATTCTCCCCAGGGAATATTAATAAAGTGTTACACTGGGGTTCCCTATGTATTCGGAACATGAATGTGCAATTGAGGCGTCCCAGCTACTTGGAGAGAGAGTGGATAGGGAGTGTGAAGATCCCAGGGAGGGGCGGCAGTTCTGCTCCAGAAATTCCTGACCTTTGCTACAGGAATACCCCCCTCTCAGGCTTAGAGGGAATGGGCCTCTCAGTGCTGGCGGTCAGATTGGGATCATCAGTATCAGCTCAGGAGCCCAGGGTCACTGGATCAGCTAACCGGTATCATCTGCTTCTTCAGTGAGCTTGAAAAGGCCAAGGAGACTATTCCTACCCAGCAGGGTCCAATCCGGTATTCAATCCCTTCTCCCAAGAGAGGAGTAGAGATTCAGGGCACTAAAGTCATTTTAGTTCAGTAGTCTTCTCTCTAAATGAAACACACCATTGTCAAGAAGAGCATGTTTATTTCTGGTTACAGGCAGTGTAACTATACAATTTCAGGACAAATTATTTACATGTTTGTGGGCTGAACATATGCAAACTCTCTGCCCAGCTTAGAACTAACCAATAACAGATGTGCCTCTGGGGATATGCAGCTGATTGGTCCATAAAAGAGCCAATCAGGAGGCAGGGAAAACTAGGGGCTTGGCTTGCTCTCCTTGGGGTGGATGTAGGGGAGGCACCTACCAGGAGAAAGAGCAGGAACACATGAACAAAGGACAAATAATACAAATAAACGACCACAAGATGTCACTGCAGGATTACAAATAGAACTGCTTGTGTTTTCTGTAGTGAAACACTAAATATGTGAGCACTGGATTGCTTATTTTATACAATTGTTTTTAAAACCTGAAAGTATGTTAGTTAGGGAAAACAGATCTTCACAGGGAGGTCATGGGTTAAATGTATAGTCACTCTGAGGCAAGATGTCTCCACTTTGAAGATTATCAAAGTCCCCTGGTAGTCCATAAACCTAGGGAAAATTACAATCTGGCGTCTTCTACAGACTCCAGCAATGAAGCAAGGCTGCTTGTTGTATGGCCAGCTCCCGGGGAGAGTCAGGGTGGGGGCAGATAAAGATGGGTGGGCCTGTGTTGGAAATAAATTCAGTGTTGTTGATCAATAAAGTGAGTAACAATGTTAAACATACATCAGCATTGTGTATGGTTTATTTCTGGGAAGATACTAATTCTACACAAGGGAATTCTTGCAATGGATCCTATCTGCAACCTGGCTCTTAAACACTGGGAGTATTGTCACTGACTTGTATTACTGCAATTCCTGGGTACTGGTATGCTGTGCTGGGTTCATTACTTCATAAAGGAATTCTCCAAAGGACCGTAGGTCCAACAGGAGCAGTAGAATCATAACAAATAGTATATATATTTGTGGTCAGGTCGCTCTCTTGTGGCAAAGGATAGCTGACATTGTGGCCAAGGCTACATAATCTAGGATGCTAAGAGGGTTAGATAGTCATGGTAGAGAAAAAACATTTCCTTGGTCATGGGCAAGGATGCATTTTTCCCTTGCAGTCTTATGCAAGACGGAGTAGCGATTATGTCATGTGTCACGTATAAAGTGACTTGTTCAGCTTAGTGAGTGATGAGGCTCAATGATGATGTGCACTGGGGGAGTAAAGCCGCTGAGCTGTGGCAATGAAGGGCTTAATGAAGCCAGAAACTGCAAAGTATTGCTTGAAGAGAGACAAAAACTGCAACATAGGGCTTGATGATGGCCAACAACTGGCAAATATGGCTTGATGAGGGCCAAAATCTGCAATGTAGGGCAGGCAGAGTGCCGAAAATACAAAGGGAAACAGCGAAGACCAATGCATCCAGTGGTGTAGTATACCAATGGATCAAGCTGGATATAGATGTGCATCTTGGGCATGAAGCCACTGAGCTATGGCAAGGTAGCGCTTGATGAGAGCCAAAAACTGCAACATAGGGGTTGAAGAGAGCCAAAAACTGCAACGTAGTCCTTGAAGAGAGCCAAAATTGCAACGTTGGGCTTGAAGAGAGACAAAAACTGCAACCTAGTCCTTGAAGAGAGCCAAAATTGCAACGTTGGGCTTGAAGAGAGACAAAAACTGCAACATAGTTATATATCATCCTTAGATTAAATTAATACAGCAAAGGTTCTCGTTATTAAATACATTAGAAATACAAATCTATAGCAAATAGAATTACAGTTGTCTGTTATTAAAAAAGTGAGATAAAGTGTTAGATATCTGAGCTTGACAATTAGGAATTTTATGGATAACTTGCTTGACAAGATCACCTGTCTGCTACAAACTTTATCTAAGGAATATCTGTTACAATGGGAGTTGATAAGCAGGAAGGGCTAGAAGAGTTGGTGTCACAACTGAACTCTGGAAGGCTTGTAGTGGAAAGCAGGAGGGTTTGGGCACACCTCGTCCCCTCACCTAAGAATGTGGCTGAGGTATGAGCTAAATGACTGGCTATCGGACCTGGTTTGGTATCAGGTTGATCTGGAGCAGCAGTATGTGGTCTGGCTGGGACAGGTTGGAGTCCCCGGTATTATTATTATTATCTTTATTTATATTTCGCCAACATATTCCGTAGTGCTGTACAGGGGTTGAGTACATGGCAAAAAACAACCTTAACACCTTGTAAAGAATGGAGGGCCCTGTTTTTTAGGATAAAATCAAATGTACATAGAGCTTGTTTCCAAGGCACTGACACAAGATTGAAAACTCACAAACTTACAATCTAAGGGTTTAGGTGTGATACAAGAGGGTGACAAATACAAGATGGCGGTGTAAAAGCAATTGGTTCAGTCAAGTGGAGGTGTCTGTGTGTTGTACTGTAGATTGTGGGTGTGAGTGTTATTAAGCTGTGCAGTGTGCTGAAGGTGATAAGATTTTTTAAACAGGTGTGCTTTTAGTGATTTTTTTAAAGGTTTTAAGGCAGGAAGATAATCTAATGGAGCGGGGCAAGGAGTTCCAAATAGTAGGGGCAGCACAAGAAAAGTCTTGAAGACGGGAGTGAGAGGAGGTGATGAGAGAGGAGGAAAGAAGAAGGTCGTTAGCAGAACGAAGGGGCCGGTTGGGAGAGTATTTTGAAACAAGAGCAGAGATATAAGTGGGTGCACTGTTGTTGAGGGCTTTTTATGTTAGGGTCATAATTTTAAATTTGATTCGGGAAGCTATGGGAAGCCAGTGGAGTGATTGACAGAGAGGAGCTGCAGACACTGATCGTTTGGTGTTGAAGATGAGTCTAGCAGAGGCGTTCATTATGGATTGGAGGGGAGACAGACGAGAGATGGGGAGGCCAGCAAGGAGTGAATTGCAGTAGTCGAGTCGAGAGATGATGAGAGAGTGTATTAGAATTTTAGCTGTGTATAATATAAAAACATTTTAGAAATGTTTTTTTTAGGTGAAACTGACATGTTTTTGTTATTGATTGGATTTGAGGAATAAAAGAGAGGGCGGGATCCAGTAGAACCCCAAGACAACGGGCCTGGGAGGTGGGAGTGATGATGATGATGTTAGCTGTGATGGAATAGGATCATGAGGACATGTTGTAAGGTGAGAGGTTCATAGTAAAGTGGATACTTCATCCTCGGTTACAAGGTCAAAGAAGTCCATAGTGGAGGAGGGATTGGGGAAGGGTAAGGTCTGGGTGTTGTCGGTTTGTGGAGATGATTGTGGGATAGGGCCAAGCTGGGAGGAGAGCTCATTTTGGATGGTTTCAATTTTATTTTTAAAATAGCTGGCAAAGTCATCAGCAGTTAGAGAGGAAGGGGCAGGAGGTGGGGGTGGGCAAAGGAGGGTGTTAAATGTAGCAAATACAAGTTTAGGGTTGGAGGACAGGTTTGAGATTAGTGATGAGAAGTAGTGTTGTTTGGCAAGATTGAGGTCAGAGAAGTAGGAGCGCAAGGTAAACTTGTAGTGGAGAAAGTCTGCTGAAGTGCGAGATTTCCTCCATAGTCGTTCTGCAGTGTGTGAGCATCTCTGTAGATAGTGTGTTTGTGTGGTGTGCCATGGTTGTGGATGAGAGCGAGGGTGTTTGTTTGTGATTATGGGGGCATGAGAGTCAAGGGTTGAGGTTAGAGTAGTGTTGTATTATGAAGTGGCGATGTCAGGGCAGGTGAGGGTGGTGAGGGGGCTGAGAAGGGGTTTTAGTACATTTGAAAAATTTTGTGGCTTTTTTTTTAATTGCAAACAGACCTTGCAAATAAATCTCAGTGCGATGATACATAATCATGGTGTGCTGCCATTCTTGGGAAAGGGCTTATGAGCTAAATCACTTGAGGGTATTTTGATACTTCTCCTGGGTCCTACCGTGGAGGGACCTACATCTGTTCCTGCTGTATCCTGATGCTGGAAAAGCCAGTGGGGCTCTGAGATTACCAACACCGTGATCTAGGGTTGTTTCTGTTGCTGTAAGCAGGATAGTCCACTCACCCCTGGGTTGTCACACTTGGTATATATAAAAATACTGACAGAAACGCTGGCAACAATTATAATCCTTTTAGATTACAGCAATATAACCAATCGGGTATAATCATATTTTTATTGGTATTTTACTTCCCTCCCATAGTTGGGATGTCTGAGCTTGCCCTTTAAGTTCCATAAAACTGCATATTTACTGATCTTTGCACTAAAATTTAAAGCAAAGTTGACAATCACAACCACACTGATTCTGAACACTTTGGGCGAAAGTGATATGTTCAGAAGCTTGTGTCAGCGGCTTTGAAAAGTTAGATTTAGAAAATACTATTATAATACGAAAATACTAAATAATCAGAATGTTGTAGTATAATAATTTTTGGTAATTTATGTGACAGAGTTATCCAAGGGGTGTATGTGAGACACAGGCTCTGCAAAGCTTTTTTTCTCCCAGTAGGATAGCAAGGGTTAACCTTTCTGCTCGGTTGATTAGCTGCACCTGGGTAGCCCTAATATAAGACTGCTTCTAGATTATGGGTGGGGTTGCTAATAGACTAATTGTATGCTGCTTTGTCTGACCTGGAGAAAGACACACCGTTGAACAGCAGCTTGTGACCACTTTGGCAGAGTGGAGACCTGGAAATCTGACAAATATATAGGCCAATGATTTTTAACAAACTATTGAACTGATTATTTTGTCTTACCCAGATTTATCTGTATGAGAGCTGGTTAGTGAGGAAACTGTTTATTAGTTAAGGTTGTGCTTCTGTGGAAGCTGCGTCTATTTTGTTTGATTTGTTTTGTTTGTTATTTTTGTATCACTGGCTAAATTCCACTAAAACTTGGAAATGTGTATATAGCTTCTTGTATTGTGTCCTCCATCAAAGTGACTGAAACAGGAGGACAAACCCAGAGGAGACTGGTAACTTGTCACATTTATTCATAAATGATGGACAACCTATGTACTGTCTATCATACTGGATGGGTAGCCATAGCTGTATCCCCATCACACTTTTAGTCCATCAAGTTCAACCTTTTTAGATATCCTATGATGACTTGTATAATGTGAATTAATTATTAATTGGTTCAGAAGAAGGCAAACAGAAAAATCCAAGTGAAACATTGCTAATAATCTCAGAAAGGGAAAAAGTTCCTTTGTGACCCCAATATTCTGGTAATCAATAATACTCCTCCTCTAGTTATCCAACAAAACCTTAAATACCATTGTTATTGAATAAAAAATGTATCAAACTCCTTTTTGAAGTTATCTAATAAATTTGCTTTAACAGACAGCTTTGGTAGAGTGTGAGTAAGGTTCAATCTTTTTTTTCTAACTTTAAGAGATGTCCTCTTGTCACTTGAAAACCTCTTGGCACACAAAGTTTCCCTTACAAAGTCTTATATTGACCCTGGATATATTTATAAAAATCATGTCCCCTCTTAGACACTTTTTTTTCTGGAGAAAATAACTTTAATGTGGTTTGTTTTTCTTCATAGCTTAGTCATTTCATATCACTTTTTTAAATGTGACACCCATCTCTGTATATTTTCCAATCTCTCTGTGGTATTACAAGGTAAGGTGTTTGTTCGCTTCCAGAAAACACCTACAGTTGAATCATGGATCTCACTGCAGGAACTGTATCCACATGACTGTCTTGGATGATCAGAAGCTCTCAGTGTATGAAAAGTTTTAAAGAGAATTATAATCCTCTCATGGCAATGAAATACATCCAAAGCAGATATCGTGGCCAACAGGGGACTTTATTTTCACAATACAGGGTTTTTTGCAGACACTAAAAGTGTGAATTGGTTCAGAAGAAGGCATACTTTCTCCAGGTCTGAAGGAGTAACATTACTCAGCAGTTGATTAGCAAAACCTGAGTAGAGCTGATGAAAGACTGAAGCTGGAATGTGGGTTTGTTGATGATAATTACCTGTGTTCACAGTTTACTTGAAGTGTGTGTAGCTGGTCTGAGTTTGGAAAAGAAACACACGGAGCAGTGTGCAGTTTGCCCAAATCTGGAAAAAGACACATAAAGAGAAAGACAGCAGCTTAGAGCTTATGATTGTTCTGGGCAGAATGGGGACATGGAGTTCTGAAGAATACAGGCCAGTATTTGTGAACAAACTATTAGACTGTTGGTTTTGCTTTTGCTCCACCCATGTTTAGCTGGATGAGAGCTAAATAGTAAGAGAATTGTGTATAAGTAAAAGTTGTGCTTCAATTTGCTCTAGGCCTGTTATTTTATTTAATTTGTTTTGGTTTATTATTGTTATATCACTGGCTAACGTTTTATTAAAACTAGGAAAAGATTTGTAGCCTCCTGTATTGTGTTCCTCCACTAAAGTCCCGGAAACACGGGCATAAACTCTAAGAGAGACTGGCACACTAAATAAGCTTTTAAGGTTTTAGCAGATAGCCAGATACACTCTGATGGCTGGAGCAGGTAGCCAAATACACTCTGATGGTTGGAGCAGATATGTAGATATGTTTGTATATATGCATATATAAGCTATTCTAGGGCCTGTGTATTCTTGCTCCTACACCCCTGAGCCAAAATACAATCTGAAGACTGAAGTGGATAGCTATATACTGTACACTCTGAAGGCTGGAGCGGGTAATTAGATAAGTTCTGAAGGCTGAAGCATATAGTCAGGTACACCCTTAAGGATGATGTGGATAGTCAGGTACACACTGAATGCTGGAGTAGATACCATATACACTCTGAAGGTTAGAGCAGAAAGCCTGGTAAAAACACAACCAACAGCATGCAGAAGCTCAAAAGGGAAGCCAGAAATCCACACAACAGACAGGGAGTTCAATGAGTATCTGCCTTGTATAGCTCTGGTGATGAGTAGGGTTAATTGGCATTACAACTGAAAATGACCCTTTAAGTTTAGTGCTAGTGCATGCACCTAGAAACCAGGAGCAGACATGAGGAGGCCAACATGCCCAGCCACTCCAATCAATATATGTGTGTGCTAGCACAATATCCAGGAAAGTCTCAAAGTGCATATTTTAACAGAAGTGACCGGTCAGTCATTGACTTTGATTATCACATCTTTTGCATACTCTGCTGTTTTTACAGGACAAAAAAAGTTCCAATAGTGGATAATCACATTTACTATATGATTGTCAATATAACCATGTATTATATAATTCCCTTAAAGGAACACCTCAATTTAAGAAAATAAATCATGTTTGTGAAGTGTGTAGCCAACTAGCAAAATCAGCAGCTATATAAGCCATGAGCATAAAGCATTTTTACAACAAATCATACATTTGGCAGATCCACTTGTGTCATGTGTGATTTTATCATAGACAGCTAGTCTGACTGTAGCCTAAAGGTGACTATTATTTCATTTTGGATTGCTACCTTTTTAGTCCTATTGTCAGGTGCCACTTTTCAGTGGCAGTCTTTCTACACAACTTGTAATATAAAGTTAAATGACAACTGTAGTTTGGGGAAAAGTATAAAACAAACATTAGCGTTTTTTTTATACCATGAGTGCAGAAAGCTTTAGGTGAAAATTGTAATTTTAACACAATCTGGTGGTGATTATTTGTATAGCTCCATAATGGAGCTTTACAAAGAACAGATACAAAAAGTACATGCCAATATAATTACATTTAACATAAAGAACATTGGTACCCCGACCTTTGGCATGTGGAGAACAGCGCGCTGCCATCAGGGTGCCAAAAAATGGGCGCGCCCATATCCAGAAAAGAGCGCACCTGACAACTGCGCGCCACCCTCCATCCCATCTGTGCAAGAGACTGGAGGTTAGAAGGCATCAACTCTCCTCTTCTGCACCCCCATCACCTGCACCCATGGCATTTCATCTCCACACTGTGTCCCCTGCTCCCATCCTCTCTCTCTGTCCCCTGCACACCAAACCCCCAACTCTGTCTCCTCACCTCATCCCCTCTCACCCCTGCACCCATCCTCTCCCTCTTTTCTGCACCCATCCTCTACCGCTCTCCTCACCCCATCCCCTCTGTCCCCTGCACCCATCCTCTCCCTCCCTCTTGCACCCCAACCCCTCACTCTGTATCATCACCCCATCCCCTCTCACCTGCACCCATCCTCTTCCTCTTTTCTGCACCCATCCTCTACCTCTATCCTCACTCCATCCCCTCTCTCCCCTGCACCCATCCTCTCTCTCTGTCCTCTGCACCCATCAACCTGCACTCCACTCCCTATTTGCCCTTCTGCCTTCTAACGTGCAGTCGCAGTCACTTTGGCAGATGGGATGCATGGTGGCGCGCAGTTGTCGGGCTGGCTCGCGCGCATTTGTCGGCGTGCTGACATGGCGCAAAGGACGTGCGATCAATGGGTTACATAGCCCTTGCCCCCAAAGATTCATACAGGCAAATTAAGATAAAAGGCAGGAGCACGTGGAAAGCGGAATCCTACCACGTACCACCAAGTGCATTCACTAAGATTAGGAATGCTTGTTGACCTGGAGCCTGAGGGGAAGGGTTATACCAATCTCAGTTGCACTTCCATAAGAGTCTCTGGACCCCCATATTCTACCCAACAAATGGAATCACTGTCAGAACAGTAAATGAGAAGAATGTACAACCATACAGCAAATGAAGAGAAGAAACAAATGCTTCATTCATACTGATACCTTACCTCCACCAATATGCTGATATACTGGATATATCACAACAAGCACTTCCTTCATTCATATGTAACACAAATATGGTACTTTCTATTCTTAAAGCTTACATTTCTTAAATTCATAATGAAATGTATAACTCTGTCTTTAGTCACTTTGTTACTTTGGAGGACTGTTACATAGAAATATTTGAACCCAAAGCACCAGTCCAATACTAATGTTCTTGAGACTTCTTGTCTTCTTTCAATTAAATAATTATTAAAGGACCACAAATGACCATATGTACTCTGCACCATCAGTTAAAGGGTAAAAATAACATGTGAAACACATACATATATATATATATATATATATATATATATATATATATATATATATATATAAATATATATATATATATGTATATATATATATATTTATTTATTTAAATAACTAGTTCACATTATTATTCAAACAATTATTTTACTATCAACAAAAATCAACACAGTTACCTCATATTAACATATGCTTTATTATATAACCTAATGGACATATTTCTGATTTTTTTTTTAAATAAAGAAAAAAAATTGTAGTATGATGATTTGAACCTTGGATCTTCACAAATACAGACTACAGCCATTGTTAATATGATATGTGTTATGTTGCTACACTAGCTGCTAGAATAAAATTAAGTAGTTACAAGTCACTGTTTCAAAACCTCTACAACTGATTATAATTAATATTCAATACATCTGTCTTGGTGCAGAGCTAATTATGTACTCAGGCAGAGTCAACACACTGAAATAGCTTGACTTCTATTGATCATAACTCCATGAATTCAGCATGACTACTTATCAGATACTAAATATTTCATGGTGAGTAAAAAGGTGACACCACAAAGAGAAAAGTGGCTCAGGATTAGACAAGACATATGAACAATTAGGGTGCTACTAGGGATCAGAAGGATTTATAATATTCAAAGAAAGGACAAAAGGGATCCCTATTACTGTGCACACCTATAACTAATCAAATCTCAAAGAGACTAAAGTTAAAACTTAGCTTTTAATATATTTGTTAAAAAAATGTCAAAATATCACAGGCAGGATATCAAATTCATTAATTACATGGGTATAATTGACTGATCCGGGCTATAAATAAAGTGCCTGTGCTTTAAATATAACGGAGAGAGAAATCCAAATAGTTTGGATTATGTTAGAGGTATTATCACCAATATAAGTGCTATAAATAAAGTGCTCTCAGTAAATACAAAGTGCTAGTGCTTACTAATAACAAAAATAGTGGCGTTTGAACCAATACCTAGTGATAGAAAAACTAATATTTTATAAATATTTGAAATGGCTTGTCAATCACTATAATAGTTGTGAGCATACGAGTTGTTGCTTGCGGGCTTGTGTCGCAGATGCTGGCAAGGAGCGCCGAAGGCGCTCCTTGCCAGCAACTGCGACCCTCGCAAACTTTACGTCGTAACGCAAGCAAAAT
Organism: Discoglossus pictus; assembly: GCA_027410445.1. Taxonomy (NCBI): domain Eukaryota; kingdom Metazoa; phylum Chordata; class Amphibia; order Anura; family Alytidae; genus Discoglossus; species Discoglossus pictus. The sequence goes on from CM050167.1 coordinate 383,443,324, forward strand.
ACAAAACACTTTATGACCCATTACGATCTCGCAAAAAACGGCCGCAACATACGCACATCAAAACATCAAAAATACAACAAATACACACAACAATTACACACAACAAATACATAAAAAGCTTACTTACAGTAAGAGGGAGCATCCATCACCTTGAAAACTAAAGTTACACCTCAATTTAACTCAAATTAAAGCAGTTTAGACACTAAAAAATTTTCTAACAGAGAGAAAAAATGGCCGCCGAAAAAAAACGAAAACGAGGCTACAGCAGTCCAAAGACGCAAAACACCACCAAACACCTACGTATTTGCCGAAAAACACCTACGAGATTAGAAAACAAGGACGCAACCCGCGCAACCCCAAAAACATTACAAACACAACAAATACAAACAACAAACACATAAAAAGGTTACTCACAGCAAGGGGGGTCACCTAGGACCTCTGCAAGTGAAGTTACACCTCCATTTAAGCACACATTTCGGAGTTTAGAGACCAGAAAACCACCTAAGCAAGAGAAAAAATGGCCGCTGAACAAAACAAAAACGAGGCTAAAGGCCCCTAAACACGCAAAACACCACCAAACACCTACGGATATTCCGAAAAAGCCCACCAAACAGCAACGGATATTCCGAAAAACTCGCACAACATAGAAAACGAACAACCCTACATCAGCCACATTATATACACCAAACACCCTTAGCTCACTTACACTTTCATTGCCGTAATTTTTTGATGGGCAATATTCTAGTCACATATATAGTTGTGAGCATGCGGGCTGTTGCTAACGCAGCAGGCTCGCGTAGCGAGCCTGCGGCCCTCGCAAAGCGAGGGACGCAGTTGCTGGGATGGAGCGCTGAAGGCACTCCTTGCCAGCAACTGCGGACCTTGCAAAATTTACTGAGTTACGAAACAAAAATAAGAGAGGCGTTACGACCCATTACGACCTCGCAAAAACCGCCCGAAACCCGCGCACATGAAAAAATGAAAAACACAATAAATACACACAACAAATACATAAAAAGCTTACCCACAGCAAGGGGGCACCCAGGACCTCGAAAACTGAAGTTGCCCTCAATTTAACTCCAAATAAAAGAGTTTAGACACCAAAAAAATCCCCTAAGCAAGAGAAAAAATAACCACCGACAAAAACAAAAACGAGTCTACAGCACTCTAAAGACGCAGAACACCACCAAACACCTACGGATTTTCTGAAAAAGACATACGAGATCTGAAAACAAGGACTCAACCCGCGCGACCCGAAAAACATTAGAAACACAATAAATACACACAACAAACACATAAAAAGCTTACCCACAGCAAGGGGCGGCACCCAGGACCTCTGCAAGTGAAGTTACACCTCGATTTAAGTCCAATTTTTGGAGTTTAGACACACAAAAATCACCTAAGCGAGAGAAAAAAAACCAAAATGAAAATGAGGCTAAAGGCCCCTAAACACGCAAAACACCACCAAACACCTACGGATTTTCCGAAAAAGTCGGACAAAATCCGAAAACAAGGACGCTAAATCAGCCACAGCCTCATACCACACATTAGGCGCCATTTTACAACACTAACTTATACAATCCGTAAGTACACAGCTACCCTAGTGGCTTTTAAAGTGCCATCAAATTTTTTGGTTATCCTTAGATCTAAGAAAGTAATTGTTTTCTCATTGATTTCTGAGGATAAATATAAACCCATGTCATGATTATTCAAAGTTGTTATAAATTTCTGCAGATGTTGTTTAGTACCACTCCAAATCCATAGATCCACATCCTTAGTGTAGATATCCGTGTCTTCGCTATAAACCACCCACCACCCTAGGTATAAATTGGCATATGTTGGGGCACAAGCTGTCCCCATTGCTGTGCCTTGGATTTGGTGGTAGAAGGTTTGTATGAACACAAAATAATTATGTGTTAACACAAATTCCAATAGTTTCATCATAAAGTGATTATGTTTACTGTAAACATTTCCATTTTTTTGTTAAAGGTATTTTACAGCATGTAGGCCTCTATGATGCTGTATGTTGGTATAGAGACATTCTACATCAAGTGATACTAAGATAGAGTATTCATTCGTGGTAACCTGTTTAATTAAAGAGTCCTTGAGGTGATGAAAACCCCCTCTACTATATAACCAGTAAAGAAATAGAAGATAATTCTGACTAACCTAACATGTCTCAAGCAGGACAGGAAACCCCACAGAATGTCTCAGTTTTTATAATAATTTTTTGCTGGAACGTAATTTACCATTTTGATTTTTACTTTAGCAAAATCAAAGAACAATCTGAGTGCAGATGAAGCTTCTATCTGAGCAAGAGAAATGTGGTAGCTAACACTGCTGATGCTTTAAATTGGTTGAATGGAAAGCTCATTAGTTTACAAGGACACACCCTGAAGACAGAATCAGTTCAGAAAAGAAAATGGAACACTGTAGAAAAAAATAATTTCATATAAAAGTTGCAAATAAAAAGGTTTATTTATTTTTATTTTGTGTTCTACAACATTTTGTCCATTAGCAATGTTAGTTACACTAAAGACCATTTAGAAAAAATCGGCCACATTTGTGCTAATAAAAAGTAATTAAAACAAAAAATGTTTGTAAGTACATATATGACAAGTTATGTGTCAACTGTTCTTTATACTTCTACATGGTTGAAACAGTCGGAGAAAAGTCTGGCGTGTGCATGGATGTGATGAGAATTTAAAGGGATATGGAGGATTCCGTCTTTAATAGTGAAATAAACCATCTAAGTCTGTGATTGGCTAGTACATCTTGCACCAATAGAAACACTGTGTGCATGAGTGTCTGTGGGCTGAGCTTTGTAGGGACTATTCGGAAGGTTTCAGTGAGTAAAAACAGCTTTTAAGCATTTGTTAATAAAATTATGTTTAGATAACGAAATATACATTTAGGTAGTTTGTTTTAATATTAAAAACAGGGAACCTTCCATATCCCTTTAACAATTCCCATTACTAATACTGACTCACTTTGCATTAAAGCTCCACCTGCTGTTGCAGTAGTTTTGTTACAGTATATGTGGAGCTGTATTCCATATTTGTGAAGACTGTGACAAAATGCTGTTGTTTTTGGAAATATTTAAATATAATTCATTGCGCATACATAACATATACATTTTAAGCAAACCCTCATATAAATCAGCCAGTGACTTATCTGTCCTGCTCTCATGAGAGAATATCCTTCAAGCTATACGCCCCAAATGTCCATCTTTTGGAACAACAGTCCCTAGTTTCAGGGGAAATCCCCCTGTCCCTCTTAGCCACTCAAATGTCTCTTTTAAAGGAAAATCGCAGGTTTAAAGGGATATGGAAGGTTTCTGGATTTCACTAGATATATGCAATTTCTGTGTATCTATTAACTTTTATGTTCTTTATTTTTTTAAGAAATGATTGTAGTCCCTGTATTGTTCTGACCACTGCAGCGTATGCAGACATGGACTCTGTAGGGCTGGATGTGCAGCGTAGTGTCCTAGCCTATCAGGGGACCACGTCTTAGCAGTATATAGCAGAATGTTGCTGAGAGAGGTGGTTACTGATTCAATAGTATGAGACACAGCACAGCAGGGTCTGTGTCTTCATGAGCTGACCCAAGCAGGTAATATTTGTTTGATTTTGTAACCAATTTGTACCTCATTGTGCTCCATGAGACATGGTCCTTGAGATCAAGGGGACAAAGTGTGAGCATGATGGAAGTTATTACTAGGGTAAAAAGGAGTTGTGTATAGGTTTATACGTGATGAAAAATAACTTTGTTGGGTGAGGTTAAGAGCAGAGATGCACAAATGCAGAATGAAATTGTAATGGAGGAAGTCTGCTGAATGTTGTGGTTTCCTACAGAGTGTTTTAGCTAAGCTGTAGGTAATGGGTTTGCTTATTGTGCCATTGTTGGAGCAGCACGGTTGAGGGTGGATGTAAGTATACTTTTATTGCGTGAGGTGTCCGAGTTATATGGAGAGTTTTCAATCTTGTGTCGGTGCTCTGGGAACAAGCACTATGTATGTTTGATTTTAAGCTCAGTAACAGGGCCCTCCATTCTTTGCAATGTGTTGGTATTGTTTTTGCCTTGTACTTAACTGCTGTAAAGCACTATGGAATAAAGGATCACCTATAATAGTTGTGGATATATGGGCCGTTGGTCACGCTTTGTGAGCCTTGCACCAAGATCGTTGCTCACGTTGCGGCCCATAGGGCCTCAATTGCGAGCCTCGCGAAGCAAGGACCCGCCATATGCTAATGACGTGACGTCACATGCTCGCCACGTCATTAGCATTGGCCGGGTCAAGACACAGGAAGGAGCGTGGAGGAGCGGAGGAACAGCTGAAGATGGAGGTAAGTGAAGGGCAAGGGAGAGGGTGAGGTATTTAGAGGGGTAAAGTGAGGAGGGGGGTTTAGAATGAGGAGGGGGGTTTAGGATGAGGAGGGGTAGGAAAGAGACTCGGGGGGGTTAGAGAGACACGGGAGGGTTAGAGAGACACAGGGAGGGTTAGAGAGACACGGGGACGGTTAGAGAGACATGTGGGGGGGAGAGTGACTCGAGTATAAGCAGAGGGGGCCCTTTTTAGCCTTAAAAAAAGGGCTAAAAAACTCGGCTTATACTCGAGTATATACGGTAAGTACTATACAGCTCATTTACATGCATGAAAAGATTTATATGCAACTATTGTACTAATTGAATATTGATAAACAATTGCACTGACAGAGATATATTAAACAGTTTATCTTTTCTTATCCTTATTTTCTTATCCTTTATTTGTAACTCGCCAACATATTTTGAAGCACTATACATAGGGATTAAGTTCATGGCAAAACCAATTTTAACACATTGCAATAGAATGGAGGGCTCTGTCTGAGCATAGAATCAACCATACATAGAGCTTGTTCCCAAAGCACTGTCCCAAGGTGTAAATCTTGCAACCTTACAATCTAAAGTGTTTGGGTGTGATACAGGAGTGTGATAGACACAAGATGGCGGTGTGTAAGGCAAAAGGGTCAAGGAAGTGGGGGTGTCTGTGTTGCACTGTAAATTGTGGGTGTGAGTGATATTATGTTGTGGAGTGTGCAGTTGCACATATTAAGGTGGAAGGTGAAAAGGTTCTTGAAACAGATTAGTTTTTAGTGATTTTTTTTAAGGTCTTGAATAAAAGGCAAGGATTTCCATTGATTAGGAGCAGCGCGATGAAAGTCCTGAAGGCGGGAGTGGGGGGAGGTGATAAGGGCGGAGGAAAGAGGAAGATCATTAGGAGAGCCAAGAGGGTGATTGAGGGAGTATTTGGAGACAAGGGTGCACTGTTGTTGAAAGCTTTATACATTAGGGTCAAGATTTTAAATGTTCACTGGGCTAGGGATAAGGCACCGCTATTTAATGATGCGTACTATGTATGTTAAGAAGGACGCTAATGAAGCTGCGAAAATATTTTTCCGTCTTACTCACTGTTTGTGGGGATTTTAATATGTGTCTGAACCCAGTACAAGACAAGAAACTCCCTAAGGGCTCTTGTATAGATCCTGCCCTTACCCGTAAAGCTAAACAATTTTATGAACTAATCTTTTTGACACATGGAGGACTATACACATTATTCACATAGATTTGCTTCTTATGCCAGGCTTGATTATGTTTTCTCTAATGATTTGAGCTTTACATATCTAGACTAAGTAGATAATAAACCGATCTTAAGATCAGACCATGGTATGGTATCGATCAGCTGGAAAGGAGATGTTAGAAGCAAGAAACATTGCCCATGGAAACTAGATCCCTACATCTTAACAGCTGAACATGTAAGTAATAACATTAAAAAATCAATCAATCAATTCTTTGAAGAAAATAGATATTCAGTTAACTCCAGTGTAACACTGTGGTTGGCTCATAAGGCTTATATCAGAGGGATTTTGATAAAAGCAAAATCGGATTTGCTAAAAGATAGAGGGAGAACGTTGAGGGAGATGTATATAGATCTGCTAAATTGGATAGAAAACATAAACAAAACCTTGATAAAAACACTCTGGAGGAAATGAAGGCGCTACAGTGCTCAATTAAAAAAGTGAACAAAAAAAATGGATGACGCAAGATTTACATTTTTGCAGAAATTCTAGTTTTGGGGAACAGAGCAGGTAAAGATTTAGCATATAGGATTAAGCCAAGTGGTATAAATAAACATCGGGATAAAATTAAACTTCGGGACAAAATAATTTCAAATCCAGAGAATATAGTACAAATCTTTAAAGATTATTATTCCGCATTATACAATTTGGCAGCGAATAATGAAGAAAGAGTGACTCAGGAGAAAAAAATCTGAAATTGTTTAGCAAAAATTACTCTTCCTTAAGTAGCGCCTCAAAGCCATTGGTGCATTGTATGGGTCTCCATCCACCTCTATCAGGGGCTTAGGTTTTCTTTCAGAGAAATTTGCTATTTCAAATGGAAGTCGGCAAGGATGCCAGCTCTCCCCAGTTTTATTTGCTTTATTAATTGAACCATTGGTTCAATCGATTAGAAGCTCCGAAAATATCAAGGGTATTAAGATAGGCTCAAGTATACATAAAACATCTCTCTTTGCAGACGATATGGTAATAGCAGTGGAGAATCCATCTAGTTCTTTGGATTTCCTTCACAAAATCATTGAAGAATTTAGTGCAATATCTAATTACAAAATTAATATCATGAAATCCGAAGCACTGCCTATTAACCTATCCTTGTCTGAAATAGAGGATTTGAAGGGTAAATACCAATATAAATGGCAGAATAAGATTCAGCATTTGGGTATTGATCTTTATGTCAATTTAAAACAAGTTATCGTGCAAAACTTTAAACAACTTTATTCAAAGATAAAAAAAACTCTACAAGATTGGGAAAATAATATTAGGTCTTGGTCTGGATGCTTAGAGGCGGTAAAAATGGGCATTCTGCCAAAAATTACTTATTTGTTACGCAGTTTTCCGCTGTGGGTACCAGCATACATTATCAATAAATTCAAAATCTCAATCGATAAATACATACATAATTATAAAAGAATTAGGATAAAGAAAGTCTATATGATATGCGATTTTAAAAAGGGAGGAGTCGGATACCCGTTGATTAAAAACTACCAACAAGCCATACAAATGTCCCAACTCGTACTATGGACTCAGTCACCTATCTAATTGTTCTCAAATTGAGAACTTCGACTTAGAATCGGGGGATCTAAACCTTTTACTGTTTTCCACAGAGGGGGAGTTTAAATATAGTAAAGTACGAGGAAGACTTACATTAAAAAATCATGTGGTGGTGTAATTTTAACGCTCGCTTATCTCTAATGTCCCTACCCAGCCCAATTATGCCTTTGGCCTCATTGGCCAAATTATTTGATTCTAGCCTTCTTAGGATGTTAGCGAGAAAAGGAGCCCTTTGTCTGAAAGATATATATGGGGATAGAAAATTAATGGGGTTCCAAGAACTTATTAATAGTTATTCAATCTCCTTAGATAATTGGCTAGAATATATTAAATTACAGAAACTATTGGTTTCATCCCCTTTCTATATGGAGGAGACAAGGAGGCTGACGGATTTTGAAATTGTAATCTCTTCGAAAGATAAAAAGCACCTTGTGTCTAAATGCTATAAAATCATTAAGAAACAATAGCAACTTGAGAAACCCTTTAATTGGAGGCTATGGGAAAATGATATAGGTAATTCTTGGCCTATCAAAAAATGGCACTCATCCTTTTCTCTAATGGCTAGATTTATAAAAAAAATTACATATAGGGAAATTCAGTTTAAAATTATCAACAGATGGTACATAACTCCAATTAAATTGGGACAGTTAAATAACTCAGAGGCACAAAAGAACTGTTGGAGAGGTTGTGGGCAGAATGGTTCGCACTTTCATATGTGGTGGAGTTGTCCGCTAATACAGAATTTCTGGTCGGAGAGTTTTAAACACTTATCAAAGATCTGCGAAAAGGTAATAACTCCGGCACCAGAAATGGTGATCTTACATTTTCTCCCAGATGATTTTTCAACTTCAGTTAAAAGTATGTCTTTTTCCTTATGGAATCAAAAAAAACTTGTAGTTTCTAGATGGAAAAATAAAGTATGCCCATCTTGGATGGAACTTCTAGAAAGATTGGAATATGTTCACCTCTTGGAGTGTGGCTTAAGTAATATTAAGATAGGCCCTAAGATAGGAGCTAAATGGGCCCTATGGGGAAAAGGTTTGAGCTCAGCAAGATGTCTCTCCTCTCTTCTCTTTCCGGAGTGCTTTCCTCATGCTGTAGGTACATGATTTGTTTATGTGATGTTTGTGTTGTATTGTTTTTTATGTTTTATAGACTTTTGCTGACCTGTGTGTCAGAATTGGTATATTTGGAATATGTTTGTTTTTTTTTGTATGTAATGTAACAAATGTTATAAATAAATATAAAAAAAAAAGAAAAAAAAAGATTTTACATGTTATTCTGGAGGCTATGGCAAGCCAGTGGAGTGAGAGGAGCGGCAGATACTCTAGAGGTGGAATCATTATGGATTGGAGGGGAGACAGATGGGCGATAGGGACACCAACAAGGACAGAGTTTAGGGTCGATGCGAGAGTGGATTAGAAATGTAGCTGTGTGTTGTGTCAGATGGTGACGTAATTTGGAGATCTTGTTTATATGAAACTGATTGTATGTGAGGAATGGAGGAGAGGGCAGGGTCTAGTAGACCCCAAGACATGGAGCCTGGGAGGTGGGAGTGATCCTTAGCAATGAGAGATATTAGATTATAATCATTGCTAATTATGTCTTGATGTCGGTAGACATTTTTGCAGCGTAAAAAAAGTAATTCCAAGAATCAATCTGAGCATGTGAAAACTACTCTTAAGTGCACCTATTTGTGATTTCCTCTGTTTCCTTCATTTATTCAGATTATGTTTAGTTGTTCAACAAGCACCATCATCTAGAATCTACAATCCACATAACGCTGCACTTTAAAACATTTTAAACACTTTTATTTTCAAGAAACTCTTTTGTGTTATCAGTTATACACGCAGACAAAAGTCACTTCTGGTATGGGCACTTCCGCTTCCTGTCAGGTCATGTTGTGTTCTTCAGGGCCCTTTCTGTAGCTGTCCTGGATTTTGCCTGATTATAATCACACACTGCCCCCGCTGTCTCCGCACACGCAGGTTTCTCAGCATCCTGTCAGTGCTTCCAGATGATGCTTACCTGACACCTATTTGTCCCAGACCTACTCCAGGTGTCAGTCAGGCGCGGCTGCTTGGGGTCCTCAGGGCAAGAGTCGTGCTGGGAGCGGAGTGTTTACAAATTCAAAGGTAAACGGCTCGGTGCTCGGTGAGTAGGGTCATTTCCGGTTCTGGCTCCGGTTCTGAGCCTGTTCGCTCCTGTAGCTTCTAGGGATAATAAAGTTGGTTTTGTTGCTGTGGATGTGAGGGGCTGTTAGTGCACCCAGGCCCACATGGGGCAGACCGAGAGGGGGCTGTGCCTAGGGAGACCAAGGTATGAGGCTGCACTGCTCAGAGCTCCAGGGATTGGGCCAACACAGAAATAACAGTAACAGATACCCCTCCTGCCATAAGGCATGAGTGGAAAGGATGGGGAGTGGGTGTGGGACATGACAGGGGCTCTTGGTTGGGTATGGATCTGATGTGTCATAAGGTGAGGCTGCTGTCAAAGGTGTGCATATGGCCTGGGCCCAAGCTGGACAAGAGCATAGGTACAGCAGGAACTAGTGATTAGGATGAACTGATTAAATGTGAGATATATATATATATACTTTGGTATTTGTTTATAAAGACTAGAGTGGAATACTAATATATATATATATATATATATATATATATATTACACACACACTACTACAGTGGTTCTTTAAGTTATTTTGTATCTTCAGTACTAAGACCATTTTAGATGAAATAATTGTTGTTTTGCAAATATCTTTCCCTGTAGCTATATTATTAAAAGAATTCAATACAAATAAATAACTGTTTAGTACATCCAGGCCATTGCGAGAATGGAAGTGATATTTATTATAGAGGTTTCTGAAATACAAAGTCCCTGTAAGTTTTTTTTTAAATAAGTCCTTATAAGGGAATAGTCCACCCCATATAAATTAATAGGTTATTTAATGGAGTTCTACAGATGAAAAAGTGTCATGCTTTGGTAATTGCATTGTTGGGATTATTATTATCGTTTATTTGTAACGCGCCAACATATTCTGTAGTGTTGTACAAGGGGAGAGAACAGGGAAAAATACAATATTAACAACCGATAATTGGAGGGCCCTGTTATGAGCTTAGAGTCTTTGTAGACAGTGCTTTTTCCCAAAGCACCCTACAAGACTGAAAACTCGCTACTTGTTAAAGTGACACAATGGAGCTTCTAAATGTGGTATATTTAACTACTGTATATATTATAAGTACTTTTTTGAATTTTTCAACTTAATGCTGTTTAAAAAAAAATATTTTCTTACAATAAATCAACATTAAAGTTTGCACTTTTTAGATGTCAGTCAGCCTTTCTGATTTACCGACAGAATAATGTCACTTGTTAATGAGAGATCATTACCAATGATTACTAATTACTCTTAGTACACTCTGATTCTGTTGAGTTCAGTAATTCATGTAGTAGTCTTTAGGTCGGATTTATTTGTAACTTGGAAACCTGGTAAATAATAACAATACAATAATGTCTTGTATGTGGTAATAATAATACAGCATAATAATATTAATAATACCGCTGTACTGTAATAAGTTACAGATCTGTTGTACTCTTGGGGGCCTGTTCTTAAGCATGGTAAGTGATGAAAATAATTAAAGGTTTATTTTATTTTAATTGGTCTTCTGTTAATCTATTTTTGCTATATAAGTCAGGATTGGTACTCCTGCAAATATAGGGTATATATATATATGTATTGTCTTTTTCTCTTGCCTAAAATTGGTCTGTAGGATGGTTTATGGCTTAAAAAACAGTGATGTTTTTAAACCTTTTTATTATTATTATTTTGCAGGTAATATCCAGGTTGTGTCTGAGGGTACAGCTACATTAACTTGTAACCAAGTGTATTGGATATAAAAACAAGTTGCAATTCAACTTGTTTGTTATAACACCTTGGCTTTATCCAGCAACACCTTATATCACCTTGTGTTCATTTATATACACATGGTCCCCGAGTGAAAGACCATTTGTGTGCCATTTTCTAAAGGCATGTTAAAGTTTCATGGATTATAAATCCATCTGAAAAAGGAGAATGATTCGTGTATGAAAACACTTTTTGCATGAATGTATACTTGCCCCAATGTTTGCTAAATCTCTTTGTTGCATTTTCACAGTTAACTCCCCTATAAATCGAAGCTAAAATTACCATTCAAAATTAATAATTAGGTTTGGCCAATCACAGGCAGCCAATACATTGTATCCATCTGGGGTGGCAGCTTGTGCAGGATGGAATCATGGAATGTGTGGTCCCCTGCACAAGGAAGCAAGAGGAGCCAGACACTGCTCAGTAGATCTTTGCATTGTGCTGCTGCTGGCTTGAAAGTTAGTAGAGTTAAAATCTGTACCCAAATACAGTGTTTTTATAGGGAGGTTCATTGTGCTTATGTGTGTATATAGAATGACTCCATGTAATGTGTGTGTCTGATATAAGCAGCATGTGTTAGATTAGAAAAAGGTAACGGAGAGCGCACAATTTCTGTAATTTATTAATATAGTATAAGGGTAGGATCTCTCCTCTTAGAGTAGCACATCTAGCATCACACGCGCTCTTAAATGAGAATGCAATGAAAAGCATTTTCATTTTTTTACAGTGAATCACAACACATACACCCTGACCCTATGCCTAACTCCTGACCCTATGCCTAACTCCTGACCCTATGCCTAACTCCTGACCCTATGCCTAACTCCTGACCCTATGCCTAACTCCTGACCCTATGCCTAACTCCTGACCCTAACCCTATGCATAACCCCTGACCCTAATAATAACCCTATGCCTACCCTTAACCATAAACACACCTTTCACCTTTTATTAAAACGTAGAACAGAATCATATATAAAGTATTCTTATTTAAGTAGGCTGCATTAAACCACAAGATACAGTATAGATGGCTCCAGAGAGCGCCTTTTATAGAAAGCCGGCTGCATTACCACAATATACAGCGTAGATTGCGCTAGAGCGCAGCACGATCAAAGCGCTACTATAAAAAGAAAGGACTCAAGCGTATTATTAGTATTAATTTCATCACAGTATTGCACTGTATTATTATTTATTATTGTTTTACATTGTATTATAAATACCACATATGAGCCATTATGTTGATGATGATGAGGATAATAATATTATTATTATTCATCAGGGATCCGAGTAACATACAAATCCGACCTAAAGACATACTCGGGAACGTATCTCGTCTGTAATCCGGGGACTGTACTTTATTGCTTCCAATCACAGCAATATTGTGGAGCTCCTTTCTGTTGTATAAATGATTTGTAGGACACGTGATCTCACAGTGCTGGTTTCATTCTCCTCCCTGGCAATCTATCCTCCCATTCTCCTCTGGTATTCAGTTTCTTTCTCTACAGAGATCTGGTCTCCACTTACAGTAATGGTAAAGCAGGACAAATAATGACTCCCTTCTCTGTAGTATAACAGGTGGGTGTGTGTACATGTGAGCAGAGTGGGACGTGTGTAGTCTACTCTGCTTTAGTCTATGAAACGTCTGTGCATATGTCAAAGTCATCAATATTTGTATTTTGTTGGTATTGTTCCCGATGCTGGACACCTTCCCTGGAGCCAGTTTGCCACTAGATTGTTACTACAGTATTTTATTTTTGAACCCATCCTCTGTCGTCTGCTGCTAAGATTGTCTCCTAGTTCTGTATCTCTTTGTAATTTACTGCTTAAACAAAACACAGTCAGAGCTGCTCCATCAGAAGACAAACTAACCTTAATAGGTGTCGTTTTTATAGACACATCCTCTCAGAAGGAACCCATTAAGGTTATTTTGCCCTCTGATAGAACACCTCTGACTTTGGTTTTTGTTTATTCAAATGACCCTTGGGGCTTCATCTCCTTAAGGGTGATATGGTACTCCAGACATCTTGCTCGCTGTGTCTTAGGGAAGTATCAGATACACTCCACCGATGAGGCCGAAATATACATCTGGGGTTTGCTGTTTCTCTGGTTCAGAGTAGAATTGCCTGGTATTTCGGGGATGGGTCACTCGCTGATATACTACAAGATATTGCTCCCTGTGAAGGACACAAGTGGCTAAAAGAGGTTGCTCTCTGAGTGGGTTATCATGTCCAGAGAACTTACCTATTAAGGTTGGTTCATTTTCTGATTGAGCACTTCTATTTTTTGTTAATTTACTGCTTATACCCATTTTACAATATAAAGGTTAATTTGTTGTTGTTGTTTTGTTTTGTTTTTCCTTCTATATTTCTTAGATGCTTGGTACAGTTCTCAATAATTACAAAATATCTCCAGAGGCTGAGCCTTGGGGAGCATGATCAGTCTTTCTGTTTTGCAGTTGACTTGAAGTGAAGACAGTAAGATAAAGAGATTAGAATCTGTGTTTGTGGGTGGATCAGAAAGGCTGACTTGCTACAGTAAACATTGAACCTGTATATATGTATATATATATATATATATATATATATATATATATATATATATATATATATATATATATATAATTTTGTTTATAACTTTCAATTGGTGGCTATTACCTGTGGTTTTAACCTGAAAGTGTTAGTTTAAAAAAAGATAATTTAAGTAGAGACACATAAAATACCTTCTGAATGTGTACTCATGACATTGTCGCTGCTATACCACCTTTTATTTTTCACACACACACATTCTGTGGCTTAAAATTTGCAGTCTTCCCATTCACGTTTATTTTTTAAAATTTTAAAGCAAGAATTTATGATGTCTCCGAGGCCTCCATTGAGGGGCAGGGGGAACACTAAGCCTGAAAATTTCAGTTCCTACCATCCCTTTTCTCTCATTGCTCGCCTTTGCGTCACCTGTCTATCTCGACTCCAATCCATAATGAATGCATCCTTTAGACTCCTCTACAAAACTCAATGTCTGCAGCTCCTCTCTGTCAGTCACTCCACTCTCTTCCTGTAGCCCCCAGAATAAAATGTAAAATCTTGACCCAAACATATAAAGCCCTCAACAACGGTGCATCCCCTTATATCTCTGCTCTTGTCTCAAAATACTCCACTCCAACCACACTCTTCCCTCTGCTAATAACCTTATTCTTCTTTCCTCTTCTCTTATAACCTCCTCTCATTCACGCCTTCAGGACTTTTCTTGTGCTGGCTCTTTTTCTATGGAACTCCATGCTTCGCTCCTCAAAACCTCACTAAAAACGCATTTGTTTAAAGACGCTGATCACCTTCATCCTTTATATGCGCAATGCCTCTATCACCCTCCTGTATCACACACATATGTATGTTCCAATCTAAGCTCAGCCCTCCATTCTTTTGCAATATGCCTCAGCTGCTTGCGGTCAATGGCTCGCCTTTGCTTCGCAAGGCTCTCCGTTGCGGCCCTATGGGCCACAAACGTCTTGCAAAGTGTGACCAACATCGTAAGCGTTCTCAACACTGACAGCTATTATAGTGATTGTTTCTGCCTTGTACTTAACCCTTGTATAGCGCTATGGAACAAGTTGGTGTGTTACAAATAAAGGATCATAATAATAAAAAATTACATTTAGTGAGAAACATAATGATGACATTAATCAAGATTTGATCGCAGGTGAAGCTGTCCTCACTGGCACCAATATGGCAATAAAGCATCTGTTGTGGTTGGTGACCTTGGCGTTTGCTCATGTGCTTGTCAGGTTATCTCCAGAGTTATCAGGAAATATTTATGGCTGCTGAAACTGGATGCTAGAATGAGATAAAGCTCCATGATCTAGAACTTCCTCTTTACTTTCTGCTTAAAACATTTTGTTTTTCTATTGAAATATCCACTTGCTTTGAAGGATTGTTTGATTTGGTAACTATCCTGATGGAGATAATGTGGCGGAGAGTTTATTATTTTGATTAGATACCTCTGCTTTTACATCCCATTTTCCCTAGGCTTTTTAATCTGTTTGCAAGAGAGGACTATTTTGCATTAATTATTGCAAGTTAACTGATTATGTATGATATATATATATATATATATATATATATATATATATATTTATATATATATATATATATATTTATAAATATATATATATATATAAATTGAGGTAGCCGTGAATGTCCAGTAATCCAGCTGAATAATCAATGAGAATAATAAGTATTGCAGTAAATAGTGATACCTTTTATATTGGACAAACATTCATAATATAGCGACAAGCTTTTGAGAGAAGATCCTCTCATTATCAAGTCAAACAGCAAAACTGCTACAAATATGAACTAAGAACAGTACTATCGGTGTTGCTTTTTGACTTGATAAAGAGAGGATCTTTTTTACTTCATATTTGTATCTCTCGAAAGCTTGTCGCTATATTATGAATAAGTTTGTCCAATAAAAAAGGTATCACTATTTACTGAATATAGTGATATCTAGGAACTTGTCCGTCAAAAATGACGGGATTAAAATTGTAAGTCTGGCAATGCTGTTTGCCACACAATTGCTCCTCTGAGCACCTTCGGCCCTTTATTGCGATTCCCCCCACTGAGCGCCTTTGGCAGTCATTGCAGAGCTTGCGATGTGTGCGCCTTGCTCCTATAAATGTTTGTCTGGCTCGTAACTAACCTGGCTGGCTACTACGTTTTTAGATGAATTTGTCAACCCCTGCCTGCCATAAACCTAAAGCAAGGGTTGGTTCTTATTTTTAACTAAATGTCTGTAAACTGTACTAACATTTTTTCCTGGACTAACAAAATGAAATTCCACAGTGCCGCTCAGTGTGCTTATGTGTGACACACTGTGCTCGATTAGGGCAGGGTAGGGGACTTAACTGTTTGGTTGCAGGGGCTAGAGATATTAAATCACACATTTATCTGTTGGAACTACACAGATAATGTTTTATTGATCAATGAGGATTTACTTTATAAAATACAACTTGCACAATGTTTAGCCATTTTAAAGCTATTTTTAAATATAAAAAATGGATTTTCAAATGCCCACGTGATTTAATACATGAATACGACAGTAGGCCGTTTCAGTGCTCATACAGTGCTTTTTATTTTATTTTTCAGTGCTTGCTGTTTATTTGGTTTTTAAACAATTGGCCAGCTCATGAATAGTAAAAGGTATGTATTTATTTTTAATATTGCTGTAGAGTGGATGTTGTTTATTGAGTCTGCTTTTTAGCATTTCTCAAATGACATCCAACCTCTTTAGGTAATATGTGCCGTTTAAATTGGCCCAGAAATCCCAACTATTATTTCATTTATTTAAAAGAGCATGTTCTAAACTTAGAATCCATTTTTTTTCTCATCTATACTTATTTATTTTTGACATTAAAAATAGTGAGTTAAAGCTACACAAAGTGCTAAAGGGTACCACAGACCACCTATATCATTACCGTTTAAGTGAAAGCATGGTGGAAGGAAAGCTTGGCAGGTGAATATCCGATAATTTATCTGTGTTACTCATTTGTGCATTCAAAAAAAACATTTGAAGCTACCTATCACTTTGTGTCCTTTAATGCAGTGCTCTGTCTCCTTTTTATAAGTAAAGAGTCAATCTATGTCAAAACCTTGGAGCAAGAGGACCAAAAATATCCAGTGTTTAAGACTCTGCATAACTTGCATATTCTATTATGAAATCGTACATGGACACTTGTTCAAATTTGTTTGGAACTTACCTGTTTTTTGCCTAATAATAATAATAATAATAGTTGAAGCCACCTGAAACTTGTTTTAATTCACAGCTATTTAAATTGACGCTATTGACTTTGGCAGAAGCTCCGCATGTTGATCTATACGGAGCCACATTTTAACTAGAGCCATAAGTTGCTGATGCTTATTTAACAGTTCATGGCAAGCTATTACCCTGTTTTTTTATTATTATTATTATTATATCCTTTTACAGTTTTACATATTTTCAATTAAAAAAATCTGCATTTCCAACATGCTATTTTCAATATATGATAAAAAAAAATGGTTTCTGAAACTGAAATGCTGGGATGAAAGGATTAAACTGATTTCCTTTAGCAGATATTTATAGCTGATATGAATAATGGAAATTAATAGAGTGTCTATATCTTGCCATTTTGGTAGACCTTCACCTTTTGTGGTGTGACTATGGTGCAACTGTTGAGTTTGTGTCGGGAAGTTGTGGTTAACCAGATCCTATTACCAGTAACCTCCTAATGCCCATGGATAGAGTTAGGTCGGGCGCACTGAACAATACTTCTCACTTGATTATTCATGATCATTCATCTCTTGCCTGTAGTATTTTTTTAGAAGCTGTCAATCTTATCACTACTAATGCCTTATTTGCATATGCCCTTTCCTATCTTCCATGGTGGCTACTTCACTTTGGTAACTTGAGCCCTTGCTTACATGTAGCAAGATTTAATGATGTCTACTGTAACTTGACAGTAACCATGAAGGCTGTGTGTAACTTGTTGACCACCATCCTATCTTTTTATCATTATCCTGTAATAACAGAATGTTTTCTTGGGGGGGGGGGGGGGGAGAATAGTGAACCTCCCAATAGAAACAATGCATTTGGTTACCGATTGTAACCCTGATTCCTAAATATGTAAAGGAAGGTGAGAGGTTTCACTCACTGGAGAACTAAGTACTGACCATACAGCCCTAAGTAATGGATGGGGTAGAGGAATGCATGCATAGGTTAATCGTTTCTCCGTTTTATATGATGTTTGCCATCTCCCAATCCTCTACAAACTAAAATAAATGCAATAGCTTTACACTAAAATATGAACCGACTATGATCATATCTTCCACCTGCATTGTTTGTTTGATTTTGTCCTTCACTTTCTCATAACTTTTTCCACAACACCTGCACTGTCTCCCTGGATGTGTATTTGTTCATCACAAATATGGGCTTTCTGTTTCCAACAACGAATTAAAAACATGATTTTTAGATCATTATATGCTAGCTACAACACATTATTAACATACTCAAGTCTACACATGAGATATATATATATTAAATTAGACTAATTTCCATTCCTTTCCACCTGTACTATGAAATGATAGCATTGTAAAACAAAAATAATAATTAAGCTAACAACCAGGTAATTATTAAAACATATACTGACATGTATATGAAATGTGTTTTCATACACGCAAGGTGCATAGTAGTAAATAGACACATGGGAGACTATTGTGCAAAGGATTTACATAAATCTGAGGAATGGGCATCTAAATGGCAGATGAGATTTAATACGAATAAATGTAAGGTTATGTATTTGGGAAGGAAAAATAGCCATGCCATTTATAATCTTAATGGAGCAAATATAGGTGTATCAGATATTGAAAGGGATTTGGGAGTACTTGTGGACAACCACCTAGGTAACAGCGCTCAAAGCCAAGCAGCGGCTGCAAAGGCAAATAAAATATTAGCATGTATTAAGAAGGGTATTGAAGCCAGGGAAGAAGATATAATTCTACCACTATACAAATCTGTAGTACGCCCTCATTTGGAATATGGAGTACAATTTTGTGCACCACTTCATAAAAAGGACAGAGAAGGGCAACAAAACTAATAAGGGGAATGGACGGGCTAAGTTTTGAAGAAAGACTAACCAAATTAAACTTATTTTTTCTAGAAAAAAAGGCATCTAAGAGGGGATATGATCACCTTCTATAAATATATCCAGGGTCAATACAAGGCTTTGTCAAGTGAACTTTTTGTGCAAAGGGTTTTTAAACTGACAAGAGGACATCCTTTGAGGTGAGAAGTAAAAAGATTTCACCTTAAAGAAAGAAAAGGGTTCTTGACAGTAAGGGTGGTCAATCTGTGGCATCCTCTACCGAAGGAGGTGGTGACAGCGGATTTGATCGATAACTTTAAAAAGGCATTGGATATATTTTTGACTAAAAAGGGCATTCAGGGTTATCCTAGATAGCTAGAGGAGGAGAAGTATTGATCCAGGGAGGAATCAAATTGCCAGTATTTTTTTGTATTTGCCTTCCTCTGGGTCAATTAACAATCAATCCAAAAATTAAAAGGATTCTAGAAAAGGCTGAATTTGATGGACTAAAAGACTTTTTTTTTTCTTTTAACCCCGATTATGATGTATCTATGTCTTAAATTACACATTTTATTGGACATAATAAATCATGTTAATTACAATGGGTTAAGAAATGATCAAGCTCACTCTTCATACCAATAATTTATTAAAACCTGAAAAATACACTCTCTAATAAAACTCACATTTTCTTTAATGTGTTGAATGCAAAGATTACACAACATTCTGTGCAAAACTAACTTGATTATGGAACATAACTGAAAGGGATTTTAGTTTGTAATAATTGATTCCGGATTCTACCTATTTTCACCCCAATATTACACCTCCTCAATCCATCATCAAGCAGATGATCTCCTACTTACTATGTTCAGAAACACTAATGTTTATTTTTATGGGAAATATAGAGCCAGTATAGAGCTTGCAATATTGTTTCTTTCGTTACTTGTAGGCTGCCAGAGACCTCTCTAGACAGCTCCCACAGCATTGGGAAAAGACGCAGAATACAGACTTTAGGGCAGTGATGGGCAACTTGACGGACCGCGTTCGTGGGGTCCCAAATCCTTAAAATGACCTCATAGTGCTTTAAATCTTTTTTTTTTTTTTTTTAACATACATTTATGTAGGAAAGGAATCTGTTAAGAGGTATAGATAATGAAAAATATGTTGTCGTACAATTGGAAATTATTTGCTAGATAAGAGATCTCATGGACTGTGTGTAATTACAGATGGGTCGTGGTTTTCCACTTAAATGCACAGGCCACGTGTGGCCCCTGGGCCGTCTGTTGCCCACCAGTATTTAGGAGGTGATATTCCAATACCCAAGCCGTCGGCGCAAATGACCTCTTCCTCATGCCAGCCATGGATGCCAAAGTCTGTCAAACTTTACAAAACAAGTTACTTGTGTTAGATTAGAAACCTGTCTTATTGCACTATTATTGGTGAATGCATAGAGCTGGTTCACTGGTACTGTTTTACAGGCCGTCACACCTCCAATAAATGCCCCATGTAGTGATCAATAGCAATCTGTGAAGTGATCCACAATATTACTGAATATAACCAAGCTTTAGTCCATAACTTTCCTATGAACATTGACTTTTGCTGCATCTAGTTACTAATTTGCACGTTGGTGAATCTGTTTCTCTGTCTTTGGGTATGAGTTGCATTATCATCATCCATTGATTTAGGCAACGGATCACGTGGTAACAGTCACAATGTACCCTCTTTATGGGGGCTTGGAGTGGGGAAAGGTGAATACGAATTGTGGTTTATACTAGTCAAAAATGACATTGAGTTACACACCAAGCACACCATATTGGTCTGGCTTTCATGTCTTAAGTTGTAAAAATGAATATAAGCATCTTTTCAGTGCATTGGTATTCTGTATATAAAAGGTTGTTCTGTTATGACTAGACTTTCACTGACAATTACAGGGTTTAATGCCATCTTAGGTCTGGATCCCCCCTCTTTTTATTCAAGCTGTAGCTGAGTGTGCCTCACATATTCCCGCACTCTAATACTATTCTTTAGTCATTCATTCTTGTCAGACTGTCCGTGACCTTATGGACCACAGCACACCAGCCACACCTGTCAGCCACTGCCCCTGTGAGCTCCCCCAAGCTCATGTGCATTGCTTCAGCGACCTCATCTATCTATGCCTCTGCTGTAATAATCAGACTGCTGCAGAGAAGTGCAGAATTGCCTTTACCAAGCCAGGAAACCACAGCTTCTAAGTTTTAACTCTTGGCTACTTTTTATTCATTTATTTTCTTTTTTATGCATAAATTTATATACACAATTTCCTGGCTCCTGTAAAAATGTGTGTTTGACTCCTAAGTTTAATATTATAATTTTTTTAAATACCGTTAAATTGAAATGTTGTTCATAGTTATATTTACAACATGAGTAGTGAAATCTGAACCATTGCAGTGGCCCATAAACAAGATTTTTGTTTTATTCTAGCCTTTTAATAATGTATTCTGGCTAATATCCTACAAGTAAGCTCCACATCTGTAATATAATTTAAAGCTACAGTAAAGTAACACATCTTCAGTATGTGGTAGATTATGAGAGAATAGAGGAATAGAATGTTAGGTTAGCCAGTGGTATCCATAGGCATTCTGTGCTAATATGGGTTAGCACGTCCCCGGCTGTGATCCCGGTCTCTCTATGGAGTGTCTGTGAGGGGTAGAAACCTTTTTATTGGTAAGTGGAAGAAACGGCCACCCCATAATCAAGATACTTTTTTAAACGTATTATTAGTTAAATGTATAACCAGTTTTTTATGGCTCTATTTATTTTCTAAAGTTAATCATACATTAGATGTTTACTATTGTTTGTGTATAATTTTGCAAATGAGCTACACTAGAATGGAAAATAGCTTTTTTTGATGCAGTGGTTAGTAATGAGGTCTGCATGTTTCTGTGATGGGGAGGGGGGAAACCTATGCCCCAATGTTATTATGCACTTAGATACCCTCCTGCCCCATATCAGTTACACAGGGGCTACAAATTTGTATACATTGCTGGATATTTGCATAAATGAGCTGAATAAATAATGTTGAACATCTCCGGCATGAGTTAACTGGGAAATTGCTAGTACAATGTATAAACAATATCTAATTCTCCTTTTTTTTTTTTTTTTTCATAAAGATGAAACCCACATTTTCTAATGGTCTATTTTAAAATGCAAACCAAAAGTTCCAGCTATTACATAAATATATAAACAAAAAATCTATAAAAAAAATATTACAAGATTTTAATGAGTAGGTGCACTACTTGTATGTCGTATTATCTCGTAAAGAAAGAGGGAAACATAGGAGTACACCTATTTGTTTCAAGCAGGCCAGGAAACCTGTTTTTTCCCCACAGCATGTCTTGAGACAAGGATTCTTTGTAGTGACATAGAAGCGAGGCTCAAATGTACCACCTTTTGCAGTTACAGTATGTGAAGTGGGGGGTGATTTTCTAGATACGTTCCTACCTACCATTGCATACTTGTTGCCCATGTCACAGTTGCTAGGGCGAGCCTCTCCTTTCTGGATCGCTACCTTGTTGTGGTGATGGCTCTTGGGATCCTCTGTAAAGTAGTCAGCTATACCGTGTAGCATCGCCCTAGATGGGCAGGTCATAGCAGAGAGCTCAGACAAATTACGGTCCCCTAGAGACGTAACTGGTAACCCACTGCAGTATCTTTGCCAAGAACCTTATGGATAAGCTCAACCAGAGACAAGTTGTGCCTGGCATGCTGCGGTCCATAGAGTCACAGAGTTGGACACAACTGAAAGACACAACAAAAAGCAGTCTGTGAGCTTGTTTCTGACACTTTACCTTAATCTAAGGCTATGTGCTAAAGGCTGACTGAGAGCAGCACACATGGGCCCAAATGGATCCCATGTTATGTTATCTAGAGCAAAAGGTAGTACATTTTGATTCTCATTTGGATGTCCCTACTCAGAATCCTTATCTGTTCATTGAGAAATTTTGTAGGAAAAGCACTCTCCTTCCCCGCTTTGAGACATGTAGATGTACCCAGAATGGTGTTTTTCTGTCAATACTGTAATTCGAGTAGATTGATTTTCAGATTCTTTTCTACCCACTGTAACAGACTTCCTTTCTGGTCCTATTACCTTTATGTAATCTGCTTTTTGTGCTTTTAGGGTTGCTTTGGATAATGCCAGCAGAACGTAAGAAGACACCAAGCATGGAAGAAAAAGAAATGTACAGTAGCCCGAAAGACTGTGGGGACAGACGGGCTACCAACAGCAGAGAAAGAGCAAAGGATGAAGTGAAGGTGGGCACCAAAAGGGAGAACTCAAAAGGATCTGAGGAAAAGAAGAAGAAAAGCGAGGAGGACAAGCGTAAAAAAGAGGAGAAAGAGTGCAAGAAAAAGGAAGATGATCAGGTGAAAACTGAGGAGGAGCAGAAGAGAAAAGAACCAGAGGAGATAAGTCCCGAAGATGATGAGCAGAAGAAGCTGGAGGACGAGGTTGACCATCAGCAAGAAGCTGCAGCATCACTTATAAAGTAAGAAGAGGTGCAGTTGTTTAAGGTCCTTTAACAGGAGCTATATGATTTATTTGGGGGTTGGTCTAATAAAATGTCTTTACAATGGTTTAAAAAAAAAAAAGCAATATTAAATTTAATTTCAAAGATCGGACTTAGCTGGTGATGGTATCTGCCAACTATATGGTACCCTCTAATGGCCAGAGGAAAAAAACCTCTTGCTTATGAATGATTGTTTAGCTTCTTCTCCAATTGATTTAGACCAGAGGTGGGCAAGTTCGTCTCTCGAGCCACACACAGGCCAGTATTTGAAAAGAAAATTCCTGCCGTGGAAAGGTGAAACTATCGCTTCTTCAGTCATCCCAACTGACAACTGACTCATCTGTGCACAGAAAGGGAATCCCGGAAATCAGGCCTGTGCATGGGCCCTCCAGATCCGAACTTGTCCATCCCTGATCTAGACCTGTCTTTCAGCTAAAGTGTCCTGTTATGGTCATCAAGGGGATGAGGCTTACGCTGTAATCTTTGAAAGTGAATTTAATATTAAATATTGCCATTCTAGATGATTAAATACAAAATAATATTCAGTGTATTATAGGAACGACACCCTCTTTTTTTTTTCTTCCTTTTTTCCTTTTTTTTTTTTTTTTCTTGCATTTTAATGGTGTTTTTATTTTTCACATTGTAGAGTACCTAGAGGAAAACTATAGTGAACACTGAAGTTTAGTTCTGTATAAAATGTTTGAAATTTATGTTTTAGATTCCAGTTAAGCCTTCATGTATGACTGGAAATACATAAATAAAAGAATAAATAAGTTAAATAAGAAGTGATTTTTCGATCATGCCAGTCTCATGTATACAAACGCAGATAAATATTGGTATACAATGGTTTGGGTTTCCAAATTCTAGTATATTGTCACTTTGTGAGCTGGTAGGGTAGGAAGCTGTGAATCTCCATATTGCGGCTTTAAGTATACGCTGCATAACAAGCGCTTTTGTTTGGTTATTGGTATGCACTACTAAAAACAGCAAATTGTTTGTTTTAAAATAAGCTTGCATTAAACCAAATCAGCAGGCTCGTCAGTACTCTTGACAACTTGCTGCCATACTTTACTTCTCAATAAATTACAGAACGTTTCACGGTCTTATTTTGGACTAATTTCTGGCTACCCTAATTATATCACGACTTCAACTTAGATGGAAAATATAAAACAAATTGTTGCAAAAAGTACTTAAATTGCTGGGAAATTGTTATTTTTAAATGGATTCTGTACTTAACACGGCAGGCAATTTTAAATTAATTGCTTCCGGCAATTAATACCAATTTTGCCTAGATGAATACCATAACTTATAGATAGCTATAAACTAGGAGAGCAGATATATGGGCTAAAGCATTGTTTAGCCGGATCTAATATTACAGTAGAGGCAACATTTTTATAGGTGGTGTATTTGAGCAGAGAGAGACTTGCAACACAATTCTATATATCAGTCAATTCAAAAAAGTTGTTCTGTCCTTCAGTCGTGTCTGGCTCTTGGTGACCATATGGACGCAGCACGCCAGGTACATCTGTCTGTCTCTGGTTGTGCTTATCCATATGCTTTTCATGACAAAGATAATGTAGTGGGTTGCCAGTTTTTTTTTTTCCTGTTGACCACAAGTTGTTTGACCTCTCTGCAATGACCTGCCCATCTTGGATGACCCTACATGGTACAGCTCACAGCTTCATTTTGTTCTCAAACTTTCAACACATTTACTATCAGCACTTCTTGATCCTGATGCTCCGTCAATAGTACCTCCTGGGATGATCACAGGGGCAGGACATTCAAAATCTCAACCGTTATCCTCTTAACAAATCTGGATTGCTGCAGCATATTACACCAATTTTAATAACATCACTTAAAAAATAACCTAGCATTAAGAAGGCAAATGTGTGGACAGAAAGTCTATTTTAGATAGTTTTTATCATTTTTGCCTATACCCAACAATGGCCGGTCAATTAGCTGAGCCATCGCCACTGCATATTTTTTTTACAGAGGAAGGTTTACTGTAATGTAAAGCCCACTTTTTACTACTTTTACTATTTTGTATATTTCCTTGTTCTTCTCCCCTGTACAGCGCTACCGAATATGTTGGCGCAATACAAATAAAAGATAATAATAATACAAGATAATAATACAAGATAATAATAAAATACATTTTAAGGAGAGGGAAAAAATCAGGATTTTTTTATTTTTTTAATTCTAAACCATGTCTTTGGATAGTGAAGAAATGCCTTAAAGGACCACTGTAAGAAATTACTTAAAGGACCACTGTGTTTTAATTATTCACTGATAAATCAAAAAATTAAAACAATGTTTTAAAAGCAATATTCAATATTTTATTCAGTATTATACTTACCTTAATAGGTCACTCTGCTGTTGCTTGTCTCCACCCAATGTAAAGTCAGTGGTGGGAGGAAGCGTTGTATTTTAGCAAGCAATCCTATATTCACAAGATTACCGTATGTGAAAACGTCACTCTCCATGTTATTCGTGTTCAAGTGCTTTATTTGGCACCTGTTTTTCAGCTATGGGGCCTATAAATGTTTGGCCTCTAAGCTCATCCCTATACATCTGTCTCTGTTGAAGTCCTCCCCCTCTCTCCAGATGACGATATCCAGGTGGAGACAAATAACTGAGCTAGAGGTTGGTACTGTAAAGTTATATAAACAGAATCTTCTCCATTGGCTGGGGACTTGCCACTTAAGCGATTTCCTTTGGAGATGAGCTTATGCTGTTGGGCACCCTATGAATGATTGTTTAACCTCTTATCTAATAATATTGTTTTTTGTAAGGGACTATGTCACCCCAAATTCCTCATGTTTTTGAAATTTATTATTAAAGAGCATGGTAAACTAGATATATATTAGTTATTTCCTAAAGTAAAATCATTCATGAGTTACTTGACATTGTGCTGCATTAATATGGAAATAAGTGACCCTGGAATACTAATTAGCCACTAAGATGTGCTAATTTGAATCAGTCTGCTGGTCTGTCTCCTTTGTGGCCAAAATAATGTTCCCATGTTATCATGCTGTTTGATCCCCTCTCACACTATTATCAAGCTCAATGGACCACAAACTAGTATACTGGACCTGCGCAAATAATGCTGTATATCTCAGGAATGATGCACTTTAAAGAAAAAACTACTAATGAGCTTATAGTCAGTTTTTTATGCTCTTTAAAATTTGTTACTTCTTGTCATGGTGGCAGTGCTCCCTTAAAACTCTTTATATCTACTCAGAGACACTTTTCTCGTTCATGATCTTATCTGGGTGTAGACAAGAGTCTCAACTGGAGTCTGATACTGTAAGCTTTGAAAGTTGATTTCATATTGACCATCGTTCTGGATCATCAAATAAGAATTATATTAATAGTCAATACTTAATTGAACTTTATATATAATATTCCATATACTTTTAATTCTCATGTTTTGCCCAATTTGTTTTTCTTTCTCTTTTTTTTTTGTAGAGAGAAAGAGGAAGCCCATCAGCTCCACCAAGAAGCTTGGGAGCGACATCAGGCCAGGAAAGAACTCCGCAGCAAAAACCAGAATGCTCCTGACAATCGGCCTGAGGAGAACTTCTTCAGCAGGCTGGACTCAAGTCTGAAGAAAAACACAGCCTTTGTGAAGAAACTTAAAACCATCACTGAGCAGCAGAGGGACTCCTTGTCGCATGATTTCAATGGCCTCAACCTCAGCAAGTACATAGCTGAAGCTGCCTCCTCCATAGTGGAAGCCAAACTGAAAATATCTGATGTTAACTGTGCCGTGCACCTGTGCTCTCTCTTTCACCAACGCTATGCCGACTTTGCCCAATCTCTTCTTCAGGTTTGGAAGAAGCATTTTGAGGCACGTAAAGAGGAGAAGACTCCTAACATTACCAAACTGAGAACAGATTTACGCTTCATTGCGGAGTTAACAATCATTGGGATTTTCACTGATAAAGAAGGCCTCTCCTTAATCTATGAGCAGCTGAAGAACATCATTAATGCCGACCGGGAGACCCACGCTCACGTCTCAGTGGTAATCAGCTTCTGCCGTCACTGTGGAGATGATATTGCAGGGCTGGTGCCCAGGAAGATGAAGAGTGCAGCTGAAAAATTCAGTCTGAACTTTCCCCCAAGTGAGATCATCAGCCCAGAGAAACAGCAGCCCTTCCAGAACCTGTTGAAGGAATACTTCACATCCCTGACAAAGCACTTGAAGAGGGACCACAGAGAGTTGCAAAATATAGAGCGACAGAACAGGTAACTTTGTTTAATAGTAATATGTAAATCGTCACCGCTAACTGAAAAGTGGTTTAGGATTGTCCATGATTAGAACAATCTCCATCATCAATGATCACTGTGTTCTTCCCAGGTCATTTTATAGGTATTTTTTATTTTTCTTGGTAAGTCGTCGTAATTGTGAAATTGTATACATTGCACTGAATGTTTGTCTGAAATAGCACACCGGTACCCAGAAAGTGTAGGAAAACAGGTCATCAGCAATACTAACTCCAGTCGTTAGAGGCAGAGCTTCAAGCCGTGTCTGTTGCAATAATCCATGTGTAGAAATATTATTCCCTCAGAATAAAGCATGCACATTGATTATTCCTGTTTAAACTGAGAACCACAGCAACCTTTTATTTGTCATCCATCCAACATTTTTATCACCCCTCACCACAAAGTGATGCACAGAAGTCATTATTTATATATATATATATATATATATATATATATATATATATATATATATATATATATATATTATTTTATTTATTTTAGAGGAAAAAAATCCTTCTAGCATTTTAAAAAGTTATCTGAATATTAGAACTCAAGATCTGCAATTTTTTTTTTTTTAACAATGTGTAAATACAAAAAAGAAAAATAACTTATAAAAATCGCAGTTTATCTTACACTTTTATCTTTTAATAAAATGTAACTTTTAATGGTATCACTAAAATCTTTTATAGCCCATAACACAACTCATATGTAAATGGATATTAAAAATATACTTGAGGTTAAATAACCAGGGAACTGGAAATCCCTTCAAAGTGATTACTACTACCTTTCCCTAGTACCTCCCTCGAGTAAAAAAAAAAATATATATATTATGTACAAGTTCCATTTTAAAGTTTCTTTGATTTGGATAACTTTCCCTAGCTTTTATGCTTTGGGATATTTGCGAACCCCAGCTATATAAGGAAGTTTCTCTAGAGCAAATATCCCAAAGCAAAAAAGCTAGACAAAGTTATCCAAATCAAATAAACTTTGGATGGAACTTGTACATTATATTTTTTAACTCATGAGGTACTAGGGAAAGGTGGTAGCAGTCAGTTTGAAGGGATTTACAGTTCCCTGGCTATTTAACCTAAAGTATATTTTTAATATTCATTTTCATGGGAGTTGTCTTATGTGCTATAAAGGATTTTAGTGATGCCAAAAAAGGTAAAGTTTAGGAAAAGATAAGTGTAATTGTAACTGCGATTCTTGTAAAAGTTATTTTTTCTTTTTTGTGTTTACACTCTCTTTCAAATAACCAAGTGGCCCAGTGATGAATATACAAATCTACTTTCCTTCCAGACTAGTGTAAGCTCCCCCCAGCACTCATTGCTTCCATCTTCTGGCAAACTTCAGGTCACCCCATAACAGACGCAATTCAGGCAATGTGCTTTATTATATTCCTCTGGGAAAACCTGTTATTTTGATATTAAACATGATAGGGGGATTCTCATACTTAGCATTACATACATAAGTTATATATGCCCCAATCATTCCACAGACACCATTACCCTCCCCATATTAACATAGCAACATGTTAATCCAGGCCCTCTCAAACAGTCCCCCAAACGTTCAGTGGGTCCTCCCGAACATGACACTATTTATTTCTCACTCTAAAAGGAAGTGCAGAACATTTCCATATTCTACTAGTAAAGGTGTGCAGTAAATAGGCAGCTGCAGGAAAGTCTGTTGTAGACTTTGGCACAGTTTTAAAAATATGGGAGGATAGTTGTTTTTACTATTCTTTACTAATTAAGTTACAAGTCTATAGGCTTTTTCACTGCCTAGAAGCTGTACATAACATAAAAAAAAATATTATTAAAAATAACCTTAAGTAGGCTAAATGTTATTCTGAGGTTTGTGAGATTCTCCACTTACTTGCTATTCAAGCATGGCCTGGACACTGCAGGTCTGAATGGTAAATATCCAGACACCTATATCTTCATTCTGATGATTTCCAGTTTGATTCCTTGCAATGGGAGATACGGGGTGCTTCTCCCACATGCCATTTTTTTATTTATTTTTTAAAATATGTATGCAGTTTTAAGCACTACTTTATTTTCTTTTTTATCAGCTTATCCTGTTTTACTCTCTCATGGTGTTAGCTTTCCATTAAACCTAATGCATACACTGGCAGTTTAGATGCCACACTTGATATGTATTCCAAATCTTCTCCTCCTGCTGGAAGTAGATCAGCATAAACAAAAATGGTAGCTCATACTGCAGTGTGATTGCATATAAAATGTTATATACTATATAAGACTGTATTTTATTTTCCCTTCTAGTTTTTCAAAATAATATACAATATTTTAGATATAAACAGTGGTCTTTTAATGCACCTATGTGTGTACTTTTTTTTCTTGAGAAAAATATACGTTTATTCATCCTTTAAAATAATTTAACTACTTAAAATTAATATTAATAATAATGTTGTTAATAATATTTAATATTTTTTTTCCCTGCAGGCGAATTCTACACACTAAAGGGGAGCTGAGTGAAGACCGGCACAAGCAATATGAGGAATTTGCCACATCTTATCAGAAGCTGTTGGCAAACTCTCAGTCACTCGCTGATCTTTTGGATGAAAATATGCCTGAACTTCCACAGGACAAACCAACGCCAGAGGGTTGGTGTCTATATTGTAAAATTTGGGTTTTGATTTTATTAACCCTTTCAAAATTTTGTAGTGCAGTCTTATTTTTTTTTTTAAATGAATCTCCTGAAATCTGCTTTTCACGAAGCGTGATAGATAAATATATTTTTATATGCAGTGACCATGCTCCATCTTTTATTTTTCACATGTGCTGCACTGAAGACAATGTAGGTAATCTGTAATTATTGGTAATGATTTCCCATTAACAATGGATTTGAATCAGTTTTGTATCTGAATGGCTGACTGACTGCTAAAAGCCTGTTTTATTGTAATAAAATACAATTAATTTTATTACATTTAATAGATAAAGTACTTTTGTTACAGATCGGGTTAAATTGTATACCATATCTGGAACCTCTGATGTGCCATTTTAAGTTTGGCACTTTGTTATAATAGTTTTTATTATAACAGTACCTGTCCTCCCCATTAAACTGACTGACTAAATACCACAGCCTGCATATTTTTCTCCAGAAACTAGTGATATCCAGCTACAAAGGCACTTTCAAATTGTACTATCAAAACTCCCACCTACTTAGTTTCTTTTGGCTTCTGGTGTATGTGCCCAGCCCTGAGAAACCAAACCACACAAAAGTGATAATAATCCAATAGCAATGTTTATTATATACTTAGCTTTGACTGTTCAATCACACAAGGATGAGGGACAATTGAATCGGCTCAGCAGGATGGCAAGAAGCACAGCGCCTGGCACAATGTTGTCCAAGGTTGAAATCTGCGCCACGTTGCAAGATCCCCATATTTAAAGCAAGACATAAACAGGAAGTTATAATGATAATTATTGCACAATTATTGTTAAATAAACAAGCCTCAAGTGCCATCACAGGGTGTGACTGTTTAAGTCACTTTCTTTGATATAAACTTACACAATTCTGTCTTTTTCTAAAAAAGTTAAAAAAATATATATTATTGTACTATATAGTGATACTGTTTCTATTGGATAAATGATGAACTTTTGAAAGGTATATCTCCTTTATTGCAATCTTACTGGATTTATCAGTCTATTCTTGCACTTTATCTGCTGATTGCAGCCTTTTGTGTATTTTAGAACATGGACCAGGTATTGACATCTTCACTCCTGGAAAGCCTGGTGATTATGACTTGGAAGGCGGCATCTGGGAGGATGAAGATGCTCGCAACTTCTATGAAAACATGGTAGACTTGAAAGCTTTTGTTCCTGCTATCCTGTTCAAGGACAATGAGAAAAGCTCACAGGGCAAGGACCCCGGCAAAGAGGAGTTAAAAGGTATTTATGGAAGAGGTTCCCAAACTGTGATCCATGGATCACCAGTGGTCTACAGAACATTTATTATTGCTAATAAAATGTATTGTAATACTAAATGTAGACTCTAGCGTAAAATAATACCTTACTGTTGTTGGCAAAGCAAATTAGATAAAACTTGATCAATCAATTCCGTTGTTTTAAGGTCCCTCCAAATGTTTATATATTAATATCTTCATAACAAATTTCATTTTTTTTTTTTTTTGGTTTTAATTGCAGGAAGGTTTATGGTCCTTTCACAACCTGCAGGGATGAGCAAATTTCAGGCCCGGTCTG
This sequence comes from Discoglossus pictus, assembly GCA_027410445.1. Taxonomy (NCBI): domain Eukaryota; kingdom Metazoa; phylum Chordata; class Amphibia; order Anura; family Alytidae; genus Discoglossus; species Discoglossus pictus. The sequence goes on from CM050167.1 coordinate 383,475,024, forward strand.
TGACACAGGCAGAGAGTAGTGGCTGTATAATGAGCCATGGAGTTATATAAAAACTATAATCAGAGGGTGAAATGTGCATTCGATTCAAAATAGCGTTTCTCTTATTTTGGCGATTCTGATATATTGCAATCGTGATGAATAGTGTTAAGTTTCCCTTTTTATTAAAATGTATCCATGCATATTTAAAAATTGCATTGTGCAAAAAAAAAACATTTAGATTTCAAAATTACATTTTGACTTGGATGTTGGAATCACTTAAAATGCATTTGCAACACTTTCAGATTCCAAGGACAGTAAAGAGAAAGAATTGGCCACAACTGAAGAACTGGAGATGGACCTGGAGAATTTGGATATCAATGATGATGTCATGGAGATAGAGGGTGTGGAGGAAGCAGAAGATCTCACAAAAAAACTTTTAGATGAACAAGGTAAAGAAACAAAAAAACTAACACAAACTGGTTTTTAACAAATAGGAGATGATTCAATGCTTTTTAAGACTTGAAATTGCAATGTATAATTCTGTAGGTATTCATCTTTGGAAGGGCACAGCATTTTGTGAATGTGCAGTCGCAGAGGATTAGCACATTCAGTGAGGATTCCAGGAACACTTGTATTGCTGTCGGCCTATTACAAAGTAACTTCTTCAAGTCTGGCAATATCATATTCTAGTTCATACACATATTCTTGTTCTTTTTTTGTCCTGTGGACCTGATGAAGAACCACTCTTCAATAACAAGTCTTTGAACATATATGTTCCTGAGAATGTTAGATATATAGAAGTTTCATGGAATATGAATGCATCTGATAAAGGAGAATCTGCAGTGTATGCTACCATTGTTTGCATGCAAAAATCCCAAAATAAACATTAATACATGTACCACAGAGGCTGTAAATGATTCAGTTTTCAGGCAGTTGGTTTTGAGGAATGCCCCTGAAAATCAAAGCTAAATTAGCATAAAATTCACAATCCGTTGTGGCCAATCCAAGGCAGCTATAACATTGTTGCAATGTCTGGGGATTCAGTCTCTGCAGCAGAGCATCATGGGATGTGTAGTACTTGAATGCAGTTTTTCTATTAGTACGAGGGGCCTATGTGGGCATCTCTATAGGTGTGGAAACATTTACATCTGTAGAATAAATCTGTATGTGTAAAGAGTTAATAAATGTAATGTGTGTTTTTGATATGAAACAAAACAACAAAGTCAGAGATTCTCATTAGAGAACGAACCAACCTTAATAGGTTAGTTCTATGGACATGATAACCCACTCTGAGAGCAACCTCTTGTAGCTCACTTGTGCCCCTCACAGGGAGAAATATCCTGTAGTATATCAGTCTGGTCCCAATCAAGGGTAACCCAGCCCTGAAATACCAGGCAATTCTACCCTGAACAGGAGAAACGGCAAAACCCTGGACGCGTTTTGGCCTTTATGAGCCTCATCAGTGAGGTGCAGCTGAACTCCCTAAGGGGGACTCGAGATGTGGACCCCTTGCTCACTAGGCCTTAGGGGGTCATCAGCTACACCTCCCTGACAAGGCCCTAAGAAGGCCGAAACGTACGTCTGGGGTTTGCTGTTTTTTCTGTTCAGGGTAGAATTTCCTGGTATTTTGAGTCTGGATCACTTTTTTTGAGTGAGACCAGACTGATATGCTACAGGATATTTCTCCCTGTGAAGGACACAAGTGGCTAAAAGAGGTTGCTCTCAGAGTGGCTTATCATGTCCATAGAACTAACCTATTAAGGTTAGTTTGTTCTCTTTTGAGCACCTCTGACTTAGTTTTTTTGTGTTTTTCATATAACCTTTAATTCACAGCAGCTGCGTAATGAAATGTCGGTCTTTTCCTGGTTAGTGCTTACTAGCGACTTGCCCGTCAAAAAATGACGGCAATAAGATTGTAAGGCAGGTAATGTTGTTGTTTGCGTGCAAAATTATTTTTGTTGGTGTTTTAAGATCCTTCGGCGCTCATTGTGAGGCTCTTCTTTGTTTGTGTGCTATGAGCAGCGTTGGTGATTTTTTTTGGTATGGCAATTAATAATTAATTAAAATAAGAAATTAATATACTTTACCTATTGTGAAGTAATATATGCAGCATTGTGTTGAAGAGCTGGCAATCTGTTTTCATGTTGCTGCATCATCAGTGATGTGGAGCTGCTGTGTAAGTGTCATGAATGTGTGCAGTGTAATAGTGTGCGTGCGCGAGGCAAATCCGTTAGGGTAGCTGTGTACTTCCGGATTGTATTAGTTATTGTTCTAAAATGGCGCCTAATGTGTGGTATGCGGCTGATTTAGCGTCCTTGTTTTCAGATGTTGTCCGTCTTTTTCTGGAAATCCGTAGGTTTTTGGTGGTGTTTTGTGTTTAGGGGCCTTTAGCCTCGTTTTTCGTTTTTGTTCGGTGGCCATTTTTTCTCTCGCTTAGGTGATTTTCGGGTGTCTAAACTCCGAAATTTGGAGTTAAATCGAGGTGTTACTTCACTTGCAGAGGTCCTGGGTGTTCCCCCTTGCTGTGAGTAAGTTTTTTTTATGTATAAAAAACACTTGTGGATCATCTTGATTTTATCCATGTAAAGTAATAAATATGAGGAATCCTGTCCTTCATAATGACGACAATATGTGATTTATGATACAAAGTGTATTGTACATGGTCTAACATAGAAATTGCAAGGCTATAATTTATGAAATCACATAGTTGCTTTCATATGTGAATTTCTAGAAAACTTTCTTTATTCATTTTATTGACCTAAAATATGTTGTCATTCAAGATGTTTCATATCCTTATAACTAAACTTTTTCCTATCAGCATCGATTCATACCAAGCTGTGCCGCTAATGTGTTTTTTATCTTGTACCAGTGGATGTTCCCACACATTCAGCTTACTGGGCTGCATAATCTCTTTTGGTTTGATATAGACTACGTATGATCTGCTTTCAAGCTATAACATGCATATGACTTATTTTTATTTAAGAGATCTTACTTGGCAAGTCCAAAGACCATTGACACTGGATCTTGACATTCTTCTATGGTACAATGCTATACAGTATTACATGTCACATTTTTATTTATTTATTTTCACAAAACCTGAAGTGGTGAGAATAAGTTTAGAGCAAATCATTTATTTTAGCAGATTCTGCTTGTGCCTGAGGGGGTTGCATGTTTGTGTCTTACCTGGTTGCCTTGGTCTGTAGGACCCTCTCCTGCCTTGATAAGGAAGAGTTACTGCAATGGCAGTTTCCAGTTTTAATTTTTAGACCAATAATCCATATAGAATGTATTAATAGAGGATTTCATGATTTACTTGGATCCGTTCCTGAGAACTCTTTCATGAGGGGTGAGGTAGCCATGAGTGTCCAGTAAACTAGATGAATAATCAGAGTATTGCAGTATATATGAAAACCTAAAGAGATTTTTTTTAATTTTACAGTGTTTCTGTTTGATTTCACTTTTCTGTTGTATAGACATAAGTTCAGGTCTGTCTGTATTATTAATTTGAACTTTTATTAATTTGCAACTTTTTTCTGTTCAACAGAGCAAGAAGATGAGGAAACAAGTACCGGGTCCCACTTAAAGCTCATTGTAGATGCTTTCATCCAACAGTTACCCAACTGTGTCAATCGTGATCTGATAGATAAGGTATAGTAACTCTGAGAAAGACCCTCTCTCTCTTGCTGCAATTCGGGACCTCTTTTGTGGTGCAGAACATGTTGATATTTCTAAATAAGAGGTAGTGCTAACAATTTTGCTTTTTAAGGAAGTCTTGTTCGTTACCTCATGTTGCAAATGCCTACAATGGTTCCCAATACAAGTATATAATTTACACTCACTCACTTTTTACATTTTTCCAAATACTTTCTCTACATAAATTCCTCCTACGCACATTTATTATAGAGTGCATTTGTCGGTCCTGCGAGTGTATGGCGCTCTAGTAGATTCTATAGCACTAGGAGCACAAAATTGTTATATAGTTGTATTGGGAAAAGTTTCATATATTTTTTACAATTTATTAGGTACTTGTACCTCACAACGACGAATAAAACATTAAAATAAAGGATAGGGAAGGTAAATTAAAACAATGCCTTCCATAAGGCCTAAAGAACCCAAGTTTTATAGGATAATCAATATCTCATATTATTATAGCAACTTTATTTAATACAAGGTTCTAAAGTGCTTCTGTTCTTATTCAGCTCTCAAAATTACCATTATCGTTGATAAATATCTATATATTTAAGGTATTTCTCCTATCTGTCCCCCTATATAATTCCCATAGGGTCCACTTATTACTCAGAATGTTTCTAGTTCATGAGCATTTTCCGTGTACAAAAGTGGTTGTAACACACTTGGTATAATGAACAAGTTTCTATTAGAGAATCCACAAGGATCGTTATAATGGTATAATGCTGTGCCAATTCATATGGGATAAGATAGTCTCATTTAGGGGGGGTTATTCAGAGATTATTTTCAAAGATCGCGAAGTATCAGAGCACCTTGCGTCTATCTGCGTTCCACTGTGGAACGCATGAGACCCCCGCCTAGGGGCACAACAAACATAAGGATAATATTTGCCATAGATTTGAATATAGTGTCTTGAAGACAAGACAAGACAACACATCTGACCATTGGTAAAGTAGTTTATGTTTGCACATGGCTTCCATGCGGTACAATTTTTAGGGAAACTTTTGCAAGATCTCATCATGGAAGTCATTATAACTGTAGTATACCATCAGACATAGACTTGAGAATTACAAATAGTCATGTTGGTTATTGCTTGTACCGCCCACAAGAATCTGCATAGGCAAGAGAATAAAACCATGACGGGCAACTTGTTTCACTTGAAGGGAGCACAATGTGTTTTTAATCATTCTTATTTTACACATTTTGGCTTAATTTCCTGTAGTATTGGTTGGTTGGATTTTCTTGCAATCCAAGGAACTCTAAGAAAGACAGCAATCCAGAAGGGGCTTTTACATAGTGAGTGTTCAGGGGATCGTTCATAGTCTATCGTTGAAAAGGACATGCTCTGCTTCTCCAATCTGGAACCCAAGTGGAAGTCTGAGAGCCACATGCAGCCCCAGGGCCACCTTTTGCTCATCGCTGGAATAGAGGCTTAACCACAAAACTAATGTGTTTACTCCTGAGACCAGTGTATGAAGGAGGGAGAAATCTGGATTCTGCTTTACTGTCATCATAAACAGATTGCTACTGAATTGATAAATTAGAACAATTTAAAAAGATAACACTCATGCTTCTCAGTCCTTTTAATCCTTTTTTTTTTTTTTTTTTAGCAGATACAGTGTTGCTTTCATAGGGAAACATTTTACATCCATCATATATAGTAGTAATTGCGAGTTTGTTGGTAATGCTATGTTAAAAGTTACAGGCTTGCGCAAGAGCGCCAAAGGCGCTCATCACGAGGGCCGCAACTCAGGGGGGGGGCTCGCAGATGGCCATAGGCCTTTGGCGCTCATTGCGAGGCCCCCGATGTGTGCCAAAGGCGCTTATCACCTGGCTTGCAAAAGAGGTACCGACCGGATTCAGAGTTACGGGCTTGAAAAACTTGGAAGCCTTTGGGAGGCTGCCAAAAAACGCCAGTTGAATAGAAAATTAGCTAACAATCTCATTTATGGACTCCCTGCCTCCTCCCGAGGCAGAGAGTCAATAAGTGAGGTTGAAAGAGAATTTGCTATTCAATTGCCGTCTTTAGGCGGCCTCCCAACAGCCTTGAAAAAAATGGCGGCATTAAACCTGTAAAAAAAAATAAAGACTTCAAGCAATATCGATTTTTATAATTCAATCCTTGCGGGGTTGAAAAAAAAGTTAGATTTAGCCGCCTCCAAGGCCACAAAAGGTTTCAAAGCTGTGAGAGGGGGCCAAAGAGACTCAGGGGACTGAGATAAGGGAAACCGCATTGCCAGTCTTCAAATGCTATTGCTGTCATTTTTGACGGGCAGGTCGCTAGTTTAAAATAATACAATGTAATCACTAATATAGGAATCTATTTCCATTACAATGTTTTTTTTAGACATTAACGTAAATGCAGCACCCCAAGAGTATGCTAATTACAAGCACCAAAAATGCTCTTTTGAAAATGAGCAACTTGTCTAAATTAGGTAGAAACATCTAAAATGTAGGCCTTGTGATAAAGAGAATGTGCAAACATTTTCCCTAGTGTCTGTACCAGCTAATGCATTGTATTAATTTGCAGGCTGCAATGGATTTTTGCATGAACATGAACACCAAAGCTAACAGACGGAAGTTGGTCCGAGCACTTTTTATTGTACCCCGACAGAGGTAAAGTATCATTGCAGATTGTGTGTGTATTGTGTGTAATTGATTGCAGGTACCCCAGAGTTTATCAGCATCATTAAAGGGCCACTTAATTCAAGATCTCTATGTGCCTTTTGCAATATTTATTAATTAAATCTCTATTTACATATTTCACTGGCAGACAGCCTGACAGCTCAGCTCCCATACAAAGATCAATGGAAAACTAGAGTTAACCCTTTATAAATTCATCTCTGCATAGAAAAGAGTGTTAGAATCCATTAAATATATTACTTGTGGGTTAACTGCTGGGGTTTAGAATTCCTGAATGCTAAGAAAAACATATCAATCTTTCTCGGGGAGCTTCACCAGCTGGTGTCTGCATATGCCATTAATCATGGAATAGTCCGTGTTTTTGTAAGCAGACCTAAAACTTTAGATTTTTTTTTTTAACTGTTAAAATTGTCGAATTTTTTTTTAATTTTTTTTAATTTAATTTTTTTTTTTTTTTCTCTTTAGTAAAACTTATAACATTAAAATATTTCCCTCTTTCACACCATGAGGAACCTGGTCCTTTAAAGTAATACTCTTCAGTTACGTTGTTTATAGGTGGTTTCGGTGGGTAAATGCTTCCTTTGAGCTTTCCATGCTAGGGACAAAGCTAGTCACTATACACCACATTTTTAAAAACTGCAGCAAGGTTGGAAAAATAAATTGCTGCTGCCTCTTAACACCAATCCAACATTCTCTGTGATGTTGCCTGTAAAATGGTGATTTTGTATGTAAAATGTGCTTACTTATTTTTTTATTTTTTTATTTTCTCTTCACTCTGGGTCTTTTGGGTCTTGGTTCCCTACATTCCTAACGGTCCTCTTTGATAAACAAGTGCATCACCGCTTAATGTACCAAACCATTGCTTAGAATAATTTTGGTGCAAGAATTTAGTCAGGCAGTTCCGCCCATAAGCCCCTACGTCTTTAGATATCTTCAAAAATAATTCTAGAGATGTAAGTCCAGCTAATGGACAAGTGCTGTGTACATTGTTTGTACATTACATTGATAAAATTCAAGGGTAGTGATCATCGGATAGTGTTTATTTGTTTTCTGGTTAGCAATACAATCTGTATTTGAAGAAAATACATTTTAAATTTAAAGGGTAGCTTTTTTTAAATCTTACATTTGAACTTTAGTGTTCAGGAACAAGTAGAGCTGCTTTTCTCAACCTCCTTTAAGTGCACAATGGGTAGTTGAGGGCATGCACAGGAGGATGTCCATAATCTTTTCCTGACTGGTCTAGATTTGTATTATACTATGTTTAGTATTGTGTGGATTTATTTCCTAAAATCATTGATAGTTTTTAAATAATGCAGTAATACATTTATTAGGCCACTCCAGGCAAGTTAAGACCAATAATACTTTTATGCATTGAAAGGGTCTACAATACAATAATATTAAGGACTTAATTATGAGACACTTTAAAACTACAGATAAAGGGTTCTATCAGGACAGCTTCCTGGCCAGATCATCTCCTTTTAGACACATTAACAAACATAATACATAATAATAAAACAGAATAACCACATAATAATATTATTATTGATAATAATACTTAAAAATAAATAAAATACATAATCATAAAATACTACTACTAATACTACTAATAATAATAGCTAGTAATTTTAAGTTAAAAAAAAATATATAAAAATGTTATTTCATGTATTTGGGTTGTGAATTCCCCAGAACACGCAGGTGACATGTTGCAGACAGAATACTAGGTGGTGCTGTTGCTCGGTGTAATCCGGGGTGATTGAAACTGATAGCATCTTTTTGACAGCTGGATTTTCTGGTTTTGTGCAAAGAATGTGACCGAGGCTTTTCATGACCACATAGCTCTCTTGTTTTTGTAGAATGTACCTGTCATTTTTGTTTCCTGAAAGACTGTCTTTATGTGTTAATCCTGACTTTGTTCTGCAAAGCTGGAGCTTCTCTGGGTAAACAAGTGGATTTAATCATATAAACGCTTTCTTGACCTAAAACATCTTATAGTTGAAAAATAAACGGATTTAAAAAAAGGAACAAAAATATATCACATATATAGTTGTGGATCTTGCGATGTTAGTGACGTTTGCGATGTTGTTATGGAGTTGCGTCCCTCGCAAAACGAGGGACGCAACCACGAGCCTTGCGAAGTGAGGCTCGCCAGTGGCGCAGTACTTGGGCTGCAAGGAGCACCAAAGGCGCTCATTGCAGCCAGTGGCGCAGTACTTAGGCTGCAAGGAGAACCAAAGGCGCTCATTGCAGCCAGTGGAGCATTACTTAGGCGAGCTTTGCTTGGCGAGGCTTGCCAGCGGCGCAGCACTGTTTAAGCGTGTAACTATAAAAACCCACCAAAAAAAGGAAACCATGTACAAAAAATTATTACACACTCACACACAGCACAGGGGAGACACAGGAAGCCTGGGAGTGAGGTTGCAAGCGAATTGCACCCATATTTGGAAAATCACCAAAGCAAGGAAAAAATGGCGTCCGAAAAACACAATTTCCGAAACAGCATGAAACAAGGCTCAGCAATGTCAGGCTTGCAAAGCTTACAAAACGCCGAAGACCGTAACACTTACACGAAGAACGCCAGGCACGCGGGACATGGAGTATAAAACCAATGGCAGTCAATGCTCGCCATGCAAACATTCACCACACACACAGAGGACAAAGACAAAGGGACATGGGCGCTCATTGCGAGCCACTCGATGAACACCATAGTGTGTGTGTGTGTGTGTATAAATATATGTGTGTATATATAGTAAATAAATAGTACATCTGTGCTCACATTTGAATGTCTAAAACAAGTTTAAAAACCTGCTTCCAGCTCAGAATTCCGAGGAAAAATTCTGGGAAGCTGAGCCGGGACATGCAAATGTGCCCACAAATGCCTCGCTCTTCAATCCATAGCCATTATCAAACATAGTAAATAAATAGTTCATTTGTGCTCACATTTGAACCTCTAAAATAAGTTAAAAGACTTATTCCCTGCTCAAAATTCTGAGAAATACAGTTATTACACTGCATTCTGGGAACCTGGGCAGGGACATGCAAATATGTGCACAAAGACTTTCCTCATTAATCCAATACCATTTCCTTTTAGGCATATGCCTGCTGTATTATATAGTTTGTATATGTCTGCTGTACTATAGCTTTAAGAAAAGCCTGGGATGGATTATGCAAAAGCCAGGAAACCCACCCAAGGACAGCTTTTTTGAGGTTACTGCTTCTCATCAGTGTGTGGCCGGTTCCTTAGCTTGTGTAGTAGATTTTGTGGGGTGGTATTTTATCACAAAAAATATTTAATTTATGGTGGACAAAAGAGCGTTGGAAGCCCTCCACTTACAGTAAATAAATAGTAAATTTGTGTTCACATTTGAACGTCTAAAATAAGTGAAGACGTATTTCCTGCCCAGAATTTCAAGAAATACAGTTATTACACGCATTCTGGCTTGTACAGCTACTAATGTTGTTAGTTTGTTACATACTTTGCAAACAAGTTCAGTTTTTCTTGAGTATTTTGTTTTTCTTGACAATATGAAGGTATTTTTCAGTATACAGGTTTATTTTTACGTTTTCATAAAGTAAGATGCAATAAAACGTTGCATTGATTATTAAAATAATTTTTATATAGTCAAGATTTTTTTCAGTATACTTTAATCTACGTATGCGGCATGAAATTATAACTACAAGTGTATGAAAAGTTTAGTTTTACATTTCTGTAACGTCCCTACTCATAAATATTCAATTTCCTTGTATATTTTCAACCGCTTTGTATTAACTCTATTAAGATGGCACAATCAGATTGAGCTCACGGATTGCTTTACATATATTTTGTGGCTCTAAATTGTTCCCAAAAAGTTACTGTTTAACAAGAGGGAATAAAAATCATTGGGCGTATAACTTGGACACACTTCAGTGAAGTATCTCGATCATAAAATGTATTTGTTCTCCTTTTATTCCCTGCCTCCCTCTGCACGTATATTTTATTCAGTACTGATGTGTTATCAATATGTAACTGAGAAGCTTCTATAAAAAATAAAAAAATAAATCAGTTGCATCTACATCCGCTGAGGTTATTGGTCAAATACTCATAAGTAGTGGTTCTCTAAAGGCTGTCCTAGGACTGGTGGCGATTCCTGAAACCTTACCTGCCAGTCTTCAGGAACGTAGAGAAACCAGAAGATCCCAACACTTTTTTAAGGATACAGCTAATCTTAGATTTATTGAGGAATTTATCTGCAGTTAAAATGGGCTCTTCAAGTGCAAAAATAATAGAAACTTTAGTGTGCCACGTAGCAACACTCTGTTTTTTGGACGTCAAAGAAGGTCCCCATGGGCATTGAAACGTAACCATTCGTTATCCTCATAACGGGTGAGAGCCACTGGTGTTAAATACTTGTTTGGTTGTAATATATTAAGTTATACAAGAACGTTTGTGAATTTTTTTATTTGTCCTGGACTATAATTCCCTTTTGAATGCTTCAGCCTGGTTGGTTTAGAATTTCACGTTGGAAAACCGTTGTCACATTTTTAGATTGTAGTAGTTGTAAATTTGGGGGGTTTCCGTTAGTAATGTGAGACTGATTCCTATTTTTCTGGAGCCATTTTTACAGTTCAAAATTAATATAGTTGACTCCATAGAATAATGCCTCACCTTGACAAAGTGGGACGGGGAAAAAATACATTTCTTGAGCCCAATGTATAGTAGTGTACTCCATGCCCCCCTCGCACCCACACAAAAATGCATTTGTTTGTATTCACCCACACATAATTTTGCGTCATTGCTGAAGGATGGATGTCTGCAAATGTAATGCTGTTTTTTCAATATCCTGAGTTTACCTCTTCTTTTCTTCATCTATACGTCCTCTCTTGGTACCCCAATATTTTTGGGGGGGCTTAAGTGTCATCAATATGCAGATGACACTCAAATCTACCTCTCAGCACCAGATCTACCCCCCTCTCTTTTTAGCTCAAGTTACCAACTGCCTCTCTAGCAAATCATCCTGGATCTCTTCCGTCAACTCAAACTCGATAGGTCAAAGACGGAGCTCATAATCTTCCCGCCCTCTACTACATCTTCCACTCCTCTAATATCACTCACTGTTTACAATGTTATTATCACTCCCACACTCCCATTGTCTTTCTGGAACCTGCCGTCACTTTCATTCCTCACATAAAATCAATCACAAAATCTTGTAATTTTCACATTCAAAAAACATCTCTAGAATACATCAATTTCTTACACAAGACACAACGTATAAAGCCCTCAACGATCATACACCATCTTATATCTCTGCTCTTGTCTCAAAATACTCCCCTACTCGTCCTCTTCGCTCTGCTAATGACATTCTTCTTTCCTTCTCTCATCATGTCCTCTCACTCTCGCCATCAGGACCTTACTCCTGCTGCTCCTATTTTTTGGAACTCCTTGTCTCGCTCCACTAGACTATCTTCCTGCCTCAAATCCTTCAAAACCTCACAAAAGACCCATCTGTTTAAAGAAGTTGATCACTTTCAGCCTTAATATGCACACTGCATCTATCGCCCTCCCTTATCACACCAAACCCTTTTAGTCTCTAGCAGCCTTATTAAATTGGGATTTGGCCAATTGAATAGGGCTCTATTTAAGCACATAGCATATATTTTTTTACAGAAGTTTTTAGTTCGTGAAGACCTTGCTTTTTGATAGAAGTTCACCAACTAAAATCTTCTGTAATAAAATATGCTCTGTGCTTAATTTCAATTCGCCGAATCTCAATTTAATAAGGCTGTAAGTTTGCAAGCTTTCAATTTTGTTTGGTGCTTTAGAGAAGGCTCTATGATTTTTTTAAGCTCAGAAACAGGGCCCTCCATTCTTTTAAATGTTGTTAATAATGTTTTTTTACTTGAACCTACCCCTGTATAGCGATATGAAATATGTTGGCCGCTTCCAAATCAAGGTTAAGTACTCTAACTTAAAACTATCTTTTTACAGATTGGACCTTCTTCCATTTTATGCCAGACTGGTCGCAACCTTGCATCCATGTATGTCAGATGTTGCAGAAGATCTTTGTTCCATGCTGAAGGGAGATTTCAGATTCCATGTAAGATTCCATCACCACCTTCCTTTGTTACATTTGAATATTGATTTGTCTAATGTGATGCTTTTTTGAAATTCATGATTTAAGTTCTCTACATTTTTAAAATGAGAAATTTAAGTAAAAATAACTAAAAATGGCAAGAAGAATTTTTGTGTTGGCATCGAACATAAAATTAATTACGGCATATTAAGTAAAACTCATTTAAAAAAAAAAAACTTTGAAATAAATTACTCTTATAAAATTCAAATCATGTATTAAATTAATATGCAATGGCAAAACTATAATTTTGTTTTTATTTATTCTTTATTGTCCAGTTTTAAACTACAGCATTTCAAATGTATATTGTCCTGTAGCATCATGTAGAGCTGTCAAAATCACACAAAGCATTAAAAACCTTTTCGTTTCAAGATCTTTTACTGTTTTTAGAACGTTTTTTATTTTTAATTGTCAGTGTTGGCTTTTAAAGCCTTCAAGTTTTGTGTACTTACCTTGATTTCAGCTCTTAATAAAAAAGATTGAGCTTATGGGGCAAAATTATTTTTGTTTTTATTTTTTATTTTTTTTATTCTAATTTTGGATTTTTTTTCAAGGCAATTTTTTACCGCAGTTACTAACTTCTTTAAGTTCACTGGTCTTTTGAGTTAATGCAGAGCACCTCTTGTTTCCATTTTTTTAAAGCAATGTTCCACTTGTATTTTTCGCACTTGTTTTGGTGTGATGTGATGCGTGGGGGTGGTAATGATGATGATTGGTATATGAAAAATAAACAACCTTCTTTTTTTATTTTATTTCTTTATAGGTGAGGAAGAAGGATCAAATCAACATTGAAACGAAGAACAAGACTGTTAGATTCATTGGAGAACTTGCCAAGTTCAAAATGTTTTGTAAGAATGACACTCTGCATTGCTTAAAGGTTTGTATCAACAGGAATTCTATAAGCACACATCCTCAAATATTTAAAGAACACTAACCAATGACATTTTAGGACTGTCATGCAACTAAGATATGACATAAGTATTACCATGTCAACATTGGGTTCACTATCAATTTATAGACAAGTATACACTTCATGCTTATTAAAATAGTAAAACCAAGAATAAACAACTGTAGGTATCAAAACTTGTGAAAACAATCTATATTCATACATTCTATTCCACAGAATATGTTTGGTATTTGTATTCAGCGATATGGCATATTCATAAATGAACAATTCTGAAAATAGCAAACCGCAAAATCAGGTATAAAAACCTACATAGCAGTCAAAATATAAAAATATACAAAAGTAATCTAAAACTGCTTGGGTTATAATATAAAAAGACAATAGTATACAGTATGGCAAACTAAATATATTTTTGTATAGGATTTTATAACAGAATTGAATAAACCTAATTTATCAAAGCAATCAGTCTGTTTTGTATAACGTGCACAAGGAGAAAAGTCATGGATTGAGAAGCATAACAAGATTATGATTTTCAATACCGCATTTAAGGCTGTATCCACTTTATCATAAAATGAATGGCCAAACCGCATAAGTATATATGTATTTATAGTGGTAAATTAATAATCAAATAACAAATAAAGTATGTGAATATGATCTTTTGTATTTACAAATGTCCTGACAGGACCATATGATATATAGGGAGGTTAGTTAAACTCACAAAAACATTTTATTTTCTTTAAAATGTATTTCACAAAGTAACTGAAACGGAAGTTGAAAGTAAATTTAAAAAAATTAAACTAGCCAACAACTGATAAGGCATTTGCAATCTTGCTGAAATAAAATGCATTTGAGTGCAAAAGTTAATTTAATTTAAAAGCCCAATTAAATGTACTCTATACAATCTACAGAGGGATGTGAAAAAGTGTTTTCCTCTTTTGAAAAATATAGATAACTCACTGCAATCTGCTGAGCTCGTGTCAAGTGGGCAGATAGCTTAGTGGCGAGTATTTGATTGCAGTAATCACAGATCTGTGGATATTTAAAATTATTTTTTAAGCAAGAGAACAGATATAAACGGTAAAGTGTGGGTATATGAAAAGCATAGGCTGGAAGTGACAGTCATGCTCTCCTCTGCTACACATTTTCAGAGAATCACTCTTTCTACCATTAACTTATTGTTGTTCATGTGGCCATATAATTAGTCTAAACCATTTCTTTATGCAGATGTTACTGTCAGACTTTTCCCATCACCACATTGAAATGGCATGTACATTGTTAGAAACCTGTGGAAGGTTCCTTTTCCGATCTCCAGATTCCCATTTGCGCACAAGTGTTCTTCTGGTAAGTTTGTTTTTATTTTTTTACAAAAGGGTGTAATATTCAGTATATACATAATACATGCACAGTATGAAGTACTTTATGGGTCACCTTTGAAAAAGCTCCTTTACTCAAAAGTACAAAAAAATGTTTATTTTTTTAAAATTTATTTTGGGTTAATATTGGTCGAATAGTGATTAGTAAGTATACCAGAGTCCTGTGAGCCTTGTTACTTTCTTCAGGAGCAATCTGTTATCCATGGGGAAGGTTTTATTGGCCAAGAAATATTGAAGCTGGTATGAATCAATGAAATATATTCTTTAATGTATTTCGTATATGTCTGTCCCTCAGAGCTGACATTTCAGATCACAAGATATACTCCAGCTAGAAAATCCATAAAATCCACATGACATATTAAACGAGCCAAGTGTACCCCAATATGTGCTAGTGCAATACAATGATTATAATGCTTCCTGCTCTGTTGTTGTTAAAGGGACAGTTAATTCAGCACAACTTGGAGCACACCAGTGAAATAGGTGCATTTTTTCACTTAAAAAATCATAAAAGGAGTGTATACTTACTTGAACTCTGGCAAGTCTCCCAGGCAGACTGGCAGCAAAAGCTTGTGCAGAGAGCAGAAGCAGTGTGTGATTTAACCCTTCTCAAATAATCTTTGCCGAGAAATGACCGCTTCAAGCTGCTAAATATGGGACTTGGGAGTTAACAGTAGCTATGTGCATTCCCGAACCCAAGGAAATGCTATAAATCTATGTGTGCAGCATTTTCTACTGCTCAGTGTCGGCAGATGTTGTTAATCATGGGCAGTCAGCAGTGTTATTAGTGTAATTTAAAAAAGCAATAGATAATTTTAACACAGAATGTTGTGCTCTTTAACAACAGGAAGAGCATTTATGGCGACGTAACTATCCCTTTAAGCATTCCCCCATGTTTAAAGATGAGAAAGGGTCTTGATTTAACTGATCACTGATTTTTAGAGGATGTTCTTTGCGTGTTTTCTCAGAATGTGCGGGTTAGGTTTATTTTACACTATCCCGGGTTTTCACCTTTTTTTTTTTTATTTATTTTTTTAACATGATTTTGTTTTAGACATTTATTATTTGTAAACTGTAGCTGCACTTTATTTAAAAGGCTATGAAAAGTTTTTTTTTTTTTTTTTTTTACTTGGTTATTTTACTTGGTATGTAATATACCTATGTATGTATTTACTTGTGTGTACTTTGTTTTATAAGAAGTGCTTATAAGCTCTGCTCAAGCAGATAGTACTTGTATGGGTCTGCTCAATGCATCTTATGCAGACCAAGACTCTCTAGGGCTGGATGTGCAGTGTAAGTGCCCTAGCCTATCAAGGACCACATCTCAGCAGCATGTTACAGAATGTTGCTGAGAGATGGTCACTGATTGGTTAGTATGAGGCACAGCAAGTCAAGCAAAGTCTCTCTACATACGATGCAGTGGGCAGACCCATGCAGGGACTGTTTGTTTTATTTTAGGAAGTTAGAGATTTTAATTGCTTCTTAATTAAAAGAAAGTACATACAGGTAGAAAAAAACATAGATATACTGCATACCTTTGTTGAATCTCACACAGTGTCCTTAATAAGTGAAGAGAATCTACATTTTTAGAATTAACTGGCCTTCTATTTTTATGATTGATTTGCTTATTGAAGATTTTTATAATGAACTGGCTCACCAAACTTACATTTTAAGGAGGGTGTTTGCTGGTAGAACAGCATAAGTTTCACTCGGATATTCACAGTGATATCTACTTGAAGTGGAAAAGGCATCAGGCTGTTGTCTAAACCCTTACTCCAGGAGTGTAAAACTAGAGTACTAAAAGAGGCCGAGTTGTAATACTAATTTTGTTAGCGTGAAGCTGATGCAATCAAAATGCTTGAAACGGATGATTACATTTTAAGAAACTTAATGAGACGGTTTGCTGACCCTACTCCATGGAACTTCTCGTCTCGCTCCACTAGACTATCTTCCTTCCATAAAACCTCACTAAAAACTCATCTGTTTAAAGAAGCTTATCACCTTCAGCCTTAATATGCACAACATATCTGTCACCCTTCTATATCACACCCAAACCCTTTAGATTGGGAGTTTGCGAGTTTTTAATCTTGAGCTCTTGAAACAAGCTCTGTGTACATTTTGATTTTAAGCTCAGACAGGGCCCTCCATTCTATGCAATGTGTTAATGCGGTTTTTGCCTTGTACTAACCCCTGTATAGCTCTACATAATATGTTTGCGCTTTACAAATAAAGCATAATTACAATTTGCAATAAAAAAAAACAACAACAAACAGAGGTAAAAGAGGTTGCTCTCAGAGAGGGTTATTATGTCCATAGAACTGACCAATTAAGGTTAGTTCGTTTTCTGATTGAGCACCTCCAACTTTTTTTTGTTTGTGCAAATGTTACTTAGGGTTTAGTCTCCCTAAGGGTGATAGGGGAATCCAGACGTGGACCCCTTGCTCACTGTGAGTACAGCTGCACCTCACTGACGAGGCCCAATGAAGGCTGAAACATACGTCTGGGGTTTGCTGTTTCTTCTGTTCAGGGTAGAATTGCCTGGTATTTCGGGTCTGTATCACTCTATTGGGTGAGACCAGACTGATATACTACAGGATATTTTTCCCTGTAAGGGGCACAAGTGGCACAAGTGGCTAAAAGAGGTTGCTCTCAGATTGTGTTATCATGTCCATAGAACTGACCTATTAAGGTTAGTTTGTTCTCTGATTGATTGAGCTCCTCTAACTTTATTTTTTTTATAATTATAATTTGCAACTTTTGAGGACTTGCATTCAACACTCCTGCCCTGCACATTTATTTCAACTACATCCGTTTGGTAACAAAATAATAATGCCAATGCGAATAAAAGTAAGAGCTCCCTTAATTCTGCGTAGTCTTCTAAAACTAGATTATAATTAAACGCTTGCTGACATTTGGAAATGTACAGTCTGTCTTCCGAGTTCTGCTAAATACCTTTTATACTTTTTGTCTTGAATATCACTGCCTACCCACGCATTTCCTTTCAGCGATACCATCTTATTAATTAAATCCATATGTTAAACTATTAAATCCCTCAAATTCTTTACCTCCTGACCCTTATTCCTTATCTTTTCTATAAACACCTGCCAGAATTACTGCAACGCAGTGTTAAGTATCTACTAGAAAAAGTGAGAAATATGTGTTTCATCTGGATGTACTGATATACTGATTTTATTCCTATTCAGATATAAAAATAAACAAATGAAACCCTAGTGTACATTAAAGACCCAATATTAAGAGGGAATAAAGTAAGAAAAAAGGTAGAACTTGATCTCAAATCAATTCAAATGAAAGTAGATAACTCTAGATGGGCCCTGCAGAAACGTATTCACCACCTAGGTAATAAAGCAAAAAAATTATTGGCAAATAAATATAAAGGGACATCCTCTCAAAAAAGAATAGATCATATAAGACACAATGGAGAAAACATTATTAATCCTGCTAGAATAGAACAATCGGAGGCATTTGCAGCATATTATTCAGATCTATATAATCTAGAAGAGAAATCCGATACTAAAACTAAATTAACAGAAATTAAAAGCTTTTTGGATCTTATACATATGCCAAGAATCTCGCCGGAATGCTTGTTATCCTTGAATGAACCGATATCGGAAAAAGAAACTTTAGAAGTAATAAATAAATTAAAGATTGCTTCAGCTCCAGGCCCTGACGGTTTTATTAATTCTTATTATAAGATATTTCAAAAAGAAATTATAACGGATCTCACTAGATCTCTTAATGAAATTAAAATGACGGGTAACATACAAAAAGAAATGCTTCAGACTTATATAATAACTATTCCAAAGAAAGAGAGAGAATGTCCTGAATGTAAAGACTTCCGCCAAATCTCGCTAATTAATACAGATATTAAAATATATGCGAAAGTTTCTAGCAAATAGATTAAATAAGGTAATCGAATTTTTGGTAGATAAAGATCAAAATGGATTTATAGTAAATAGACAGGGTACTGATAATGTCAGAAGATTAGTCAATTTAGTATCTTTTGCTAAAAAAAAGAAGAGATCAGTGGTCTTTCTATCTCTGGATGCAGAAAAGGCCTTCGACAGAGTAGAATGGAACTATATGGATCTAGTTCTATCTAAGTTAGGCCTAGGCGAATTTGGTTCTAGAGCAATTAAGGCTCTGTATAGTTCTCCATCCGCCTCTGTCGTGGGTCTGGGATTTAAATCGGAAAGCTTTAACATCTCCAATGGTACCAGGCAGGGATCTCCCTTGTCCCCGCTTATCTTTGCTCTCTTAATGGAACCTTTAGCAACATCTATAAGAGAAAATAAAGATATTCATGGAAACAAAGTGGGAGAAATAGAACATAAGGTAACAATGTTTGCTGATGATGTTGTACTCTCACTGGAGCACCCGAGTAAATCCATAGAAAATCTTCAACAGTGTATCAGTGAATTCAGTAAAATATCAAACTATAAATTAAACATACTTAAAACAGAAGCATTGATGATAAATCAGAAAGAAGAGGAAAGTTTATTTCTAAAAACTCATTTCTCATATATATGGCAAAACAGTATAAAACACATGGGTATAGTAATACATCCAGTGTTCAAACGGATGATGGATATAAATGTTAAGCAAATTATACTAAACTTGAAAGCACTTATAGAAGGATGGAGAAATGTATATGATTCATGGTCGGGAATGATCATAGCAGCAAAGATGTTTTTGGTGCCTAAAATAACGTATTTAATGAGAAGTATTCCATATCATTTATCAAAACTCCAGATTAAAATATTTCAAAATATTTTAGATAAGTTTATTCACAAAGGCAAAAAAATGAGAATCAAAACAATACATTTTAATAAAAAAAATTCCAAAAAGGGGGTATGGCCTCCCCCTCTATCCAAATATTTCAAGATTCTATTACTATAGCTAATATTATTAGATGGATAGATCAGGGGGAATCCAGGCACTGGTTCCAAATAGAAAAAGAAATGTCCCCTAATATAGATCTGCAAAATTATAATCCTAAAAAAAAAAAAAAAAAAAGAATTTAATTAAGGTAGATTATATGGGAGAAACATTAAGAAATAACTTTTGAATATTGGGATATATTAAATGAAAAATACTCCTTAATTTTATTTCCAAGTTTGATAATCCCATTGAATACTTTAGCCAGAGAAATGAACACCCCTTTACTGGAAACTCTAATTAAAAAAGACAGATATATAAGTACAGTGTAAACTATAAAAAAAATTAGTACAGTGAATTAACAAATTAATATGAATTAATTACTTAATATACTTTACCTATATATATTTAATATGCAGCAATCAATAGCTAACAATGCCTTTCGATTTTCCTGCCTCAGAAAATGTACAGTTGGACTATTGATCACCTGAGGAGAAAGTGTCAGAAATGTGCCAAGTGTGCAGTGTACATAGGCTGCGTGCGCAAGGCCAAACCGTTTGTGTAGGCGGGTAAAGCGCCATTTTAGAATCGTAATGTTATTATTTGCAAGTTAGTGTTGTAAATTGCCGTTTTTTTTTCTATGTGTTTTTTTTTTGTATTGTTTGTTTTTTATTGTGTTTTGCGCAGTCCGCTAACTTTGTATTTTTCAGAGATCGTATTTTGTTTACGAAGGGATTCCGACCTTGCAATTTTTTTTTCTAAGTCCCGCGTTTCTCAACTGCTTGCAGCATAAGGCAATCCTGTGTTTCCTAACTGCTTGGTCCCGCGTGCTTCAATGCGGGAGCGACTTGGGCGCTTATTTCTGCCGAAGTCTTGCGTTTTTCAATGCCTTAACTGCTCACCTCGCGAGGCTAGTCAGTAATGTGCACCTTTGGTGCTCATGCCCTAAATTCTCCAAGCTTCAATGCCTCAGCTGCTCGCCTTGCTACGTGAGGCTCGCAGGCAATGAGCGCCTTTGGAAATCAACAAGGCAGCAAAAGGGCTATTACGACTGGCTAAAATAGAAAATGAAAAATTAGTTGCAAAAGAGAGTAAGACTAACCCTAAAATATTTTATAAATATATTAATGGGAAGAAGGCCAGGAAGGAAGCTATAGGAACATTACAATGTAACACAGTAGTGACCAGGAAAAGGCAGATGAGCTAAATAGGTTCTTTTCATCTGTATACACAAGGGAGGTACCAGTGGTTGGGACACCGCACCATAATGGGGCTACACTACCATCACAAAATAACTGGTTAACACAGGAAGTAATACAAAAGAGGTTGGAAAAATAAATGTTAATAAAGCCCCGGGTCCTTATGAAAATACATCCAAGGGTACTAAGGGAACTGGGTTCTGTAATAGCCAAACCATTATATCAAGTTTTTCAGGATTCACTCAACACAGGGTCTGCAAAGGCAAGTAAAATATTAGCATGTATTAAGAAGGGTATAGAAGCCAGGGAAGCAAATATAATTCTCCCACTATACAAATCTCTAGTACGCCCTCATTTGGAATATGGAGTACCATTTTGGGCACCACTACATAAAAAGAACATTTTAGAGCTGGAAAAAGTACAGAGAAAGGCAACAAAACTAATAAGGGGAATGGAGGGGCTAAGTTATGAAGAAAGACTAACAAAATAAAACTTCCTTTTTCTAGAAAAAAGGCCCCTAAGAGGGGATATGATTACCTTATATAAATATATCCAGGGTCAATACAAGGCTTTGTCAAGGGAACTTTTTGTGCCAAGAGGTTTTCAACTGACGAGGGGACATCCTTTGAGATTAAGGTGAAATCTTTTTACTTCTAAAGAAAGAAAAGGGTTCTTCACAGTAAGGGTGGTTAATCTGTGGAATTCTCTACCAAAGGAGGTGGTGACAGCGGATTTGATAGATAACTTTTAAAAAGGGATTGGATGTATTTTTAAATAATAAGAGCATGTAAGGCTATCCTGGATAAATAGAGAGGGAGTATTGATACAGGGATGAATCTGATCGCCAGTATCTGGGGTCAGGAAGGAATTTTATATTTTTTTCCCTGTTGATACAATTGGCAAAGTTTCTCTGGTTTTTTTTTGTTTGCTTCCTCTGGATTAATTAACAATAAATCTGTGTATTGCAGATCAGAGGAGATCTAGAAAGGTTGAACTTGATGGACTAAAGTCTTTTTTCAACCTAAATTACTATGCAACTATGACCGTAACCTTTAAATCCCTCCACAATAGTGCACCCTCCTACATCTCTGCTCTCCTCCCAAAATACACTCCCACCCACCCTCATCGCTCTGCTAATGACCGTCTTCATCACCTCCTCTCACTCCCGTCTTTAAGATTTTTCTTGTGCTGCCACTATTCTTTGGAACGCCTTACCTCGCTCCACCAGAATATCTAACTGCCTCGAATCCTTCAAAATCTCTTTAAAAACCCATTTATGTATTATCTTTAGCCTCTTCATTCATTATGCATCTATCTCTCTCCTGTACCTCCCCCACACCCATTAGAATGTAAGTTTGATAGTTTCAAACTTGTTAGGTGCTTTAGGGAAAGCACTGTGTATATCTGATTGAAAGCTCACGAACGGGTCTTCCATTATTTTTTTAATTGTGGGGTAATTGTTTATACTTGTACCTAACCCCTGTATTGCGTTGCGGAATATGTTGGCGCGTTATAAATAAAGGATAATAATAATCCAAAAATAATTTTATACATGGCTCCCTTAAAGCATATGCTTGCTTTACTAAACAGTTGGGTTATATTTTGCACAAATCAAGAATCTACTGATATACAGTACTTTTTCAAGCTTAAAGGTATATGAAAGTGAGGTGGTTTATGAATGCATCCTGTAGAATGCATCATAACCCACGTAGCAAAACATGTTTGCATAAAAAATGCAAACATTTTTTTGCAGGAAAAAAAAAAAAATTGTGCTTGGGGTGATTTAGACACCCCCAGCAACTGAGATTTGCATATTGGATATCTCATTTTTTATGAGATATTCAATATGCAGCACATGTGCATGCTGATTGGCTAAAGGAAAGGAAAGTGTCTGACATCATGTGACTTCCTGAGATAGGGCAGACTACAGGTGCTAACTGAGCATGCCTGCACAATCTCCAGGCCAAAAAAGAAACATTGTATAAGATATGCTAATTATCCCTGGGAATTTCAGGAGGGTGTCAACATTGAGAGAAAACTCTGCAAATGCAAGTTTAACGGTTTACTTTGGAATTTTCTCATGCAAACATTTTTTTTAGACCCTATAAATTCTCCTCTGTCAGATGCATTAATAACCCAGCTCACTTGCATATACTTTTTAATGGCTCTTATATCTATGAGTAGATTCTTGATTTGTGCAAAACAAAATCCAACCCTATACTTTGCTTAGCTGTTTAGTAAAGCAAGCATATGCTTTAAGGGAGCCATGTATAACATTGTTATTTTTGGATTGAAAGAGTGTGATACATTGTCTATATATATATATATATATATATATATATATATATATATATATATATATATATATATATATATGACTTCTGTGCATCGCTTCGTGGTGAGGGGGTGATAAAAATGTTGGATGGATGACAAATAAATATACACACAGATGAACCTTGTTCACTCTTACATTGTTTTTGCATTTAGGAACAAATGATGCGCAAGAAGCAGGCAATGCACCTGGATGCCCGATATGTGACGATGGTGGAGAATGCTTACTATTACTGCAACCCACCCCCAGCTGAGAAAACTGTGAAAAAGAAGAGGCCCCCACTGCAAGAATACATTAGAAAGCTTCTCTATAAAGACCTCTCAAAGGTTACCACCGAAAAGGTTAGTTTTATGTGTTAGTTATGTTGTGTTTTATGCCATCGTATTTTTTGTAGTGCTTTGACTAAACTGCACCTGTACAACAGATATACAGCCTTATTAAATTGCGATTCGGACAATTCAAAAGGGCTCAATATAAGCACAGAGCATATTTTTTTTACTTGGTGAAGACCTTGCTTTTGGATAGAAGTTCACTAACTAAAAACGTCTGGAAACAAAATATACTCTGTGCTTTATAGAACCCGTTTAGATTGACCGAATCACAATTGAATAAGGCTGATAGTGTTCATAACCCAATGTAAATCAGGTAGATCATTAGTAAACCGCATAAGTTGTGTAAATTAGCTCAGTGACTTCACACTAATAATTGAACAGATCACCCAATGTTGGGGGTTTCTAGAAAAACATTTATTTAGAAGTATAACAACATTGGAAATGGTTAAAAACAAAAGAAAGAGTAGAAAAACCACCATATCTTAGAAGATAATCGTCGTCATGTACCTACTGACTTTGTTTTATATAAGATAGCTGTGCGACTAAAGCATGGACCACATAAATTAGCTTACAAATTTTAACAAACTGCAGTGAATAGAATCTTATGACCCACAAAGTGTTCCTCCATTCTAGAGAACGGACTATTCCATGCCCCAAATTCGACTCTGCCCGAAGTCTGCATCAATTACTATTGAACCCTGTTCCAAATTGACTCATTCATAAATAATGTCCCGAGATACCTCTTATCAATATAGTCTGTACAAACTGCATACTGTGAATTAGGTTGAACAGTCACAGTCACTCGGTAGGGGGAAATGGATGTATGTGTCAACCCTCCAAAAAGAAGGAGCTCTTTGTGGGTTATTGGAATCTGTCCACTGCAGTTTCTGTTAAATAGGTGAGACACTTTGCAAATGCAAGATATGCATGGAGAGAGTTAAAAAAAAAAACACCATTATTCATATAATGAAGATTTTCTGAGAGATGATGGTTTTCCTAAAAAAAAATTCTTCTTTTCTAACCATTTTTATCATTGCTAGATGAGAATAACAAATACATGTTAACTTTTGTAAGTGTAGCATTCAAAATTTATAGTTTCAAATATATACTTGAAATAAGTTTTTTTGCTTAAAATGTGGATTTAAGACTTTTTTTTATCTTGCATACATCTTTTTTGTTTAATATTACTTGTTACTGTTACTATTATTTGTAGTGCATTTAGTCAACAGCTCCTCCCTGCATCCCTCGCAGTCATTGGGTACTGTACGTATACTGTGCATTGCTGACACTGGTGTGGAGAAGCCAAAAGAAGCAATGGCGGCTGAAACCTCAACATCAGGCCTGCACTGCAGAATAAATTGTTAGAATTTAGTTAATTTCAACTCCATTAAGCTTTTGTAATGTTTAAAACACATGTGTGTTCTGTTGTTCGCCAAGGCAGGATATCTTTAACATGAACTCTTAGCTGTACTTGTTCATAGGTAATCATAGTATTTACCTTGTTTACCTGTAAAACCATGTTAAATATTGTCTTCTATCTCCCCATCCCGCTCACTCTCCCCTACCAAGCTGTTTCTGTGCTTACCGAAGCATGACAGATCGCAATCTTTAATTTCCTCTTGTTGACCATTTGCATTTCAGGTCTTGAGGCAGATGAGGAAGTTAGCTTGGCAGGACCCTGAAAGTAAGGATTATGTGATCTGCTGTATGATCAACATTTGGAATGTGAAATATAACAGCATCCATTGTGTGGCCAACCTATTGGCCGGCCTGGTACTTTACCAAGAGGATGTCGGCATTCATGTTGTAGACGGCGTTTTGGAAGACATACGTTTGGGGATGGAGGTAAAATAAACACACACTTATCTGTCCAGTAACTGTATGTTTGTGCTAACATACACAATTTCAAGTTCTTTAAAATACATAAAAAATAATATAAAAATATCAAATATTCATAATGCCAAAAAACACTTTTTTAATCATTTAAAAAAATAAAACATTCTTTAAACGTATAATCTTTTAAGCAGCTGTGTATATAGTCATGGCCATAAACATTGTTGTTATCAGAGCTTTTTTTTATTTCTATTTTCTGAACATTTTGCCCTTTAGTCCCATGTTTCCAATGCACCAACTAGAATTGGTACAGTGTGCCTTAAGATTTAAGGATGTATGAATCCGTGGCATACATATTGTGCCGCCTTGCCTGCACTTCTCAATACTACTGAATGCTTTAGTCTTTTTTTTCCCCAACACCATGATGGTTGATAGGGAGCCATTGTTTGGTTCAGGAGTTCTGTCTGTACATTTTATGCCCAAGCAAACTTTCCTTTTATGTGAACTGGGTTTGTTAACACTTCATTTGATCATTGGCTTCTTTATATACTGAGTAGACTTAACTTTCTAAAAATAATTCTTGAAATTGCCCTCTGGGGTACAACACACAATATGCAAATAATAATGTGTACATTTGCATATCCAGTTAGAAAACCTGTTTCAAGTGCAAATTCTCAACATTTACTACATTTTTATTGTAGCCTAGGAATTTGTGTTAGTGCATACAAATAAGACCACACCATGGGGTACTGATCCAACCTGCTATAGAAAAGAGTCCAGACTCATCATTGATCATTCTGTATATGCATGTTCATAATGTTATATTGTATTATTGTACTATTGAGTTTAGAAGCAGGTGACCTGTTTAAGACCTTCTTAAAGGGCAAGTCCCACATAAACTTAAAGGGATGTGGTAGTTTTTCTTATTTTACTAGGTAGCTCTTAAAAGCTCTGTTTATACTGCATAAAATCATACAAACCGTGCCTGCTTGGGTTTTCCTTCAGTAGCTCATGCACTACTAGATGTGCTAGACACAGAGTTTTTAATTTGTTTATTTAGTAAATAAAATCTGTATTTGAAGAATATCTTTAAAAAAAAAAAAAAATTGAACTTAGCACTATATTGTAGCTTCAAATTCCTGTGCTCAAAATGACACTTTTAATAACTCCGTTCTACATATAATTTTATGTTCTTTTTAATAAAATTTTTTAGGTTAACCAGCCCAAATTTAACCAGCGCAGAATAAGCAGCGCAAAGTTTCTCGGTGAACTCTATAACTACAGGATGGTGGAGTCTGCAGTTATATTCCGCACACTTTATTCTTTCATCTCCTTTGGTGTGAACCTCGATGGCACCCCCAGCCAGTTGGATCCCCCCGAGCACCTCTTCCGCATCAGATTAGTTTGTACCATCCTTGACACCTGTGGGCAGTACTTTGATCGAGGCTCCAGCAAGCGCAAACTGGATTGTTTCCTCGTATATTTTCAGGTATGCAAAAGCCCTTCTAATATTATATTACTGACTTGAAATCCACAGTTATCCATCTGTACTTTAGTGGGTGGATCAGAGGGAGACTAAAAATCATGAACTTTAATGTAAGTTTACCGTTAGAAAAAGCATTTTTATTTAAATTAAATTGATAAAACTACTTTTTTATTACCAATCATTTTAAATATGATTTTAAGTTTAAAAGTTTTAAGTTTAAAAACCGTGCCCACCATTTTTTTGTATTGTGTTAACACCAAGATTGTTTTTGCCTTGCACTTAACTCCTGTACAGCACTACAAATAAAGGATAATAAATAAATAAGTTAAATGATTGTTGTGGTAAACTACCTCCCCACAAAAGCTACTGCACAATCCAGGAACCAGCCCCACATTGATAAAATTCATTAAGATTGCAACCGTACTGTCTGTGAGTAGGTTTCCTGGCTTGTACGTAACCCATCCTGTGCTTTGCTTAAAGTTGTATATTACAGCGTGTTAATGCCTAAAAGTAGCCATTTTTAAAATGTTTTTTGAATTTAAGAGTGAGATGCAGTGTGGACTCATTTGCATGTCCCCACCTAGTCTCCCATAGTGCTGTGCAATATTTGTATTTCTGCGAAACCTGAGCAGTAATTAAATTTAAAAAAAAAACATTTTTTAGACATTCAAATTGCATTACAAATGTACTAATAATTTTCTATTTTATTATATTTTATAAGAGAAATGAGTTAGAGGGTAGAAGATACGATCAAAAATACTTCCTTATAGAAAAGGTGGTCGCTAAGTGGAACACCCTTCAAGTGAATGTAATTTATTATTATTATCATTGTTCTCTTTCAATTTGTAGCGTACCAACATATTCTGAAGTGCTATACAAGGATTAAAGAGATGCATTTTTGGTGTGGGTTTGAAGGATTTGAGGCAGGAGGATAGTCTATTGGAGCGAGGCAAGGAGTTCAGTAGAATAGGGGCAGCGCAAGAAAAGTCCTGAATGCGGGAGTGAGAGGAGGCGATAAGAGTGAAGAACAGAAGAAGGTCATTAGTAGAGCGAATAGGGCGGGTGGAGGATTATTTTGAGACGAGAGCAGAGATATAGGAATGTGCACTGTTGCGGACAGCTTTATTCGTTGGAACAACTAAAGTAAAAAATAAATTAAGCGTGCCTGGGATATGAATAAGAAATGGAAAAATAGGTAATCTACTCTAGTACGAATGGCACAGGCTTATTAAATAACACATTTTGGGAAGTTTTATTTAATTGTCGATAGGCAAGCAAACAATCAGCAGTTTTATCTGTTTTAATGACCAAAAACACAAAAAGTGAGAACAAAGAAAAAGGAATTAAGTTAAACATGTGCTTAAATTTAATGAGCAAAGATTATCATCCCTTATCTGGAATTATGTAGATCAAACATCTGATTGTTGTGTTAGTCCAGAAGAAATGAACTTTTAACAAACAATAGCTATTATACATTTATTATTCTTTAATGCATATTAGAAAATGTATTGAAAGGGGGTGACAACATAGTAGAACAAGTAGAAAGCCTATTCTTAGTCATTCTTAGTCATTTAAAGTTATATTACATGTGTATTTATTTTTTGCTTCCAAACCCCCTGAAGTTTAGTTGTGAAAATAGAAGCACAATTGTCCTTTTTAATGTCACCAATTAATCTCTCTCCCTTGGAAGTAATCTCATTTTACCTTAATGTTTTGTCTTATTTTGTTTGTTTTAGCGCTATGTTTGGTGGAAGAAAAGCCTGGAAGACTGGACTAAAGATCATCCCTTCCCAATAGACATTGATTATATGATTAGTGACACCTTGGAGCTGTTGAGGCCAAAGATGAAACTCTGCAACTCGTTAAGTGAAGCTCTGCGGCAAGTGCAGGATCTGGAGCGTGAGTTCCTGATAAAACTCGGTGAGTGGACGAGTTCAGTGAATTCAGTGTGAGCTTTATTCAGGACAGCGCAACTTGCTTCAAACTGGATGCTGTTAGGGACAATTTTACTTTCCCGGTGTTGTAATTCATAGACCTTCTCCAAATTTGACCTTCTTCAAGTTTGCTTTATGTAAGTGGTGACCTGGAAAATGTTACATAGTGAAGCATTTGAGAAAACTTAAGGCATTGTCTGCAGAATTTCAGTTTGATTAAATAAACCAGTATCATTATACAATATCCATGTCCCTTTATAAGTCAGGTAAAGGGACATATTTTGTTGTTGTCTAGTCGTTCAGTCGTATCTGACTCTCCATGACTCTCTGGACTGCTGTATAGCAGGTACTTCTGTCAGCTACTGCACCTCTAACATCCATCAAGCTCATGGCCATCTCCGCCTATGCCATCCTCTCCTCCTTGTACCTTCAGTCTTTCCCAGCATCAGAGTCTTCTCTAGGGAATCCTGTCTTCTCATGATATGGCCCAAATATTTGTCCTTTAGCCTCATGATCAAACCTTCCAATGAACAGGTTGATTGATGCTACAGACATAAAATTGAGTCCTGTACTCATAAACCAAAAAATCCCCCCCAAAATAAATAAATGTTTTATGTCTATGGCTTACACCAGTGACAGGCAGCCTATTCCTCTTGAAAGGCCTCATATGCGGCCACTGAGTAGTTAAGAGCCCCCTAGTTCTTTAAACCGTTTTATTTTACCCAAAGCAAAATGGTAAAATTGCTGTAGGTAAGGAATGCATTGGTAGTCATGGTGTAGATAATGAGAAGTGTTTATGAGTACAATTGTATATAATTTGCAAGTTTTAGACAGGTATAATGGACTATGTTTTGTTAAGAGGGGCATGCTCCAGAGAATAGGCTGGGGGCCACATGGGCAGTACCTTTTGTCTGCCTATTGCCCACCACTGGCTTACACACCCACTAAGATTGTTAGTTTGGTACCTACTTAACAAATGTTGTTGTTTTTTTTCTTCTTGAACGACAGTGAGCTTTAATCCCCTTTTTTTTATCCATATTTTTAACTGGGCTGAGAACCTTCTTAGTGAGCATATAACAAACATTTTAATATTTGTTCAATATAATCAAGTGAAAGAAGAAATGTAATGAGACTGCATCCTTTCTATGTAGAGATCCTAGATCCTTTCTATTAAAAAGTGTTAAGCTTATTAGAAATTAACACCGTAAATATCTATGAGCAGAATACGCACGACTCATTGGAAGACACTTATGACTCGTACAACTATATATCTGTACATTGGCTGACAGGCAACGCTGCAAAAGACGACCATTATTAATATTATTACCGTTTTTTGGAGCTCGCCAATATATTTAATACAACATTAAACACATGGCAAAAAGCCCTTTCTTTGAGTTTAAACTCTTACATACATGGTGCTTTTTTCCAAGCACTTTCCAAGATTGAAAACACACAAATGTACAATCTAAAGGATAAATGAAACCAAAGCTGAAGTAATTAAAAGGAAGAAACAAGGGCTTGGCAAGCGATTAGAGAGCTAATTGGTGATTACGATTGTGACAGAAGAGTGACGGCGTGTGAGGCTCTAGGTCTAGAGACAATTAGAGATTTGAATCTGCTGAGTGGATGTATGAGGCCATTATAAGTTATAACTTCAAAGCAGTTGATTCTGCTCCAGAAACTTTAGTTTCAGAAAAGATAAACTCTGCCATTTTCAGGTGTATTAAAGAAAAAAAATGTTTTCAATGGCCTTTTAAGGCATGAACAGAGTTTGCTTTTTTTACCGGAACCCTATTTAATTAATTAAATCAGATGTGCACCCCTCAATGGCGTCTCCCCATCAATAATCATCCCATTTTTTTCCGCTCTCTTTTTCTCTAATTGGCTGGTTTTTATGTTTCAGTTGTTAACTGTTTTTTGGCACCACAGAATCGCACAAGTAATCTACCCAGTGTTATCGTACTGTTAGATCCCCTTCCCCCTCACTTATCAATCCCTTGCTGTATATCTCAGGATTTATTTAATTGTGTAGAAAAACATCTAGTACAATGTGTAATGTTCTTTAAGAAGAAACCAATTTATTGGGTGTGAACCTTTTTTAAACTGATTTTACTAGGTATATTAATCGGCTTACATGACTTTTTTAAATAAATGTGATGAAGGAATTGCATCCTGCACGTCTTATTTTTTTCTTCATATCCAGTACTTATTACTACATTAGGATCTGTCATCCTATGAAGGCTTCAGTTTAATGTGTTGATGGGAAACCACTGGAAAAACTCAGTCGGCTCTTATTATCTAACCAGTACCTGCAACTTGTACCTGCTACTTTTATTTATTTATTATTTATCTTATTTTATCAAATCGTACATGGTAAAATGGATGAACAGGCTGCCCTACTATTTTATTTTGTTTTATTCTACTGCATTTTATGATGTCATCCCATTGATTAGAAGACACGTCCAGGAAAGGTCACAATGTAGGGCCACAATTAGGAAGCGCATTATGTTTTAGTTAATTTACTGACTATTTAGGATCAAGGCCTTTTTCTTTTCCCCTTACTGATGTTCCATATTTATAGTATTCTTTTAGGAGTAAAGTGAATTCAAAGCATGCACCATGTTTAAAATAAATGCCTGTTTTTATCTTTATTAATTATATTCATTTTTAGTGGGGGAAGCCATTTGCTTCTAGGTGGAACATTTGGATGCTACCACTGTACACCAAGATTAACAGCTGTATTGTAACCTGCTTGCAACTGCTCTATTAGCCTTGCCCCCTTTACTGAGCATGCTCACTCTGAACCAGAGTCTGAACAGTCAGCCTTTTTTCTCCCCCAAACTGTCAGGCAAAGTTGGTCACTACACCTGACATGAACTTTATCTGTAAACTCTTTATAATGTTCCTTTTTATGACATAGAAAGTAAGGACTAGATCTATTAGATGAACCTGTTGGTTTTTATCTTCCTGCAAAATCAATTTTTAGCTTTTTCCCTAAAACTATATCGTTTTGTAACTAATATAATGGTAACTATGCCATTATTGAATACCACTCCTAATTTTGCAAAGGGATTTCTATTCCCAAGCTAAATATCCAGAATAAAGTGGTGTGTTTCTGAAAAGCTTAATATTGGAACTAGAACAATGGGTGGTGATAAGATGATACTAATAATAATAATTTATCTTAAGCCGAGGATGACAATATGCACTCTTGGCAATAATCAAAGTAAGGGATCCGTCTGAGCCACATGTACTTTGACGTTCTGATTTTTCTTGATAAAAGGGGTCCTGGTTTTGTCAACTACATTTTTCAATTTGACATGCCATTACAAATGTGGACAAGCTGGATTAACAGAGCTTGCTGTAATTGACATTAAAGTGTAAGTGGCCAGGTAAAGGACTGTGAGCATCTAGTACACTCATTTTTAATTCAAGAAATATATTTGTAAAGCCATATGTAATGTGCCGGAGGTTCACATGACTCGCATTGCATTTTTTGTGGGAGCCATGTTGATAGGTGTGCCTTTTTGTTTTCATCTGGCATGTGTGTTAAATATCCAGGTTTTTTTTCTCCCCGTACTCCTGTACTGTGAACATGATCTTTTGTTGCATGGTTATTTTTTTTTAGCAATGGTTGCTTAACACTCCTACCAGATGAAAGAAACTTCTAACAAACATGGCTCCTACACAATGTAAACCTTCCATAGGGAGAAAGTGGAGAAAGCAGATACAAATCATTATAAACACTCAGTTCAGGGCCACTGGAGCCCATAAACATAATATACAATTTTGAAGAGGTAGACCAGAGTAATTTCAGAGATCCCAGTTTTTGCAAAAAAAGATGTTTAGAGCTAGTTAAAAACTGGTACAAAATGTGGGCATTATGTCTCTTTTTTTAAAATATGAATTTCTGACGTTCCGTACAAGATTTACATTTGTTTTAAAGATTTACACGTTGCCATTCCCTTTATACATAGATTTGAGAAGGATCCTTCAGATCACCTCTCCTTATATTTCCGGTCTCTTTGTCATGGAGGGGTCTCCATTCTTCTGATCCTCTGTGCGTTTTTTAGAATTCAGTGTCGGCATCACCTCTCTGTCAATCACTCCACTGGCTTCCCTTAGCCTCAAGAATAACATTTTAAATCGTTACCCTAACTTACAAAGCCCCCCCCGTACATCTCTGCTCTCATATCCAAATACTCCCCCACCCGCCCTCTTCATTCGGCTACTGACCTTCTTCTTTCTACAACTCGTCACCTCCTCGTACTCCCGCCTCCAGGACTTTTCTCGTGCTGCCCCTAGTCTCTGGAACTCCTTGCCTCACTCCACCAGATTATTCTCTTGCCTCAAAACATTTAAAACCTCACTTAAAACGCATCTCTTTAAAGAAGCGTATCACCTTCCACCCTAACACGCTTATCACCTCCCACTTTTACCACTCACTATCCCTTAGATTGTAAGTCTGCGAGTTTCTATCCTAAATACTTTGGGAATTCACCATGGACATTGGATTCCTAGCCCAAAGACAGGGCCCTCCTTCCTTTGCTAAATGTTAATCTGTATTTATCATTGTCTGAACCTAATTTATGTACAGCGCTACGGAATATGTCGGTGCGTTATAAATAAACTATAATAATAATAATTTTTCTTTTTAGGTCTTGTTACTGACAAAGAATCCAAACATTCCATGGTGGAGGGAGAAAACCTGGAGGATGACGATGATGAAGAGGAGGAAGAAGCTGCGGCAGAGACAGAGGAGCAGTCAGGAAATGAGAGTGAGATGAACGAACAAGAGGAAGAAGTGAGTACTCTACATGTTGTATTTGTGGTATAAAATTGTTAATAAGGAATACTAAGTTTAAAAATGGAGCATGTTGGATGAATGACCATTATAATTCCACCGTAATGGTGCCCAGCTTTCATAACTTGAAGAAGTAGTAAATTTAAAATGTTTCACTTTATTGTGATCTAAGTATTGGTCTTTTTATAATGGAGCTCCTTCCTTTTTACTGAAAGGAAAAGGTCATAAATCTAGGTTTTAAATGGGGTGGGGGGGGGGGGGGGAGTATTTTGTATGCCTCTGCTGGACCTTGGAGGTAGCCATTATACTTTGTTTAAGGTTACATGTATGAGAGGGGCATTTACAATTCTAGAGCAGTGATTGCATTTACTGATGCAATCTGCCTTATTCTAAGCATGTGGAGGGGAGGAGGAATGTGTGAGATTTATCTTTAACATCCGCCTTGCCTCTTCCCGCCTCCCCACCCCCTCCCTCAGCTGATAAATAAATATCACCTTTCAAGCTCCAGCTCCTTGAGGAATCCATGATATATTTCTGAAGGTGGTCAGCTTCTAATGATATTTGCGGAAAGGGAACAAATCCATAAGATCCAGTTCTATAACATGGTGAAATCTTCTGTACATAAAGTAAAAACATTTTATTTTAATAAGAAATATGCAAGAAGGGCATGTAGTGATATTAAAGTTTGTGCTCTTTAACAGAATGTAGTTGATAAACCAGTATTACTGTTCTAGTCTGACTCAATCCATTGTTCAGATTGTGAAGGAAACATCTACCAATCTTAAAATAACTTTTCTAGTTTGGAGTTAGTGATGAGGCTCTGATTCTGTTCCTTGTTCTTGCCTCCACCCAAGAAAATCCAACCACACTTAGCACATATTTCTTAACCTTTGCAAATAAGAGAAGCATACCAAACCACCACTAAACAAATGAAAGCACTGCCCTGTTGACACAAAGCACAAATACCACCATTATTCATTGTCACCATTCAGAGATATAGCAATATTCAGCAGAAAGGAAGTTTGTGTAGATATGGACTGTTTCTATGGGAGATCTGTTATAAAAATCACTTAGCTTAGAGAAAACAAAATCTCAAATATTTGCTTTTAGAAAGAAGTATGCTAGGTACATTATTTAAAATGTCTCCTTCCTTGTCCACCATGATGTTATATTTACCTAGTCAGACAGCTTGTTTCTAAAAGGTTCGAAAATATAGAAAAACAACTTGTAATGTATCACATATATAGTTGTCAGCATGCAGGTTGTTGCTAACGCTTGTGGTCTCGTGTAGCCAAAGGCGCTCCTTGCGCTGGTGGAGATGAGCGCCATAGGCGCTCTTCCCTACGACCCCCTACGACTTTCTGACCGCAAATGCGGACCTTCGCGAAACGAGGGGCCGCATTAGCGGAGGCTCCCACATTGGCTGCAATGAGCCACAGGCTCTATTTGCGGAGGTGGAGACTATACGGCGTCTCACAATCAGTTACAAACGACCACGAAATCGAGGCTTGAAAAAAAAAAAGCATAAACACGCAATGACTAACTACGGACTTAAACAAAAAAATACGACCTTAACGGACAACCCGAGTACAGCGGCAAACATTAAAAAAAAAAAAAAATACACACAAAAATAAAATAAAAACCTTAACCACACAAAGGGGGGGACACCCAGGACCTCTGCAACACTGCTTAAACCTCGAATTCTGGCAAATTTACAAAGTTTACACTCGAAAATCTCCTAAGCGAGAGATAATATGTTCGCCGACGAAAACGAGGCTAGACGACCGCTAAAGCCGATAAATTCCACAAAGCAAATACGGCTTTTACAAAAACCTGTACAACCTACAACCTACACCATTAGTAAGGACGTTTCATCATACAAACCCGCGTACCACATACACATTCGCCGCCATTTTACAACACTACCTTACACAATGCGGAAGTACACAGCTACACTAGGTAGTGCTTGAAATAGAGGGTGTTGCACAGTTATGATAATGAATCAATGTGTTGTATGATGAGCAGTGTAGTAGCAGTAATGAGGTGAACGATAATGCCAGGATGGTGCCAGGTTGGTAGATTGCCAAGTATGGCATGTTAAGATGTTATCAGTGCTCGGGATATGCTGTAATGCGTGAACATGTGTTTTGAATGTTTGTTGAAACCTGATAACCTCCTGTATTATTATTATTATTATTATTTTCTTCTTATTACAGTATTGTTGTTTTCCATTATTATTCTTTTACTTTATTATATTATTAGAATATTATTATAATTTATTATAATCGTTTTTTCATAGCGCCAATTGTGCTGCATATAATCCATTTTTTTTTTTTAGGACCCCTCTGAGAATGAAGATGATGAAAGAGAGGAAGAGGAGGAAGAGAACACAGATTATCTGACAGACTCAAACAAAGAAAATGAGACTGATGAAGAAAACACTGTATGTACAACTTGTGCACGTGTAATAAGAGATAATAATATGGTATAGCGCGTACAAGTCTAACAGAACACCTCGTGTACTTATTGAGTGTGGTTTCATTCCCTTTGCAGGAGGTGATGATTAAAGGCGGAGGGATCAAACATGTACAGTGTGCAGAAGATGAAGACTTTATCCAGGCGCTTGACAAAATGATGCTGGAAAACCTTCAGGTATAATTCTGTGCCAGAGTTTCACTGCAGTCCAAGTAATTTTCATCAAAAACATAATGATCACGAGCATTTCAAAGGGATTCACTGGGGCTTGAAGCACGGTAGATGACACACGCCTGCTTTCATCTCTATATTCCTATGTCTACACTTCTCCATTTCTCTACTTTACTTGAAAACATGATTTTACTCTTAAAGGGATTTGGAACACCATTGTTTTTCATGCATTTAAAAAAAAAAAAAAAAAAAAAAAAAAAACACCCTTTAAACAGTACTAACATTACCAATGTGTGTTCCCATAATAGTTTAATGTATTTTCATGCAAAATAATCTTTCTCTCTGTTCCATCAGAAAAAGGCTATTTGACAGTGTCACTTAGACTTTTCTTTTTTCAAATAAACGTCTTAATAATAATCATTAAATTTTGTAAGGACAGAAGGTAATATGAGAGTACTACTTTGCAGAATAAGTAGTAGATAATTGGAATTGCTTTCCAGTGGGTGTGGTAGTCAAATACAGGGAATTTTAAGCATGCTCGGGATAAGAACAAGACTTTCCTAAGGCTAAAATTAAGCCAAGCTTTTTAGGTAGAGGGAATGGACAGATTAGATGTAGATTTGATGACAGATAACTAAAAAGGTTCATTACTTTCTCAGTTATTGGAAAAATTTAAGTACCCAATATAATTGAGTATAAGCCGAGGCACCTATTTTACCACAAAATACTGGGTAAAATGAGTGACTCGAGTATAAGCCGAGGGTGGGAAATGTGCTGCCATCTGTGTCCCCCCCTCTCTCTCCCGTGTCTCTTCTCCCCTCTCCCTTCCTCCCTCCTCATCCTCAACCTCCCTCCTCATCCTCAACCTCCCTCCTCATCCTCAACCTCCCTCCTCATCCTCAACCTCCCTCCTCATCCTCAACCTCCCTCCTCATCCTCAACCTCCCTCCTCATCCTCAACCTCCCTCCTCATCCTCAACCTCCCTCCTCATCCTCAACCTCCCTCCTCATCCTCAACCTCCCTCCTCATCCTCAACCTCCCTCCTCATCCTCAACCTCCCTCCTCATCCTCAACCTCCCTCCTCATCCTCAACCTCCCTCCTCATCCTCAACCTCCCTCCTCATCCTCATCCTCAACCTCCCTCCTCATTTTCATCCTCATCCTCAACCTCAACCTCCCTCCTCATCCTCAACCTCTCCCTCCTCATCCTCAACCTCTCCCTCCTCATCCTCAACCTCTCCCTCCTCATCCTCAACCTCTCCCTCCTCATCCTCAACCTCTCCCTCCTCATCCTCAACCTCTCCCTCCTCATCCTCAACCTCTCCCTCCTCATCCTCAACCTCTCCCTCCTCATCCTCAACCTCTCCCTCCTCATCCTCAACCTCTCCCTCCTCATCCTCAACCTCTCCCTCCTCATCCTCAACCTCTCCCTCCTCATCCTCAACCTCTCCCTCCTCATCCTCAACCTCTCCCTCCTCATCCTCAACCTCTCCCTCCTCATCCTCAACCTCTCCCTCCTCATCCTCAACCTCTCCCT
This sequence comes from Discoglossus pictus, assembly GCA_027410445.1. Classification (NCBI taxonomy): domain Eukaryota; kingdom Metazoa; phylum Chordata; class Amphibia; order Anura; family Alytidae; genus Discoglossus; species Discoglossus pictus. Next base: position 383,512,711 of record CM050167.1, read on the forward strand.
CCTCATCCTCAACCTCTCCCTCCTCATCCTCAACCTCTCCCTCCTCATCCTCAACCTCTCCCTCCTCATCCTCAACCTCTCCCTCCTCATCCTCAACCTCCCTCCTCATCCTCAACCTCTCCCTCCTCATCCTCAACCTCTCCCTCCTCATCCTCAACCTCTCCCTCCTCATCCTCAACCTCTCCCTCCTCATCCTCAACCTCTCCCTCCTCATCCTCAACCTCTCCCTCCTCATCCTCAACCTCTCCCTCCTCATCCTCAACCTCTCCCTCCTCATCCTCAACCTCTCCCTCCTCATCCTCAACCTCTCCCTCCTCATCCTCAACCTCTCCCTCCTCATCCTCAACCTCTCCCTCCTCATCCTCAACCTCTCCCTCCTCATTTTCATCCTCATCCTCAACCTCTCCCTCCTCATTTTCATCCTCAACCTCAACCTCTCCCTCCTCATTTTCATCCTCATCCTCAACCTCTCCCTCCTCATTTTCATCCTCATCCTCAACCTCTCCCTCCTCATTTTCATCCTCATCCTCAACCTCTCCCTCCTCATTTTCATCCTCATCCTCAACCTCTCCCTCCTCATTTTCATCCTCATCCTCAACCTCTCCCTCCTCATTTTCATCCTCATCCTCAACCTCTCCCTCCTCATTTTCATCCTCATCCTCAACCTCTCCCTCCTCATTTTCATCCTCATCCTCAACCTCTCCCTCCTCATTTTCATCCTCATCCTCAACCTCTCCCTCCTCATTTTCATCCTCATCCTCAACCTCTCCCTCCTCATTTTCATCCTCATCCTCAACCTCTCCCTCCTCATTTTCATCCTCATCCTCAACCTCTCCATCCTCATTTTCATCCTCATCCTCAACCTCTCCATCCTCATTTTCATCCTCAACCTCCCTCCTCATTTTCATCCTCAACCTCAACCTCCCTCCTCATTTTCATCCTCAACCTCAACCTCCCTCCTCATTTTCATCCTCAACCTCATCCTCCCTCCTCATTTTCATCCTCAACCTCAACCTCCCTCCTCATTTTCATCCTCAACCTCAACCTCCCTCCTCATTTTCAACCTCAACCTCCCTCCTCATTTTCATCCTCAACCTCAACCTCCCTCCTCATTTTCATCCTCAACCTCAACCTCCCTCCTCATTTTCATCCTCAACCTCCATCCTCATTTTAATCCTCAACCTCAACCTCAACCTCCCTCCTCATTTTAATCCTCAACCTCAACCTCCCTCCTCATTTTCATCCTCAACCTCAACCTCCCTCCTCATTTTCATCCTCAACCTCAACCTCCCTCCTCATCCTCAACGGCCATGGAACAGCTGAGCAGCCAATTGTCCCATTACTTTTGGTCCCTTAAAAAGTGGGAGGCACATATGCAAACTGTTGTAATTCCTACAACGTTCACCTGATTTGGATGTAAATACCCTCAAATTAAAGCTGAAAGTCTGCAGTTAAAGCACATCTTGTTCGTTTCATTTCAAATCCATTGTGGTGGTGTATAGAGCCAAAAAGATTAGAATTATGTCGATGTCCCAATATTTATATATAGAATAATAATGAGTATTGCAATATAATTTGATACCTTTTGTATTGGACAAACGTCTTATTTAAAATGATTTATAATATAATACAATAATTTATATATATATATATATATATATATATATATATATATATATATATAGATATCATGTTTGAAATTGGATTGAAGAGGGAGGCATTATATATATAGTAGTTAGTAAATAAATAGTACATCTGTGTTCACATTTGAATGTCTAAAACAAGTTAAAAAAACAGCTTCCAGCTCAGAATTCGGAGAAAAAACGTTATTACACTGCATTCTGGGAAGCTGAGACATGCAAATGTTCCCACAAATGCCTCGCTCTTCAATCCAATTTCAAACATGGCTTCCTTTAAGCTTATGCCTGCTGTATTATACAGCTTTAATGCAAAGCCAAGGTTGAATTTTACATAAGCTGAGAACCCTATCCATGTACAGCTGTTTCAAGCTTACTGGCTATCATCAGCATGGAGCGGGGTCTCAGTCTGTGTTGTGGACCTTTATGAGTAAGTAGTTATTAGTTTTTATTTAGTTATATTTTAGTAGCTTTTTTTTGTTTTGTTTTTTATTGATTTTGTAAATGCCCCTGGGGGGGCACCACAGGACTTACCAGCTTCCTCTTCTCGACCTCTCCTGCTGGCGTATATTATGGCTTGGGCATAGAATCGCCAGTTATTATTATATTATAGTTTATTTATAACCCATCAACATATTCTGTAGCGCTGTACATAAATTAAGTTCAGACAAAGATTAACATTTTAACAAAGGAAGGAGGGCCCTGTCTTTGAGCTAGGAATCCAATGTCCATGGTGAATTCCCAAAGTACTTAGGATAGAAACTTGCAGACTTACAATCTAAGGGATAGTGACATTATGTGTAAGTGACATCATACAGGATACCCTGCCCCGACCAAAAGATGGAATGGCAGTGAAGCATGGACTCTGGTGAGGGTGCTGGGGGCACAGGTCAAATAGTTTGACCTCACTAGGGCCCAGGTGCATTGCAACAGCAGTAGTTCCACTCCTGATCCGGTGGGTAATACTGAAAATTCTTAGTATACTCTCTGTTACTGCCCCCAGCCCCCAAGGTCAGCAGGCAGCTTGTCTTTGTAAAGGATGGGGTTAATCCTCAAAATATTTATGGAATGTCCTGTTGGCCAATCCTTCAGCAAATCCCACCAATTCCCGCCCTGTATTTTCTCATCACTATTCTCATTGTGGTACAATCTCTCGTTATAATCTGATCTCTTCCCAGGTACAAAGACAGTTGTCTTTTTGTTTTTTGCTCACTCTGTGTATTTAGCTTTTTGCAAACATATTTATTTAACGTTAAACCCAAGAGCTTTTAGTAAAAGGTGTTGAAGCAGTTTGTCAAGCTTCAGGGGGCGGCTTTCCTCTTACAAACTCAGCCATGCGGCTTTTGCAATGTAATGTGTGATCCCTTTATAGAGTACATATGCTGTTTTAATATTTATTATTTTTTTAACTCATTTGCCCAAATTTAGAATTAATATTTTGTATAAACATTTAATTTCAACCACAGACTGTAATTATATTCGTTTATATGTATAAAAAATAATTGAACTTGATAGTTAGGTCATTTTAAGAATAAATTACATGGGATACATTTCTTATCTTGTGTGATTAAAGGACCACATCAGTGAGAACAATATATATATTTGATTATGACTAAGAGCATAAATAAGCAGGGGTTTTAGTTAGAAGATAATACATTTTGACGTTGCTGCTGGACCATGGAGGGATCCATGACACATTAATGGAAGTATATTGATAAACGTCATAAAAATGCAGTTTCACTACAAATGGAACTGTATAAATTGGGAAAAATAGGCAGTTAAATGGCAGTAATTTAACAGAAAGAAATGTAAAGTTATGCATTTGGGACAAAAATATGCAGATCATTTACAATCTAAATGCAACAATTCGAGGGGTATCTAAAATAGAAAAGGATTTTGGTTTGATTGTGGACAGCCATCTGCTTAACCATCTTCATCTACGGAGAGAGACTAACCAAATCACTAATTATCTCTGCAGCAAAACAGAATAAAAGTGCATATGATTTCCTCATAGAAATACACTGAGGGTCAATATAAGGCAGGGGTGGACAAAAATATTGCATACTTAAGAGCCAGAAAGGATTTTATAAGATCCAGATACGGTGTTCCAAGCAGCTTGGAAGGAGACCCTTTATAGAGATGCATTATACATCTATTTTTGGTTTATAAATTTTTTTTCAGACTTTAGGAGCTTTGGCTTCTGGGAAATTTCATCAATTTTATCAAATTAACTTTTTTTTCTTTTTTTTTTTACAATAAAAAAAAAAGATTTCATGTTAAAGAAAAATATTCTTCACAATAAAGGTAATCACTGTGGAATTATCTACCAAACGAGGTTGATAACTTTAAAAAAGTTTTCTATATATTGGAATCAAAAGAGCATACAAGTTTATGTTGGATAACTGGATAATAGGAAAGGTATATGGATGGTAGAAAGGGTATTCTGGGAAAATATAGATACCAGCCTCTACAGTTCATGAAGGATTTTTTTTCTCTTTTCTGAGATTATTTTGTAATGTTTCGGGTGGGGGAGTTGTTTACGGTTTCATAATTTTTTTTTTGAGTCATCACTTATCTTTAGATCCATTAATATTTCACATAATACAGAGAAAGGCAGGAAGGAGCCTTGGACGTTAAGTCTGAACAGCTAGGGGTAGGTCTTTATAACAGAACAACAGAGATATATATATATATAGTGTGTTGCAAAAGTATTCACCCCCTTGGCATTTTTCGTGTTTTATTGCCTCACAACCTGGAACGAACATGGATTGTTTGAGGATTTGCATCATTTAATTTATAGTACATGCTCACAACTAAGAAGATTTTTTTTTTCATTGTGAAGCAATCAACAAATAGGACAAAATAACAGAAAAAGTAAATGTGCATAAGTATTCACCCCCTAAAGTAAATACTTTGTAGAGCCACCTTTTGCCGCAATCACAGCTCCAAGTCGCTTTGGATAAGTCCCTATGAGCTTGCCACATCTTACCACAGGGCTTTTTGCCCATTCCTCCTTGCAAAACTGCTCCAGCTCCTTCAACTTGGATGGTTTGCGCTTGTGAACAGCAATCTTTAAGTCTGACCACAGATTTTCTATTGGATTGAGGTCTGGGCTGTGACTCGGCCATTCCAACACATTTACATGTTTCCCCCTAAACCACTCAAGTGTTGCTTTAGCAGTGTGTTTGGGGTCATTGTCCTGCTGGAAGGTGAACCTCCGTCCTAGCCTCAAATCACGCACAGAGTGGTACAGGTTTTGCTCAAGAATATCCCTGTATTTAGCACCATCCATCTTTCCCTCAACTCTGACCAGTTTCCCAGTCCCGGCTGCTGAAAAACATCCCCACAGCATGATGCTGCCACCACCATGTTTCACTGTGGCGATGGTGTTCTTTGGGTGATGTGATGTGTTTGGTTTGTGCCAGACATAGCGTTTTCTTTGGCTGAAAAGTTCAATTTTAGTCTCATCAGACCAGAGTACCTTCCTCAGTACATTTTGGGAGTCTCTTTTCACAAACTCCAAACGTGCCATTTTGTTTTTTGCTGAAAGTAATGGCTTTCTTCTGGCCACTCTGACATAAAGCACAACTCTATGGAGCATACGGCTTATTGTCGTCCTATGTACAGATACTCCAGTCTCTGCTGTGGAACTCTGCAGCTCCTCCAGGGTTACCTTAGGTCTCTATGCTGCCTCTCTGATTAATGCCCTCCTTGCCCGGTCAGTGAGTTTTGGCGTGCGGCCGTCTCTTGGCAGGTTTGCTGTTGTGCCGTGTTCTTTCCATTTGGTTATGATAGATTTGATGGTGCTGCTGGGCATCATCAAAGATTTGGATATTTTTTTTTATAACCTAACCCTGATTTGTACTTCTCAACAACATTGTCCCTTACTTGTTTGGAGAGTTCCTTCGTCTTCATGGCAGTGTTTGGTTAGTGGTGCCTCTTGCTTAGGTGTTGCAGCCTCTGCGGCCTTTCAAAAAAGGTGTGTAAATGTAATGACAGATCATGTGACACTTAGATTGCACACAGGTGGACATCATTTCACTAATTATGTGACTTCTGAAGGTAATTGAATGCAGCTTTTTAGGGGGTGAATACATACGCACATGCCAATTTTCTGTTTTCTAATTCTAAAAAATAGTTTTTTGTATATATTTTTCTCATTTAACTTCATCAACTTAGACTATTATTGTGTTCTGATCCATCACATAACATTCAGATAAACAAAACATTGAACTTAAGGCTGTAATGTAACAAAATAGGTAAAAAGTCAGGGGGGGGGTGGAATACTTTTGCAAGGCCCTGTGTGTGTGTGTGTGTGTGTGTGTGTGTGTGTGTGTGTGTGTGTGTATATCATTTTTTTTTTTGTTTCTTATAAATTCGAGCTTTCTAGCTTAGAGCATTGAATAAAAGCGTCTACAGTGTCCCTTTTGTGTGTGTGTTTTATGAACTGTGATTTGGGAAAGGAATAGAACAATCCTTTTATTGAAAAGTTCAGTATTGTATAATGTCATCCAGACAGATCCTATCCAGTTTCTCACTTCTCATAGGTAGGGGCAATTTCTTAAAATATGATCTACTTTTTAATTTCTTGTCCCATTTCAACTAAATTTGCTGCATCATTTGACAGTATTGTCTTTCTTTTCTCTTGACTTTCTTCCAGTGATGCTCTAAACCTTTCTTCTTGGGAGCTATTATTATTTGGGAGCTATTATTATTTGGCCCGTACCTATAACCAGCTTGCCACAGGTTTTGGCCAGAACTTTCAAGTCACGTTTTGTTCTTGTGTTCTAACTGCAAGAAGGAAATCTATTCTTGCCGACCTTGTGTACAATAATATAGCCTGTGTACTATAGGAACATATAGCCTGTGTACTATAAGAACATATAGCCTGTGTACTATAAGAACATATAGCCTGTGTACTATAAGAACATATAGCCTGTGTATCTTATTAGATGCAGTATTGGATCTAATTATTTCCATCTTCTGCTGCCTATATATTTTGATGTGTAACTGCATGAACAATCCATCCGGAAAAATGGTTTTATCATAAGTAAGTCCCAGACTTCTTCTAAAGGGACACTGCAGGCATTTTTTGTTTAATATAAATGTTTTATTGGACAAACATTTTGTTTAGAGGGACGAGAGTAACAGGTTCTCACCTTCTGGAATCTCCTCCTTTCTTGCTGTTTTCCCTCATAGCTGTTGCACAACTGTACATATAGTTATGATTAATCCCAACACATTTGTAGGTAAAAAAAATACCTAGTAATGTATCGTTGCGGATCAGATGATTGAAAACCATAAGGAACCAAATGTACATACTACTAGAGTAATTATGCAGTTCACTTTTGACTGGGGCAGCACTTGTGTGTTGTGTTAAAATTTAAGTTTTTCATTCATTCTTCATTAAAATTATAAACTTTTCTTAAATAAATGCCCATAGTATATGTTTCTTATTTGTGATACAGGATTATTTTTGTATTGACCTCTGTTGGAATATTGGATTAATATCACTAGATTATAGGGGTAATAGAGTTTGGTCCCTGATTTTAGAAATGTTGTAAGTCATGTATATAAACTTTCCCTAAAATATAACTGCAAATCTTACACCAAAAATAAAAAAGTAAAATAATAATATTCTCTTATTGAAATGTATTGAAATTTCCCCTAGTTAGAAGGGGGTAAAGGAAAATCGCCTCTATAACATGTTTCGCCGCCAGCTTTCTCAGAGTGTAACCAACCAAACTCTGCCATGTTGCAAAGCTATGACATAAATCCATGCCACAAAGGGAGGAGCTTCATACTACCAATGTCCCGTGGTGTTCACAAGCAGACAGTGACATTCTGTATGTCTGGCTCATGAGACACTTGAAGCAGCTTCCCCTGTGCACATAGCTTTAGGTCACAGCTGTGCAACATGACTGTCATGAGTGAGAACATGATTTGATGTAAAAAGTATTTGTATTATTGTGTTGGTCATTTTGGAAAAAAATATTATTCTTTTTGTAAAGCTATATTTGTTTTTCTCTCCTCAGCAACGCAGTGGAGAGTCTGTAAAAGTGCATCAGTTAGATGTGGCGATCCCTTTGCATCTCAAGAGCCAACTCAAGAAAGGGCAAGCATTAGGGAGTGGTGAAGGAGACCAAGAAAGTGGAGATACCATGCCTTTTGTCATGCTTACAAGAAGAGGCAACAAGCAGCAGGTAAGAGGTTATGGCAGCTATAAGACCACCCTCAGCTGGCTGGTGGGACACCTTGACATCACTGGTGAAGAAGATAGGCATTATTTATGCATACATGTTGTGCTGTATTGGAAGGTTATTTTTCTTTCTTTTTATTCTCGTGACAATACGGTTCATTTAATGTACTACCTTAAAATACTACTAATTCTCAAAATAACCATTGGAATAACCTAGAATAAATATATTCTAGAATACAATGCAAATCTTTTTTTTTTTTTTTTTTAAAGGGTGGACCATTGTTGTTCGTCCCTTTTTTTATTTTTTTTATTTTATTTTTTTTATTCGCAAAACTGCGTTCTTGCTACTGTAAAGTGGTTATGGTATTACATTTGTAGAGTAACAAATCTGTCTCTGGAAAAACATGTTTATGTTAAAACTTTCTTATGAGACCTTCAGTCTTAGGTCATGTTGTTCATGTTGTTGATATCATGCAATTTTCTTTATATATATGTGCAGAATTACTACCCTGATTTCAAGCAATTTTCTGTATCCCATGAAGTGCATGTACATCATTTTCTTCTTTTTCTGCCTCTATCTCCACTAGAGTGTATTTTTCTATACTCTGCCACAACATGTTTTGTATGAACAATACCTCATGAAAATTGTGTGAGATCACTTTATTCTTCTCAAGCAATCATTAAATATACATTTTATATACATGTAATGCTGGCCAGCTTTTAGAAGTGGCTTAAGTGCTCTAGGCATACTCTTTGTAATTTAATATAATTTAATCCACTTGCATTTAGTGTAATTACGAGAACACTTCTTCAAATTACATTCATTGCTTTGATCGGACATCTTATTATGAATAGCAAACATAATAAGGAAGCCCCATTGTCTTGAATCCTTGTTTTCCATCAAGCTCTTACTTATGTGGCTATGACTTTTACATATAAGTTTAAAACACAATGCACTGGATACTCCAACACAATTTTATTAAAAATATATATAAAGGATGGAAAAATAAAGTTGGGGCTTCATTGTTCTATTAAAGGGATATTTAATTCATCTATACTGCTATACGTCATCAAACAGAGCAATGTGAATCAAATTATTATTATTATTATTATTATTATTTTACTTTGTAGATTGATGCATGTTTTATAGGAGTTGCTATATAACCCAATTGATCCTCAAAGATTTGTAGCAAAACACTTACCACCCTCTGCAGGGCCTGCAAGGACCAAAAATCATAAGCACTGTAAACAAAAAACAGTCGGCTTATTCTTTTAATTTTGCAGACCGTTCATAAGCATTCAGAAGGAGCTTGTAATTTCTGCTCCCTTCAGAACATGCGTCTGTCCGGCTAAGCTTAGCTATAGTTGATTCCTGTCAGCTCAAGGTAAACGTACAATTTGGGTGCTGTGAAAGCGGTCACTGCAGCATTTAAAAATGTATACAGAAATGAAAAGATCTTTATTTAAAATGGAATTTACACATTTCTACTTGTTTAGACTGCTGAACATGGTGGTGCAGAGCAGTATTATTATTATTTTTTTCCGCTCAAGTTCCTTAACATTCCAGTTGTTGTTTTCTTCTTAGTTTGATAATATTCAAAAACCGTGGGTTTTGTTTCAAATGCTCTGTATTTTGGTAGTTTGTGTTTGCGCCGTTCAGTCATGGCCAACTCTGCAGGACCTCATGGACCGTAAAACACCATGCTGATCCACTTGGTATTCATGGTAGAGATACTGGAGTGGGTTGCCAGTTCCTTCTCCAGTGGGCCACAGCATACAGCTCCTGGTGTTCCTATGTTGTCTGCCATCAAAGTACTGACCAGGCCCAACCCTACATGGGTTCAGGGATGTCTGACCTCTAGGTTCCAGGACCTAGGTTGCAGCGGTGAAAGCGCCAAACTCTAATCACTGGACCAGAAGGGAACCCGTGTATTTTGGTAGAGACACTAATAAATAACTTAAGATCAGTCACAAATGTGCTTTTAATAAATGGCATGTCTTTTATTCTCTTGAAAACTGTATTTGCTTTATAAATAACCCTAAATGGTCCAGTTCTAGTATAATTTAAAAATACAGGTTATTAAAAAAGTATTTGATCACGTGAATGTTTCTAAAAACTGTATATTCTTACAGTAATCTGATAAATACTATAAAAAGTTTAATTGCAAATCCGCATTTCTGCTTCTTCTACTAAACCCTTTGTGCTAGAGCAGGGGTAGCTCCTGGGGTGCCATGCAAAGGCCAGGATTCGAGGATGTCCCTGCCGCGTACAAGCGAGACTGTTGCTTCTTCTTCGGTCATCCTGACTGACTCACCTGTGCACCAAAAGGAGTCCTCAAATCCAGACCTGCTAGATTGTAATCGTGAAAAAAAACATATTATGGGGTGCCCATGCCAAGTTCCATTTAATGAAATGACAAGTAAAATGCTAGAATAATTACCAAAAATTAGCAATGATTACTCTAGAACAAAGATAAAACGGGCTCTGTAGGAGAATTGGAAAGGCTGAATGACAAAAAAAAATACAAACTTCACTGTACATTTAGTGTAAGAATGCATTTTTTGTAATATTATTATTTTTTATAATGTGGTGTATTATCACATTTGGAGCCTTTGTAGTTTACCTTTAACTGCTTGATAATCTCCCAGCGGTTGCATCAGCCCCATCCTAGCACTCAGCAGCCACTGCCAGCACATTGTCAGACATCTGTGTTTAATATGTCTATGGTTTATGAATAAGCGAAATTATATTGTGGTAAATAGCCTTCCCACAAAATCTACTGCACACACTAGGAACCAGCCCCACACTGACGAGATCCATTAGACGAAATAGCTGTCTGTGGGTTGGTCTGTTAACTCCTACATAATCCATCCTATGCTGTGCTTTAAAGTTGTGTAACACAGCAGGCATATGCAGAAAGGAGCCATGTATGTAGTATTGGATTAAGAGGAAACGTGCATTGTAGACTCATTAGCATGTCCCCGCCCAGTTTCCCAGAGTGCAGTGCAATTATTGCTCATAAGTCTCAGCAGGAAATACTTTTTTTTTTTTTTTAAACTTGTTTTTAGACATTCAATTGTGAATACGAATGAACTATATTTAATGGTTTATCAACGGAGAGTTAAAGGTATGTATTATATAGTTCTTTATGAATGATCTTGTCATCATGCCTTTTAATAACGACTCTAGAAATTCACTAAAATTTAGCATGGCTTATATTATTGTTAAAATTACTGCTATAAAGCTGTTAAATTTAGATCATAAACTTGATAAGAGGAGTAATTTTTAGATACATTTATTGTTTAGTAATTCAGTTGTGTCCGATTCTCCTTGACCCTATGGACCGAGGCATGCCAGGCACATCTGTCAGCCACTGCCCTTCTAAGCTCCCTCAACCTCAAGTTCATTGCTTCAATTACCTCATCTATCCATCTCTGCCTCTGTCGTCCCCTTCTTCTTCAAGTGACGTCAATCTTTCACAGCATCGTAGTCTTCTCTAGGGATTCCTAACTTCTCATGATATGGCCAACATTTTTGAGCTTTTGCCCCATGATCAAACCTTCCAATGAACAGTTTAGCTTCATTTCCTCTAGTATTGATTAATAGTGCATTTTTACTCTATTTTTGGCACTGTAACATGTTAGTATAAAGTCTCGGTGATAGCAAGAAGATTCAGTACAGGTGCACTGTATAACTGGGAAGGTAAAACGCAGAAATAATTTCCGGCCTCCTGTTCTACTGATGAATATCTAGAGCATTATCCTATTGTATTTCATGATAGTGTTGTGTGGAGTTGTAGGTACAGTACATGGAAATAATGGCTCTCTATATCAAGGATTATCTGTGATACCAGGGATTATTTACAGTATAAGAAGGGAACCCATTCACTGGCAGAGCTCAGAAACACTATGAATGAATGAATAAAGAGGATTATAATTAGAGTAACACGGCCTGCGCTTGTTGTGTGTAATGCAGCGCTCAAGCCTATAAAATGCGTTGCCAGCAGCACTCATGCATTATACTTTACTATTCTTTTTCAATGTAAAAATTTCCAGCCTCGGGAGGTCCAGAAGAATAAACGCACAACAAAATATTTAAGGCTGCAAATGCTAAAACAGCTTTCTTTGTAATCCTATAGTTTGAAATATGGAAGTTTACCGGCTAAATTCCTCTTCCTTTTGTGCCAGCCTTACAATTTTATTCCTGTCATTTTTGACGGGCAATTTCCTAGTCCCATGTAAAACGCACAGCTTTATACCGACTTCACTTCTGATCTGAAGAAAATTAAAAGTATTTAAATAAAATTACAAAAAGGAATGAATAAAAAAAATAAAAAATGCTCTCCCTTTTTTGGAAAGTCCATGTTCTTTTTAATTATTATGATTCTACTGTTGGCAGCAATTCTGAAATGAGCACCCTAGGATTATTCACATTTGTCATCTATTATAAATACCATCATGAACTATTCAGGGCCAATTTAGAACCGGTTTTGATATTTGAAGTTAGTTGCAAATTCTCTCACAAGCCAATTTTCTTTTCTTAGAAGTATTAAAGAATTGATGCTCTGAGAATTTCAGGATTAGCAATACAAGTCTGCTTGGGTTTCAAGAATATATCAACATGTGTTTACCTTTACAAATCTATAGATAATGTACTAAACATCAGTAATGATACCTTTCACTGTATACAAAAAAACCCCATTAAATTAACTTTTAATTACAGTAATTATTTTGGTATTTTTTATTTTATAGAAATGTTAGAATTAACTAATTTCATATAAAATTTACTCCTGACCTCCTTCTAAGAAGCCAACAAGCCTGACAGGTTCTGGATACACCCCTTTCCCCCTGTGTCCACCCATGCCTGCTGCCATCTTTCACGTCTTTGGCCTGGCAGCCCATTCTTAGAGGTATGGCTGTACCTAAAGGTCAATATAATCACAATCACAATTCTGTATCATGCTTTCTGTTAGGACATTTTTTTAATTGAGAAAAAAATGTTTAGGGAAAATAAAAATATAAAAGCATTGTCTGACCGGTCTGAAGTAGCCTTACCTACCAGAATGCTGCACTGCCTGGTCAGAGGTGTGAAATATGGCAGTTTGTAGAGGAGCATACAGGGAGAAAGGGGGTGGTTGCAAATGGCAGTTTGTAGAGGAGCATACAGGGAGAAAGGGGGTGGTTGCAAATGGTAGGTTGTAGAGGAGCATACAGGGAGAAAGGGGGTGGTTGCAAATGGCAGGTTGTAGTTGAGCATACCGGGAGAAAGGGGGTGGTTGCAAATGGCAGGTTGTAGAGGAGCATACAGGGAGAAAGGGGGTGGTTGCAAATGGCAGGTTGTAGAGGAGCATACAGAGAGAAAGGGGGTGGTTGCAAATGGCAGGTTGTAGAGGAGCATACAGGGAGAAAGGGGGTGGTTGCAAATGGCAGGTTGTAGAGGAGCATACCGGGAGAAAGGGGGTGGTTGCAAATGGCAGGTTGTAGAGGAGCATACAGGGAGAAAGGGGGGGTTGCAAATGGCAGGTTGTAGAGGAGCATACAGGGAGAAAGAGGGTGGTTGCAAATGGCAGGTTGTAGAGGAGCATACAGAGAGAAAGGGGGTGGTTGCAAATGGCAGGTTGTAGAGGAGCATACAGGGAGAAAGGGGGTGGTTGCAAATGGCAGGTTGTAGAGGAGCATACAGGGAGAAAGGGGGTGGTTGCAAATGGCAGGTTGTAGAGGAGCATACAGGGAGAAAGGGGGTGGTTGCAAATGGCAGGTTGTAGAGCAGCATACAGGGAGAAAGGGGGTGGTTGCAAATGGCAGGTTGTAGAGCAGCATACAGGGAGAAAGGGGGTGGTTGCAAATGGCAGGTTGTAGAGCAGCATACAGGGAGAAAGGGGGTGGTTGCAAATGGCAGGTTGTAGTGGAGCATACATGTAGAAAGGGGGTGGTTGCAAATGGCAGGTTGTAGAGGAGCATACAAGGAGAAAGGGGGTGGTTGCAAATGGCAGGTTGTAGTGGAGCATACAGGGAGAAAGGGGGTGGTTGCAAATGGCAGTTTGTAGAGCAGCATACAGGGAGAAAGGGGGTGGTTGCAGAATCTGTCAGGCTGCTAGTTTTGTTGCCTACTTAGGAGTAAGGAAAATGCTAAGATGTTTTGCTAACTGTTTTGAGGAAGATAAAATTAAATTTAATTATTATTAATTAATTTACTTCATTGGCTAAAGGCAATTTTTTAATCAATGTGATTCCAGCTATTAACCAGTAGTAGACCCCAAAAAAAGGAGGAGAAAGGCAGCTCTGTTGGAGAAAAAAGCAGAAGAAATAATCTTTTTGTTTCAGAACAGATCTATATTTATCATTTTCTTTAGTTTTTGTTATTTTGCTTTTAGGAAATAGCAGAATAATAACCATCTTTATACAATTTTCTGTGCTGGGCGAGGTTGAAGATAAAGGTGTTGCCAAAATATATATATATATATATATATAATATACTTTTGCATGTCAACAAGATTTCATAATGAGGATGCAATAAACATATACTATTCCAGTAAATATCCGTACATGTCATATAAGGTTTAATTTAATATTATGTGCTAAATAATTACTTATTTTTCTATCTGCACCTTGAAATCACGCTTACATATATTCAAATTGCTATTTTCATAAGAAACAAGGTGGAGTTTATGTTTTGTTTCTTGTCCACTTTTCAAATATTTTAACACCCATCTTAACGTGTACTTCTCCACCTTTTCCTCTTATCTTTTTAAACAAGTTGTTAGTTTGAGTTAAAGGAAATATTTCACAGTAAAGACTGAAGTTTTAAACTATAAGCACCCATGAAGTATCAGAATTATACAATACTCTAAACTATTTACAACATCAAATTATGTTCTTCATCAAAGTTAGATTTTAAGGTAGTGTTTACTTTAAACTTTAAATAGTTTTTTTTGACTATAGGTGACATCTTGTCTTGGTTTCTAAAATGGTTAGACAACTGAGATGAATGGAGATGGCCGTCTATTGTGATAAGGTGTTTAAAGCTGCCACTCTGTCTAGTACAGTTGCTAATGGAAGTAAACTGAAGTGTAGGCCTATTTTTGTTTGTTTGTTTTGCATTGATTTTTTTTCCTGCCCTTTTAATATGAAAAAAACATTGTTTGGTACTTAAGCTGCTCTTATTTTTACATCTAGAAAAAGTGGTTACTTGGAGAAGGAATGATCAGGAAATCTTTAAACACTGAACCTCTGCCAGTGGACCATATTAGGTCCTCTCCTTTTTAACATATTTATTAAGGATACTAGCGAATTGCCCGTCAAAAAATGATGGCAATGAAATTGTAAGGTAGCTAATGCTGTTTGGTGTATAATAAATATGTAATACATTACTAAATGAATATACTGTACCTATTTTGAAGCATTGTGATGAAGAGCTGTCAATCTGTGTTGATGTTGCTGCAGCATTAGTGGTGTGGAGCTGCTGTGTAAGCGTGCTGAATGTGTGCACTGTGTGGTATGAATATCCGTATGTCGTTTGTGGCGTTTTGCGAGTTTCTTGTGGTGTTTTGCGAGTTTAGAGTGCTGTAGCCTCGTTTTCGTTTTGTTGGGCGGCCATTTTTTCTCTCGCTTAGATTTTTTTTTTAGTCTCTAAACTCTTTTATTTGGAGTAAAATCGAGGTCTAAGTTGCATTTTTGAGGTTCTGGGTGCTCCCTCTTGGTGTAGATAATGTTTTTATGTATGTGCTGTGTGTATGTATTGTGTTTTACATTTTGTAATGTTCGCGAGTTGCGTCCGAGTGTTGCGAGTCCGTAATGTGTGTGAACGTGTGTCGTATGTTGTTTGCGAGTGTCGTAATGTGTGTGTCGTACTGTTTGGGTTGCGACGTGAAGTTTGCGAGGGTCGCAGTTGCTGGCATGGAGCGCCGACGGCGCTCCATGCCAGCAACTGAGGCCCTCGCTTCGCCTTCGGCGCTCCATGCCAGCAACTGAGACCCTCGGGCAGTGCCCTCGCTTCGCGACGTGAAGTTTGCGAGGGTCGCAGTTGCTGGCATGGAGCGCCTTCGGCGCTCCATGCCAGCAACTGAGACACTCGGGCAGTGCCCTCGCTTCGCGAGGGCTTTGGCTCGCTGCGCGAGCCCGCAGCGTTAGCAACAACTTGTACGCTCACAACTATATATGTGATAGAAGTAGGACTCGAATGTAGTGTCTCCATTTTTGCTGATGACACTAAGTTGTGCAAGGTAATAAAATCAGATAATGATGTACTTTCCCTCCAAAGGGAGTTGTATAAATTAGAGAAATGGGCGGCTAAATGGCAGATGAGATTTAATACAAATAAATGTAAGGTTATGCATCTGGGAAGGAAAAATATCCATGCAATTTAATGGAGCAAATCTAGGGGTATCAGATACTGAAAGG
This sequence comes from Discoglossus pictus, assembly GCA_027410445.1. Taxonomy (NCBI): domain Eukaryota; kingdom Metazoa; phylum Chordata; class Amphibia; order Anura; family Alytidae; genus Discoglossus; species Discoglossus pictus. Next base: position 383,528,947 of record CM050167.1, read on the forward strand.
GATTTGGGAGTACTAGTGGACAACCACCTAGGTAACAGCGCTCAAAGCCAAGCAGCAGCTGCAAAGGCAAATAAAATATTAGCATGAATTAGGAAGGGTATAGAAGCCAGGGAAGAAAATATAATTCTGCCACTATACAAATCTCTAGTACGTCCTCATTTGGAATATGGAGTACAATTTTGGGCACCACTTCATTAAAAGGACATTTTAGAGCTGGAAAAAGTACAGAGAAGGGCTACAAAACTAATAAGGGGAATGGAGGGGCTAAGTTATGAAGAAAGACTAACCAAATTAAACTTATTTTCGCTAGAAAAAAGGCGTCTAAGAGGAGATATGATTACGTTATATAAATACATCCAGGGTCAATATAAGGCTTTGTCAAGTGAACTTTTTGTAGCAAGAGATTATCAACTGACAAGAGGACATCCCTTGAGGTTAGAGGAAAAAAGATTTCACCTTAAACAAAGAAAAGGGTTCTTCACAGTAAGGGTGGTTAAACTGTGGAATTCTCTACCAAAGGAGGTGGTGACAGCGAATTCGATAGACAACTTCAAAAAGGGGTTAGATATATTTTTGAATAAAGAGGGCATTCCAGGCTATCCTAGATAACTAGCGAAGGAATATTGATCCAGGGAGAAATTTGATCGTCAGTTTCTGGGGTCAGGAAGGAATTTTTTTATCCTTATGAGACAATTGGCAAAGTTTCAATGGTTTTTTTTTTTCTGTTTGCCTTCCTCAATTAACAATTAATAATAAATAGTCCACATTAAAAAGATCAATAGAGATCTAAAAAGGTTGAATTTGATGGACTAACTCTTTATGCATCCTCCAATACTATACTATTAATAATTATTTAACAGCGAATTAATTAATAACTAATCCGCATTTTGCAGATCAGAGGTGATCTTAACAGGTTGAACTTGATGGACTGAGTCTTTTTTCAATCTTAATTACTATGGCCCTCATTCAATTGCGATTTGGCCAATTGAATAGTGCTCTAAATAAGCACATAACATATTTTTTTTTAATAAGTTTTTAGTTAGTGAAAACCTTGCTTTTGGATAGATGTTTACTAAGTAAAAACTTCTTTAAAAAAATATTTTATGTGCTTATTTAGACCCCTATTCAATTGGCCAAATTGCAATTGAATGAGGGCCTATGTAACTATGTTAACCCTATTTCTATAGAGGTTACAAATACAAAATGGCGGTACTTATCTTTTTATAGCAGAGTAATGTGGTCCATTGTCTTAATTCAGAATAATTTAGATTACAATATATAAAAATTAAATTCATTAAAATGAAAGTATTATATTCACAATGACCAGGTAGGTTTCGTGGCCCACAGACAGGCAGGAGATAATATTAGGAAAGTCCTTAACCTCATACACAAAGCCAAAACCACTAAAACACCAACGTGCCTTATGGCCTTCGATATAGAAAAGGCCTTTGATTCTCTGGAATGGCCTTATCTATTCGCGACCCTTAGTAAATTCGGTATCAGTGGCCAGTTCATCAACTTGCTGAATTCTTTCTATAGCTCCCCTTCGGCCAAATTGAAGCTCCCGGGGCCTGCAACTCCAAATATAAGAATAGGGCGGGGTACTAGGCAGGGATGTCCGCTATCCCCTTTGCTCTTCGCATTGGCAATGGAACCGCTGGCCGGAGAGATCAGGGCAGACTCAGGGATTTCCGGAATAGAGGTTGGACATCAACACTTCAAAATCTGCCTGTTTGCAGATGATCTTCTCTGTGTGGTGTCCAATCCGAGCAAATCAGTTCCGGTACTCATTAAAACATTAGAAAGGTTTGGCCAAATCTCGGGACTAAAACTAAACTTAGAAAAAACTGAAACCCTAGCCATCGACGTTCCGGCAACAGTAAAAAATAGTCTACATGACAGGTATAAATTCAACTGGGACATTAAATATATAAACTATTTGGGGATAAGGTTAACGGCAAACCTGAGCGATCTATATAACGAGAATTATTCTAAGCTACTAAAAACCTTGATGGCCGATTTAGGTCGATGGACGAAATTTCGCCTGTCTTGGGTAGGGAGAATTAACACAATTAAAATGAACATTTTGCCCAGACTTCTTTACCTTTTTAGAACCCTCCCAATTCAGGTTAAACATAAAGAGCTATCTAAATTCCAAAGGCATATTTTTAGGTTCATCTGGAACCAAGGCCCATCACGAATTGCAAAAAAAATCATGTATCTTCACAAATTAGATGGAGGTCTATCCTGCCCTAACATTAAATTGTATTACAAGGCCGCTCAACTATCCTTTTTACCAATAGCCCACTCAACGACCCATCAGCCGGCGTGGATTTACATAGAAAACCAATCATTGAAACCGTTGACTTGGGATTCTATTATGTGGTTATCAGAGACTCCCCCCAAAATTAAAGACATTTCCAATCCCATAATAAAACATACGCTGACATGCTGGAAATGGGCCCGAGATCACACAAATTTATTCCCAAAACCATCCTACATGATCTCACTCCTTAATCATCCCCAGATGCCAGTTAATCTAAATCTATCCTCCCAACACTGGTGGAAAAATAAAAAACTGGATAGGCTGGGAGAGTGGATAGAGAAGGGGCAAATTATCTCCTTCGAAAAAATAAGGGATAAGCATGATATGCCCCTGTCAGAACACTACAATTTTTGCAGATTAAAACATCTTGCAATCTCCTTATTGGACAATCACACAGTCCCAGAAATGAACTGGCTGTCTAAAATCTGTCAAGCGGCTCCTCTAACGAAGGGCACCCTAGGGATGCTATACAATACATTCAATGCTAGGCCAGCCGGACTTAAGCCCAAACACATGGTTGACTGGGAAACTGACATGGAAACGAGCTGGGACCTCAGTAAATGGAGGGCAGCCTGGTCTAACATCTATAGGGGCTCCCTTAACTATAGCATCCTAGAAACCGCCATTAAGGTGCTCCACAGGGTATACATAACCCCTGAAAAGCTCGCAAAATGGAAAAAGTCAGAAAGCCAACTATGCTTTAGGGGGTGTCAGGCAACGGGGACATTCGCCCCATACATGGTGGTTCTGCCCCAAGGTAGTAAAGATATGGGACTTAGTCTCAGAACTAGCCTCTGACTTATTCCTTACCCCGGTAGACAGGTCTATGGATAGCATGCTGCTGGGGATCCCCAATAGTACTCTGACTCCCCCCCAAAACAGACTGCTGCAATACATAGCATTGGCAGCTAAGAGTCATATTGCTAAAACCTGGAAATCCAATAACCTAAACTTCCAGATGATTAAACAAAAGATCAATTTTATTGCCATCAATGAAAGAATCACCCATCTATTGGATGACTCTATGGATAAGTACAGGAAAATTTGGGACCCATGGACAGTATACATAGGCCTAGCATTAGAGTGCTAGAACTAGCGGTGGATTATAAGCTGGGTCCATTTCCTCAGTTAAGTAGAACCGGGAGTCCGGGGAAGGGGTTATTGATGGGACTGGGGTACAATCATATTAAAAAACAAAACAAAAAAAAAACGTATATTTTGGGAGTCCATAAGCGGGGAAGAGACCGGCCAGCAAGCTGTTCAAGTGTTAGGTTTCTTTTTATGTTTCTAAAAGGTTAATGTTATAGATAAAACTAAAAAAGTGATAGTCACCATGTATACACTAGCACTACTCGGCTTGACCTATAACAGGTTATTCTGCATTTGGACTTATCTTACAGAGAGGGTCCAAAACTCTCTATACTCTGATGAATATAAATGTTTGTTTACTGGGTGCTATGGACATATGTGAAATGGACAGGCCTGCGTGCCGAGATCAAAGCTGTGAACTAATTACTATATGTGGTGACAATAAAACTCATTGTTATAAAACAAATGAAAGTATTATAGAAGTGACTATATAGAAACTAGATTGTATTGTTTATGTTACACCTAAAACTACAGAACAGAAACTCTCAAACGGTTTTCTCTTGGAAATTGTTGAGTGCCTAAGTGGACTACCTAATGATTGTTCAGGTTATTAACTTAACAATTTCACTTTTTTCTATATCAAAGTATATCATCGCTTATAAGACCTTGTTTTTTTTTAGGCTCTAGGCTAGTTCCGTTTGATTATTTTTTGGGGGGGATTTGTTTTTTTTCTGGTTGACTACTTGAATTTTATGAATGATGTTCATGGTCTTCAATTGTCTTACCTGTTTTATGTATCAATACTTATTTCTTAATGTTGTATCATAATTTGATTGTAAGCCCCTCCTCAATGGATATCATGGATCACTGGTGGTCTGTGAACCTTCGTTATGGATTTTTTTTTAAATTCATTTTTTTATATATATTTTTAATTGGTTTGTTTCACACCACAGTTTGGGAACTGGTATAGCACACACAGGTAGTACAATCTTAAAGTAAAGTTGGAATAAGGAAATAATGTGGTTGATTAATGGAAGTACAGGCACATTGAGAGAAAGACACCCCAAAACCAAATAATTATTCCTGCTGTACTATACTTGTGGCCAATAAGTAGTGTTTTTTTGCTATGTACAACAGATCTGATGTACTGTTATGGCAACTAGAATTTGTGGCTGTATAAAGACTGGAGTATTCACATAAAGGTTAATAAATAGCTTGTAACTTCATGACCAACGTGCGTGCTGGAGCACAGATGTCTTCTTTATAGTATGAGTACATGCACTCCTATTTTGTCACACTTTGTAAAAGGATGATGGCAACTAATCAGGAAAGGGACTTGAGAGTTAATATTGCATTATTTAAAATTAGGCAAGCAATGCAACACAGCCACAGGAAAAGGAAGAAGGATGTTTGGAAATACATACATACATGCATGCATAGAGTGGCCCCTTGGTACTCATCGTTAATTGCTTCCAGAAGGCACAACGAGTGGTGAAAAGTAAATTTTACATTACTCCTTATGGGGATTTTGTACAAGTGCGACGAGTAACAAGGTAAACAATGAGTGCCGAGGCATTTTTCCTGGTCAAAATGCGTTGATTACCAAATTCAAGGTAGGCAAGTGCCACGGTACCACTGTATATCGTAGCGGGTAAAAAGGAGAGCTTGACATGGCAGAAACATTCAAATATATCAAAGAATTTAGTAGGGGAAAGTGTTTTTGAGAAGAACGCTTGTTGGAAGGTTTAGGGGTGATCTGCGAGTACGTTTTTACATCAAGATAATTGGAACAGTCTTCCAGTATAAACAGTAGAGTCAAACGTCATTAAAGTGTCTGACTGGTGTAGGTCTCCATTCTAAGACACCAGAACATAAGTTCCCAGTAAATAAATTGATTGATTTAAACAGCACAGTGCCTACCACTGGTTCTCACTTCATACTGTACTACTTTTATTACTATATTCAGGGGTGGACAAAGAGATCTAACACTTAGCATATTCAGCTCATTTGCTCCTATTTTCTACAAGACTCGAAGGAAGCCCTACATACAGATATATTTGAGAGCCGTGGCGCTCAGATTATTTTCAGGTTGTACTGCAGAAACATAAGTTGTAGGTGTTCAAAAAAGTTAGTGTATATCACATTTTGCTTTTTTATTTCTTTAAAAAAAATCCTCATTTCAGATAAGGGAACAGAGGTGAAGCAAAATTACTTATCTGAATTTTCAGTCCTAATAGGATTCAAAAGACCAATATCGGCTTATGTTGCTGAATCTCCACTTCAGAGTTTATTTATTCAGGGCCCACTAATATGTTAAGAAATCTAGAAATGGGTTGAAAAAATGTATATTAAAAACAAAAAAAGAGAGAAATGTCTAAATACATTAAGGAAACACCATTTGAAAGATCAGAGCAAAGATAAAGGCAACTGGTCTGTCTTTGGTATACGTGAGAAACAACGTTTTGTAACAATAACCCGTAATGAGCTATGCGCCGATTGTATGAGCGACTGGAAGTTCAGGCAACCAAACCTTCAGATGACACCAGTGAAAGAATTAGAAGTAGCTAAAATTGTGTGTAAAACGTAAGCTGTAGACTGTAGGTGCCATTCTTTTTTGTTTATGGGTATGCCACTGACCTATAGAAGTCCATCTATTGTCTATTCCAGACTGATTGATGACAGACAAAAGGTTATTGATACAGGCGCACAATATAAGATATAGCCCAAGGGAATAAAAAAATATAAACATACTTATCCACCCTTCTTATTGGGAACACTTGTAGTCTTCATTCAATCAAAGCTTCTTAGTGGAAAAACTTTCATATATCCAGTTTTTGATTATAGACATCAAATTAGGTAGGGTCCCTTTTTTGCGCTACTTTCCCACAAATATCTTCTTTGACTAGGGTACCAGGAGAGAATAAACTAAATAGAAAAGAGAGAGAGAGCACAAGGAACCCAGCCTAGTGTAGTATATAGTAATACTATTTATTTAAAAGTAAAAAATATACTTGCAAGATAAACACTTGTTGATTTGGATACCACAGGGATACAGGAAAACAATGTGTGGCCAAACCCTGACGAAGTGGCCGAAACACGTAGGTTAGAAGAGGAGCATAGCAAATTAGTTTGCCCAGCGTTTTATTTTTATTTTTTTGCAGAGAAGAGGGTAAAGCATTATTTTATTTTAAGTTTATTTTTTATTAATGATTGTATGTATTAATGTTTAAAATGTCATACCGTTTTCACATCTGGCGTGATACAATATTTTATATAAGTGTTTTTTATATTTATATATATATATATATATATATATATATATATATATATATATATATATATTAGCCTAGTATTATATTTTATTATTTTTTTTCTTGATTTTATTGGATATCTGTATTGTGATCCATCATTGACTTTCAAAACACTTTTCGGTGATTAACAGGAGAGCAATGAATAGGATTTGTGTGCAGATTATGGGATTTGTCCCGCCATGTTACCGTGTCCCATTTATTCAGTAATGTTGTTTGATTCCCATAGAGCATGCAAGTTATTGTTGGCAGTTGATTAATGATCCCCAGTAAAACGATGCAGCAACAAATATCAGAGACCTTGTTTCAATGTGCGTCAGAGATTTATAGATGCATTTTTGGCACCTAACTTGGTTAATCATTTTCATGCGCATGGCTGGACAAATCCAAGGTTCTTAAAATTATTCTAGCTTCTAATCCTTTTTAAACTTTTGATGTGTCTATATATAGCTATTATCCATGCCCACATCCAGTGCAAGAGCGTCACTCAATAAACAATGGATGCATTTGTACTGGAAAGACTCTAATAAGTAAGGTTGTATCTATCAACTTAGGCTTCTGATACATATAAATTATTAATATTTGACATCTTATTTGGGAAAGAACCTGCCCCAAAGATGTCTTTGATCATCTAGATTCTGAAATTGTTCAAAAGACTAAAGTCCCACTAAACTATTTTAAATTAAAGAACAACTGTACACCATATTTAAAATATTTTCTTCCGAAGAACTAAACTTAAAGATGCTTTTTAGAAAGCAAAATAAAAAAATATTTTCTTTACCAGCAGTTTTTGGAGCTGCTTTCTTAGCAGGTTGTGTGATTATAATTACTATTGAAAGCACAGGCATTTCCATTCTAGCAACTGAAAGCTTCTCTGCATTGAAGGTCGTCTCCCATATGTAAGGCTTAAACCAACCAAAACAGAATAATCACATTCACGGCAGCATAGTTACTCACAATTGTTCATAAATTGAAGGCTTTTTTTTTTTTTTTTTAAATGGCATTGCCATTATCTATATTTAGTTTTTGAAAACATGTATTGTAAATATCAGACCCCAGTGATCCTTTAAATAATCGAGCGATAGAGTGGTTCATGTTGGTCAGTAGCTCGGTCTTCTGATTCAAAAAGCAAATACAGCATAAGGTAAACTATATATCAACGAATTTACGTATTGGATAAATGTATTATCTTCCTATGTTCTATACATTTGTAAATACATAATATTTATCTATTTTTTTTATTTCCTTTCAGTTTAAGATCCTCAATGTGCCAATGTCATCTCATTTAGCTGCAAATCACTGGAGCCAACAGCAAGCTGAGCAAGAGGAGAGGATGAGGATGAAAAAGCTCACTCTGGACATTAATGAGCGCCAGGAACAGGAAGATTATCAAGGTACAGCTTATCTCAGGCTCTCATCGTCTAGCTTTGTTACTAATAATGCTGCTTTTGAAAATTGAGTTGGGTCTGACTCTCAGTGGATCACTGGACTGCAGCACGCCAGGTGCATTTGTCATCCACTGCCACTCTAGCTCATGTTCATTGCTTCATTGACCTCATCTATCCATCTCTGCCTTTGTTATCTGCTTCTTTGATGCTGGGAAAGATTGAAGGCACACAGAGTCTGTCTTCACATTATATGGCCAAAATATGTGAGGTTAATCCCATGATCAAACCTTCCAGTTAACAGTTTGGTATGATTTCCTTTAGTACTGATTTATTAGATATTCTTGCAGTCCAAGGTTTCATCCATAACCACAATTCAAAGGCTTCCATTCAGATCGGCCAGTATTTGTAAATGCCTGGTCTAAAGACGGGTGCCCGTCCCTTTTCAGCCAGGCCTCAGACTGAGGGAATAAAAGGGTGGTGGTGGTGATATAGTGGTTGACCTCTTACAGTAGTAAGTCTCTTTTGTCAAAGGCCGTCCAGAGAAGTTTTTTTAAATTGCATGAAGATTGAAAAACACAAAGCAAAGAAGTCCACCTTAACTGCTGGAATTTCCATAACCTGTTGTAAGGACACACAACCTGCACAGAATGCAATCATATATAGTATATGGCTGTATTCAGACTGTGTAACTATGCTAACAAATTGATATTTAGTATAGTTTTATATATTGTTATTTTAAGTGGAAACCGTTATCCAAAAACAAGTTTAGTCGACTGTATATTTTTCTAGCATTTTTTTAATTGCATTCTTCTTGAGAAATGCAGCATTGTCTCCTTATAAATCTCCTTGTGTAGTATTTTGTGCTTGATTAGTATAGATTTAGGGGGTCCTAAGTGCATGATAACCCACTTCTTGTCACCACCAAAGCACACGCTGTACATGGACACAAATTATGTAATTAGCATATTGAGCCACACATTAACATAGTGCGCCATACAGAATAATATTCTGCAGACACATTACGGTCAACGTGTTCTCGAGTCACGCAGCAACTCGTTTTCCCAAATAATGTTCTATAGACATATTACATATTCTTTAGAAAGAAGAAAAAAAAGAAACCCATCTCTGTAATTCCTATAGTTGAAATGTCTAAATATATGGTTATGTACAGATAACAAGAAGAAGAGGAGGAAGAGAAGAAAACATAAGTTGGAGGACAGAGATGATGAAAAGTAATTTTATGATGAGTTTGCAAGTTTATTCTACACCCAAAGGTGGGAGTCTCCTAGAGACACTCCACAGTACAAGGGCATTTCAGCAAATATATTTGTTTATTGTGTCTTGGTAATCTGTACAATTGTGTGGCTAAACAACCTACTCCGGGGTAGAAATTAGTGTGGAGGGGTTTGAATGGTGCGAGGTGTCAGGTTGTTGGGGGTCTAGGGCTTGTAGTTTTATGTTGATATGGAGAAGTTACAGGTTATGATATGATGGTGAGAGCGACCAAATGGGAGAATTGACCAAAATAGATCCTGAGCACAGTCTGGTGAACATGAGAACTCTTCCACTGTGGATGACCAAGGAGGAGATGTAAGGGTCGGACTTGTCAATGAAATCTCCCATAATGAGAAGGAATGCGAGAGGAAGACCTGCCTGATATAGTGATCAAGAGCCAGGTTTGAGATGGATGAGATTTTGCTACAGACAGAACTTGCATTCCAGAGAAGGGAGAAGCATGTGATAGAGGAGTCTGTTTCTTTTATATTTGTTGACCTACGAGTTGAGGAATTAAAAACGGCTTAATTAAACTCGTAAAATATGTAGCAGGCAAGATGGCAACCGACCCCAATTGATTCTTACCTCTCTTAAAAAGGAAATCAGCAGATACAACTTTGTTGGTAATATTTAAGCAAATTGTTTATTTTAAAGAGTATCTGTGGTCGTTTATTTAAATTCTACTATTTTCAAAGATTACATTTGAAAATAGACAAAACATTTATCAAATTATTAAATGGAAAATTCTGCTCATTCTCAAGCTAATTTATCAAATTTCTCAACTCAATTATTTTATGAAATCTACCATATTGGTTTCTGCTGATCATCTTGGGAGATGGAAGACACTTTGCATAAGAATCTTGTTTGTACACAGTTGGAATGTGGTATCTATAACTGCCAGTAGTTTCATTATAGCTAATGAAATGAAAAACTCATTCGTTTACAGTGACACCCCCTCCTGTGAGATATCGATCAAATAAAATAGGTCCCTTCAATAAAGAATAATTTAGTAAGTAAAAATGTAAAGACTATTTACTTTTTTATATTGAGTTCTAAAATATATTGGCTGTTCAAAAGACCATATAGAAAAAATTACCACTCCAGGCTTAATCACTGGTCTGATCACTTGTGGCTGCTATAAAGGTTACACAAATCATCTTAGCTTGCCTGATGCTCATTTTAATATTAAAGTGTTTTAATAAACCTATCTTTTTTTTTATTTTTTTATGTTTAAGCAGTTACATTTCGGGATATATAAGTGAGCTGGATTATGAATGCATCTGATAGAGGAGAATTAGTAGTGTATGAAAACATGTGTTCAATTTACTTACAAAGTAATTTGCACAAAAGTAAAATCCAGCTGTTCACACCCACCGGACGCTTACGTAAGTCGGGTACACACAGAAAATACAGCAGGGTACATATTTTTACCTTTTTGGTACAGAGCACCGGAAGTAACTGTTGCAGTTCTTGTACTGAGCAGAAGCCACTGAGGTGAAGAATGAAACAATGTATTATCCTGATTCTGAATTTGAATGTTATGCCAATTCAGGTGGGATTTTCTAGGGGTGTACACGATCAAATGCAAATGCCAAAAAACATAGGACATTTTGTTAACTTCAAGGTAAGCTAATTCATGTTTATAATGTTAGATTTTTCATGCAAAAAAATGTTTACCTACACTACTAATTCTCCTCTATCAGATCCATTCATAATCCAGCTCCATTACATATCCCTTTAAGGTTTCATCAAGTTAAAAAGTGCCACTGAATGTATATATTCCAAAAAGTAAAAAAAAGTGTATAGTTTTCATACATGTTCATCTAATCTTTCATAAGAAATAAATGCAAAAAAACCTTCTAAAGCAAAATAATTACCAGTATTTTGCAGTATTATTTAATTGGTTAGAAATATACAACCTGTAGTAATGCCGACTAAAAAACTAAAGCAAAAAAACAAAAACGCTAACAAAAGTTTAAACAATTGAGCCCAGAGATATTGCTATATATTAGAAAGGCTTTCTTAATGATAAATGATGATGATGACGACGATTATGATTATTACTAGCAGCTTGCCCGGCAAAAAATTACGACAATAAGATTGTAAGGCAGGTAATGGTGTTTGTTTGCGACATTCATTTTGTTGGTATTCCAAGATCCTTCGGCGCTCATTGTGAGGCTGTTGGTTGTTTGTGTACTATGAGCAGCGTTGGTGTTTTTTTTTTTGTATGCTAATGAAATAATTAATAAAATAATAAATGAATATACTTTACCTATTTTGAGGTAATATATGCAGGAAGCATTGTGCAGAAGAGCTGTCAATCTGTTTTCATGTTGCTGCAGCATACAATGTGTGTTTTCACTCCTGTGGAGCTGCTGTGTAAGTGTCAGCAATGTGTGTAGTGTGTAGTGTAATAGTGTGCGTGCGCGAGGGAAATCTGTTAGAGTAGCTGTGTACCTCCGCATTCAGGAAGTTAGTGTTGTAAAATGGCGCCTAATGTGTGGTACGCGGCTGTGGCTAATTTAGCGTTTTTGTTCTTGGACCTCGTCCGTCTTTTTCGGAAAATCTGTATGTTTGGTGGCGTTTTGCGTCTTTAGGGTCCTGTAGCCTCGTTTTCGTTTTTGTTCGGTGGCCATTTTTTCTCTTGCATAGGTGATTTTCGAGTGTTTAAACTCCGAAATTTGTACTTAAATCGAGGTGTAACTTCACTTGCAGAGGTCCTGGGTGCACCACCTTGCTATGGGTAAGCTTTGTTTATGTTTGTTGTGTGTATTTATTGTGTTTGCAATGTGTTTGGGGTCGCGCGGGTTGCCTTCTTGTTTTCAAATCTCGTTTGTGTTTTTCGGCAATTCCGTAGGTGTTTGGTGGTGTTTTTGCGTCTTTAGACTGCTGTAGCCTCTTTCGCTTGTTTCGGCTGCCATTTTTTCTCTCGCTTAGAGAATTTTTCAATGTCTAAACTCTTTTTTTTATTTTGAGTTAACTTGAGGTGTAACAGTTTTTGAGGTCCTGGGTGCTTCCTCTTGCTGTAGGTAAGCTTTTTATGTATGTGCTGTGTGTATTTATTGTGTTTTTCATTTTTTCATGTGCGCGGGTTGCGGCCGATTTTTGCAAGGTCAGAAGTGGTCGTAACGTGTCTCGTACTTTTTTGCGACGCGAGCCCGCAAGCGTTAGCAACAACTCGCATGCTCACAACTATATATGTGATCCTTTATTTGTAACCCGCCAGCATATTCCATAGTGCTATACAGGGATTATGAAATGAGCAAAAGATATTAACACCTATGAAAAGAATGGACGGCTCCATCTTGGAAGCTCTATGTACGTTTGATGTTAAGCTCAAAGTACCGACACAAGATTATAAACTCACAAACTTGTAACAAACCAATGTAAAGGATCAACATGACCCGAGTTTGCTCTTTTGTGATCGGTCTGTTTTTTTCTTCCTCTATACAACCTTTTAGCCCCTATGTTATTCTGTAGCTGTGTTACAGATGGTAATGCCGATCTATTGTCTCCGCTACATACACAAAGCGGTCATTGTTTGCATATTTTTTTTTAGTTTGCGAGGTAGTTGTGTTAACACTGTAAACATTGTACCTATAAATTCCTGTTGGCCGGCAAAACTGGAAATACATATAAGATTACAGAGGTTCATCTTAACTCGTTCTAAACCAAGTTTACTTTTTATCTTTGGGCATCGTAGCTTAAAAGGACTCTGTTGCCCCAAAATCATTTTTTTAGTTATTCTTAAAGACCTTTTTCTCTAAAATGAATCAATCCTAGGATATTGATTATCTGCTTTAATGTTCTAATTCGGATTACGGTGGTCAAAATAAAGATCTGCAATGTTATCCTGCAGTCAGTCTCGCTTTTAGCAAGAATATGCCGTGCACATTAGCATAGTGAGTAGCACATACAGGAGCTGCACTATCAATTCTAAGTATTTCAGATTTTTTTTACTGTAGAGAAAAATTATATTACATTGTTTTTTATGCTCTTTTTAAATGCAATCAACTTTTTGTCGGGGTGACAGAGTCCCTTTTTAATGCATTGTTTCCCAGATAACTCCTGATTCACAGAAATAAAGAAGGATAAGGGGAGCCTAACACTTTATAACTATGACTAATGGTTGTGTTAGTTCATCAGCAATCTGCCTAGACATATGTTCAAATCCATGCAAAACTAGATGAAAGATTGGTGTCACCTTTGTGTAAAGAAAAAAATATGGCTTATGGCTCTTAGAGATGGTCCCCATGTTATGTAACCAACTATTGGTTTAAAGGATTATTGCAATATATATATATATATATATATATATATATATATATATATATATATATATATATATATATATACGTGTATATATATATATATATAGTACAAATAAGGAATAGTACATTAGTGATTCTATTTGAATGTCTAAAAGTAAGTTGATGAAAACTTATTTCCTTCTCATATATATATATATATATATATATATATATATATATATATATATACACACATACATCATATCTGTATATGCCGTAGTTGAATCCACCAACTCTGATAATCACTTTCCTGACTTGGGAGACATATTTAAAGGCTGTGCTTTGCTTTTTCCATATACTTTGCCCATTATCAAGCTTAATTATAAAAAGTATATTATTGAAAAAGACCACATAGGAAAAACCGGACTGCAGTCTGATTGTTGTGCAATTATTATTGAAATCTCTATAGAGTATTGTGTGTGTGCTTTTACTGTGCTTTGTCACTAGAAATAAAAATATTTTGTTCTATTTAATTTCTTTAAAAGAAGGTATTTAGTGCTGTATAAACAGAACTGTAGAATTGTAGATCTTTTGCGAGATGCCTTGAGTCGCTAATCTTTATCTTACACAAACCTGTTCCCTTTTCCATGTTTGCGTGCCACAATATAGTAACCTCTAAATAGAACATTGTCAGATTTTGTCAGCGGAGAGTATTTGATAGTAGAACATGGGCCACTAGCAGTTCACAAACTTTATTCAAGTTCTCTGACATTACATAAAATGATAAAATAAATACAAATTAAAAAACATCCATGTGCGGCACAGATACTCATGTTTATTGGTTGCTTTATTGGAGTAAGGCAAGGGCAAATGTATAGTGACCGGTTTTAACTTGAAAGACAACAGTATTTTAGAAAAAAAGTTTCACGTTTGTTAATTATGTAGCAAACTAACAATAGAAACGGTCAGGATCGCTATTTTGTCATAGTGAAGGGGCTTGTGTACTTAAATGAAGCCGTGATCTGTACTATGTAGGGTCACCCAAGATGGGCAGGTCATAGCACATAGGTCTGACACATTGGGGTCCACTGGAGAAGGAACGGACAACCCACTCCAGTATCTTTGCAATGTGCTATGTAGGGTCACCCAAGATGGGCAAGTCATAGCACATAGGTCAGACACATTGGGGTCCACTGGAGAAGGAACTGACAACCCACTCCAGTATCTTTGCCATGTACTCTGTACGGTCACCCAAGATGGGTAGGTCATAGCACATAGGTCAGACACATTGGGGTCCACTGGAGAAGGAACGGACAACCCACTCCAGTATCTTTGCCATGTAACTATGTAGGGTCACCCAAGATGGGCAGGTCATAGCACATAGGTCAGACACATTGGAGTCCACTGTAGAAGGAACTGACAACCCACTCCAGTATCTTTGCAATGTGCTATGTAGGGTCACCCAAGATGGGCAAGTCATAGCACATAGGTCAGACACATTGGGGTCCACTGGAGAAGGAACAGACAACCCACTCCAGTATCTTTGTCATGTACTATGTACAGTCACCCAAGATGGGCAGGTCATAGCACATAGGTCAGACACATTGGGGTCCACTGGAGAAGGAACTGACAACCCACTCCAGTATCTTTGCCATGAAAACCTTATGGATTTGCACACAATGTGGCGTGCTGTGCATCATCGGGTCATGGAGAGTCTGACTCGACTGAAGGACCGACCAACAAATATCATGGGCATTAAAGCATTTTTACTTTTCTAATTTCCAGTACAAACTGAAAACCCTATTATATACTGCACAAGAAGCATAATGCACACATACATGCTTTTATTTTTCAGAAATGTCAAAGCCCCAAATGTGTTTTCTTAAAGTTCATTTTTAGCAATTCCTTTTTAAAAGAAAACAAGTGTTCATAGAGTTTACGGACAACAAATTTCTTTTTTTTTAGCACAGTGGATCGTGACGTTTAAGTAAATTGCATTTTCAATGAATCCCATATTCCATACCGACACTACTTTACTTAAAAAATTTGTGTTGTTTTTCATAGAAAAACCTTAACTTGTAAGCGCGGTTTGAATCCGCATTTTCACTTCATTTGCTTTCAGACAGTTTAACTTCTCACAAATTGTAAAACTCTTGGCTCTTCCCAACATGCAACTGGGGACTGTAAATGGCTCTGCCTGACTCTAATTGCAGATTTTTTTATTTTTTTTTATTCGATGCAGTTTGGCATTGTTTTATTTTACGGACACACAACCGAGGTCAGGTGATTTTCAAAGCTGATATAAAGTGGGAAAAAAAAACATGAATTCTTCTCTGTAAGAGAGAGCAAATGTAATTTTATATACAGGCAGTCCTCGGGTTACGGACAAGATACCTTCCTGAGAACGTTTTATGTCTGATTTTGTATGGAAGTCTGATCCCTGATGAATAATAACCATGCTATAATGGCTCATATGTGCAATAATAATACCCCTGTACTGTAATAATAAGTTACGGATACTATTGTGCTCTTTCTTTTAATTCAAACAAAAAGAACATAAAAACAAACTCCTACAAAAAGCCTTGGGAGCTGGTTCTTAAGTAAATGTTGTCTGTAAATCGGGTCGTCTGTAACACGGAGACCTCCTGCATAGAAAAGTATTCAGTATATGATAAAGGATATTCCTTGCAGAATGGGACGGCTACCTTGCAGCTTTTGACATCATCACTTAGGCTCAGCACGGTACATGGCTATGCAGTTTTAAATTGAAATCTGACTAGCCGAAAATTACGACTTAAAACTCTGCATGGTGACTATTAATTCCCTCTTTTGGGACAACTGGTCAAGATTTCTGTCTATGCTACCAAGAATTCGGTTTCACCCTGCAACACAGTAACATTCCTTTCTTTTTCTTCTAGAAATGTTGCAGTCTCTGGCTCAGCGTCCCGCTCCGGCCAATACAAACAGAGAGCGCCGGCCTCGGTACCAGCATCCAAAGGGAGCACCCAACGCAGATCTCATCTTCAAGACTGGTGGCAGGTGGGATAGATTCTTCATGCATGGTTGTTACCTGGTAAAGTGCCGCTAGTGGCACGGATTAAAATCAGTAGTCGAAGAAAATGAATTTAATGTAGCTTTTAAAACTTGTTTGAACTTAGTATTGTTGCTTCCCGCAGATGTGCTTTTCTTCACTCCTTTAGTAGCAAGGTTGTCTGTTCAGTATTAAACGTTGCATTAAATACTGAGACGGACTATATGCTGTCAGGCCTTTCAATGGATACCACCACTTAATTTACATCTGACTGCTAGAAGAAACTCCAAATATACTAGAGACTTCTAAATGAAAAGGTTCATTAACATAGAACAATGAAGATTTAGAGTAGTGTCTGAGATACAAGATTTTACGGTCTGTGCTTGCATGCATAAATGTCTAGATCAGTGGTTCCCAAACCTCCAAGACCAGAAAGGTCACGATTTAGGTCAAACACTGTGTGAACAGGTGAAGTAACTAGTATTCAAAAGGAAGTGGAGTCTAAAATTGCTTTACCTGTGTATTCACACAGTGTGACCTAAATCATGGTCTGCCTGGTAGGTCTTGAGGAGAGGTTTGGGAACTAGACTATTCTGACTAGACCCTGTTCATTTTCCTACATATGATAAAACTAATACTTAGATCAGTAGATGTTGTCCAGTTATACGCAGTTTACTTATTTATTTCCTATTTCAGAAAGGGGACTAGCGCATTATATATACAGTGCCTTGCAAAAGTATTCACCCCCCTTGACTTTTTACCTATTTTGTTGTATTATAGCCTTAAGTTCAGTGTTTTGTTAATCTGAATTTTATGTGATGGATCAGAACACAATAGTCTAAGTTGATGAAGTGAAATAAGAAAAAGATATACATAAAACTATTTTTTAGAAATAGAAAACAGAAAATTGTCATGTGCGTATGTATTCACCCCCTTTGTTCTGAAGGTAATTGGTTGCACCAGAGCTTTTTATGGGCTTCATAAGTTACATAATTAGTGAAATGATGTCCACATGTGAGCAATCTTAGTGTCACATGATCTGTCATTAAATATACACACCTTTTTTGAAAGGCCTCAGAGGCTGCAAGAGGCACCACTAACCAAACACTGCCATGAAGACCAAGGAACTCACCAAAAACGTAAGGGACAATGTGGTTGAGAAGTACAAGTCAGGGTTAGGTTATAAAACAATATCCAAATCTTTGATGATCCCCAGGAGCACCATTTAAATCTATCATAACCAAATGGAAAGAACATGGCACAACAGCAAACCTGCCAAGAGACGGCCAACCATCAAAACTCACAGACCGGGCAAGGAGGGCATTAATCAGAGAGGCAGCACAGAGACCTAAGGTAACCCTGGAGGAGCTGCAGAGTTCCACAGCCCATAGAGTTGGGCTTTATGGCAGAGTGGCTAGAGGAAAGCCATAACTTTCAGCAAAAAAACAAATGGCACATTTTGAGTTTGCGAAAAGGAATGTGGGAGACTCCCAAAATATATGGAGGAAGGTTCTCTGGTCTGATGAGACTAAAATTGAACTTTTCGGCCATCAAAGAAAACTTTGTCTGGCGCAAACCAAACCCAACACATATCATCACCAAAACCATTCCCAGCATGAAACATGGTGGTGGCAGCATCATGCTGTGGGGATGTTTTTCAGCAGCTGGAACTGGGAAACTGGTCAAAAAGATGGATGGTGCTAAATACAGGGATATTCTTGAGCAAAACCTGTGCCACTCTGTGCGTGATTTGAGGCTCGGACGGAGGTTCACCTTCCAGCAGGACAATGACCCCAAACACACTGCTAAAGCAACACTTGAGTGGTTTAAGGGGAAACATGTAAATGTGTTGGAATGGCCTAGTCACAGCCCAGACCTCAATCCAATAGAAAATCTGTGGTCAGGCTTAAAGATTGCTGTTCACAAGCACAAACCATCCAACTTGAAGGAGCTGGAGCAGTTTTGCAAGGAGGAATGGGCAAAAAGCCCCGTGGTAAGATGTGGCAAGCACATAGAGACTTATCAGAGGCGACTTGGAGCTGTGATTGCCGCAAAAGGTGGCTCTACAAAGTATTGACTTTAGGGGGGTGAATAGTTATGCACATTGACTTTTTCTGTTATTTTGTCCTATTTGTTGTTTGTTCACAATAAAAAAAAAACATCTTTAAATTTGTGGGCATGTTCAGTAAATTAAATGATGCAAATCCTCAAACAATCCATGTTAATTCCAGGTTATGAGGCAACAAAACACAAAAAATGCCAAGGGGGTGAATACTTCTGCAAGGCACTGTATTATATATATTATTTTTTTTTTATGTACGAGCAAAGTATAAATTATAATTTCTAGCTTAATTTTTTTATATATATATATATATATATATATATATATATATATATATATATATATATATATATATGTATATATGTATGTATGTGTGTATATGTGTATATGTATGTATATTTGTGAGAGGACAGAAAAGTTGGCCTCTCACAAATTTTTAAATCCCTTGGCCTTTCCCAGGTAGTGATTTTATTTTTTTGTGTTCATGTACAAAAAAAAAATCAGTACATTATACAATTATAAAAAAAAAAAAATGTCTCTAATTGTGTTTTTTTTTTTTTTTTTTTTTTAAGTAATGTAGCAAAATATCTTTGAGAATTATAATTGTGTAGTGAACTTGTGTTAAATCCAGCAAGAATTAAAGTTCCATCATGAGGGTCCACACAGCTTAAAACTGTGGATTTAAACCGCGGGCTAAGTAATGTGTCTGAGGTCATGCCAAGGAAATTGGAAGTTTGAAAGCGGGCACATGCTAGGAATAAAGCTCACTGAGATTCAACAACAACAAAACCAGATTTTGTAAAATATTTTTGTTTTTTACCTGTTTTCAGATGACCAAAAGATCCTCGTAGATGAGCTATAATGTTTCCATATGTTTCTTTTTCAGGTTAGTTTAGCATTTTTTTAAAAACAAAATTGGTATATATAATGTTTGCATTATAAAAGGTTGATATTGTCTACTGGATTTTTACTGTCAGTGACTTTATCCATAACTTAGCTGGATTGTTCTTAAGACCCGGCTGGATAATTTTAGCTATTAAAGTAAAGACCAAAATTGCACAGTTATCCAGGTGCTAATGTCGACTTTTAGAAGGCTATTACTGCAAAATCCTATTTATTTAATACATATGCAAAAAAAAACATGCATGCAATTTCTAAAATGGTTAAATCCAAAATACTACTGAACAACAAAGGGTTTCAAGAAATGGGTCTTTTGAGTAACGGAGCAAAGAAAACATGTCCAGGACTGATGCTTTGTTTAAACTTTATTAAAAAAAAAAAAACGTTGGTTGAAATGGTGAAAAAAGTTAAACATTATGTTTAAATGTATATGGAAGTTTCCTGAATTATGAAAACATCTGATAGAGGAGAATCAGTAGTGTATAAAAACATATAAATCCCAAAATAAAGAAAAAGTTCTCAACATTTCTTCAGTTTTCAGGCAGTTGATTTTGAGAAGAAATGCCCCTGAAAATGTAAGTTAAATTAGCATAAAATTCTTAACTTGTTGTGGCCAATCAGCGGCTGCTACAACAATGTATTTATTTCCCTCTCACTGGCTAAGACAAAGCTGTTCAGGATGCAGCTGTGATAATGACAGCTGATTGGCTAGGACACAACTCCGCACAGCTCATTGACTAGAATGCTCTGCCTACATAGGTGCCTTGAGGTTGTAGCTCGCAGAAGACATTTCAGATCTATTTTTGAATTAGAAATATACAGAATTTCTCAAAATAATTATTTGCTATGAGATGCCCGATCCAAGAAATTTCCATATACCTCTATATATATTTCCCCTGAAGTGGGAAAATGTAATTGTTGTTATAGAGTATTTTTGGTATAAGTCTTCATTAATTATAGTCTTTTATTATTAACATACTTTTTTTTTTTTTTTTTATATATATAAAGGAGACGTTGATCCAGCAGCAAGTGTCATTCCATTGAGCCCTGTATCTGACAACGTGGCTAGTGGAGTCCTCCAGATATTGAATGAGACCAGCAGGCACATCGCAGCATGTTCAGAACGGAGAGTTCAGGACAGAAACCTGGTACGGGGCTGGGGAGCAAGGAGGGGCAGGAACACCAGCTTCCGCTTCAACCAGGCAAGAAGAAGCTTCCAGCCTTCAACAGACACACTGTCAAAGAGTGAGCGTTTTTGCAAACATCTGTGGAGGCTTCACAGTGGCCTTAGTTTGGAAGGAAAGCCGTAAGATGGTTGACTTTTAGAAAGCAGTTCAATTCCTTGTAGAGCGAGATGTTATTTTAGGAGGGAAGTGGATTGACTGAAACAAGGGGGGAAAAAAAACATTTTCAATTGTGGGAGGATCTAACCAGCTTGGCATGATGTCACATCAGTTGGAGGACACAAAACAAGAGATCCAGGAGCTCCAAAATCCAGAGGGTAGAAAAATGAAACCTTCAACGCAACATGTAGGACGTTGGTTGACTTCGAGTGCATCAACAAAAGTTCCTTCCAAAAAGGCTTTCTTTTTACGATTTGCTTTTTATTTTTTTCCCTTTTGTGTGAAAGCTTAATAAATTGATGGATATGTTAGGGAAGGAATAAAGAAAGAGATTTCTTGCCTAATTAAGTGTCTTCGGTGATGGAGAGGCCAGCGACCTGTCACTGCTCAAGCCTCTTTGGTAACAAAGGTCTCTAAAAGAGCGGTGAAAATAGTTTGCTGGTAAGGTGCATAGGTGTTTTCTACAATCCTAATACCAGCAGGAACATGCAAATGGACAGAAGTTGATGTTTAACACTCTTTGTTGGCATGGTGCACCCAGACTAATCGATGGGAACTGACAGGCGCCAGAAAATTCTGAATATGTGCACCTTGTGGCTCGAGTGTAAAACATTATATGAAAACTTACTTTCTTTGCTAAGTAGAAAGTGAGCAAAGCAAACCGGTTGGGTTTCTTCTGTTTGGTAGTTTTAGTGAATTTGGGTTTTGCTTTGCTTTTATGTAAATATGAGTAATATAGATCTATAGCACACCTTTATGCGACCATAGAATTTTCCTTCCACTCTATTTTTTTTACATATATTTTTTGTTCTTTAATTGCTTTTGGGTAACTTTGCATGTTTGAAAACTATTTAATAAAAACTTGTAAAGTTGTACCATTTTCAACAGAAATGCTGCACAATCTTCACCAGCTTCAGAAATATGACTTTTGCCAGCTCTGCAATAAAGTGTTGTAAATTTGACTTTCTATTATTCACTTTATTTAAAACCCGAAATTGAAAAGCTTAGGCATTCTAAATTCCATTGGCTGACTTTTAAAGTTTTGATAAAATTAATAAAGAATAAAAAAAAAATCTGTGTAATTGTTATAATACCTCTGATAATACCTACCTATTTCATTCTCGGGTAACCTGAAGGTTGAAAATCTCCAAAACAATAATTGGTAATTGCTCAAGATTTCTCAATAAATAAATGTTATAGTAGTGATTAATAATATTGTATTAAAGGTTTATACAGTTGTGCTCAAAAGTTTGCATACCCTTGGCGAATTGGTAATATATGTAAGATTTTTAAAGAAAACATGTGTGAGCAGCAAAAAACCTTTCTTATATTTCTTATGGGATTCATATTCATCTGTAGGTTATAACAGAATGGCACAATCATAAAACAAAACATGGCAACAAAGAAACAAATTAAATGGCTCTGATCCAAAGTTTGCATACCCTTAGTTCTTCATACTGTGTATTGCCCCCTTTTAGCATCAATGACAGTGTGCAGTCTTTTGTAATAATTGTCTAAGAGGCCCCTAATTCTTGCAGGTGTTATAGCTGCCATTCGTCTTGGCAAAATGCCTCCAGTTCTTGCAAAGTCTTTGGTCGTCTTGCATGAACCGCATGTTCGAGATTTCCACAGAGTGCCTTGATGATATTAAGGTCAGGAGACTGTGATGGTCACTCCACAACCTTCATCTTCTTCCGCTGTAACCACTGGAGGGTTAAATTGGCCTTGAGCTTAGGGTCATTGTCATGCTGGAAAGTCGAAGAGCGTCACATGCACAGCCTTCATGCAGAAGAATGCAAATTGTCTGCCAGTATTTTCTGAGAACATGCTGCATTCATCTTCCCATCAATTTTCATAAGATTCCCAGTGACTTTAGAGCTCGCCCCCCACCCCCTCGTCACAAAAAATTACAATGTGCCAGAAGCTGGGAGGCGTGTCAAGGTGTTGTCTGGCATATTGTAACTGAGCTTTTTTGTGGCCGTTTTGCAGTAATGGCTTCTTTCTGGCAACTCGACCATGCAGCTAATTTTTGTTAAAGTATCGTGTTATTGTGCTCCTTGAAACAACCACACCATCTTTTTCCAGAGCAGGCTGTATTTCTCTTGAGATTAACTGTGGATTCTTCTTTGTATTCCGAAAAGATTCTTCTGGCAGTTGTGGCTGAAATCTTTCTCGGTCTACCTGACCTTGGCTTGTTATCAAGAGGTCCCTAAATTTTACACTTCTTAAGTGATTGTACAGTACTGACTGGCATTTTGAAGGCTTTGAATAACTTTTGATATGCTTTTGCATCTTTATGAAGTTCAATTACCTTGTTGCGCAGATCTTTTGACCGTTCTTTTCTGCTCCCCATGGCTCCGTATCTAGCCTGCTCAGTGCATCCACGTGAGAGATAACAAACTCATTGACTATTCATACACAAACAATAATTGTAATTGAAAAAGCCACAGGTGTTTCTTTTAATTGCCATTTTAACCTGTGTGTGTCACCTTTGTGTGTCTGTAACAAGGCCAAACATGCAAGGGTATGTAATCTTTTGATCAGGGCCATTTGGCTCCTTTTTAAATCATAATAACAGAAATCACCCAAACAACTATGTGATAACAAATGGCTTCATATGATCACTATCCTTCAATAAAATCATTTTTTTGCTTTATTAATCATATTTTCAAAATAAATTCCAATATTTTACAATTTCTGCCAGGGTATGCAAACTTTTGAGCACAACTGTATATTAATATATATTCTTATTTTGTTTTAGGGACCACTGTAGTTCTGGAAAATGACATGATTGTCAAGTATGTACCAAACTAACAATATTAGTAGTAGTAGTAGTGGAAACCATGGGCCGATTTTGGAGTGCAATTTATAGATGAGAATTAATAGTGTAAGAAAACCATTTTTATTTATTTTTTGGTATGGAAAAATACCAAAATAAAAATGTAAACCCTTACCTTGAAGTCAGCAAAATGTCTTGACATTTCTGACAGTTGAAAATTAGGGTTAACACCCGTCCAAACTCAGGCTAAATTAGCATTAGTTTTGGGATATGTAGTGTGGTCCAGGTTAGAACGTGTTCTGGCAGCAACACAGCAGAGACAGGAATCAGTAGAGAAGGTCATATCCCAGCAGTGACTTGGTGGCTGACATCATTGCTGTCCTATTGGCTGAGGAAGACACAGACGGTAAATAATGGGTTAAAATTGGTCCCATAATGCTGCATGCGGTTTGGGGTGGGGTAATCAGGTGCCTGTGTAGACACCCTCCGAGGGATTTTTAGATATTAATAAAAATAAAACATTTTATGACGTGCTGCGTGTATGGAGGATGCTTTTTGCCTAAAGAATGCAAACATTTAATAATCCCAGAAACCTGGATATGCCTTTACAGGGAGTGCAGAATTATTAGGCAAGTTGTATTTTTGAGGATTAATTTTATTATTTAACAACAACCATGTTCTCAATGAACCCAAAAAACTCATTAATATCAAAGCTGAATATTTTTGGAAGTAGTTTTTAGTTTGTTTTTAGTTTTAGCTATTTTAGGGGGATATCTGTATGTGCAGGTGACTATTACTGTGCATAATTATTAGGCAACTTAACAAAAAACAAATATATACCCATTTCAATTATTTATTTTTACCAGTGAAACCAATATAACATCTCAACATTCACAAATATACATTTCTGACATTCAAAAACAAATCAGTGACCAATATAGCCACCTTTCTTTGCAAGGACACTCAAAAGCCTGCCATTTATGGATTCTGTCAGTGTTTTGATCTGTTCACCATCAACATTGCGTGCAGCAGCAACCACAGCCTCCCAGACACTGTTCAGAGAGGTGTACTGTTTTCCCTCCTTGTAAATCTCACATTTGATGATGGACCACAGGTTCTCAATGGGGTTCAGATCAGGTGAACAAGGAGGCAATGTCATTAGATTTTCTTCTTTTATACCCTTTCTTGCCAGCCACGCTGTGGAGTACTTGGACGCGTGTGATGGAGCATTGTCCTGCATGAAAATCATGTTTTTCTTGAAGGATGCAGACTTCTTCCTGTACCACTGCTTGAAGAAGGTGTCTTCCAGGAACTGGCAGTAGGACTGGGAGTTGAGCTTGACTCCATCCTCAACCTGAAAAGGCCCCACAAGCTCATCTTTGATGATACCAGCCCAAACCAGTACTCCACCTCCACCTTGCTGGCGTCTGAGTCGGACTGGAGCTCTCTGCCCTTTACCAATCCAGCCATGGGCCCATCCATCTGGCCCATCAAGACTCACTCTCATTTCATCAGTCCATAAAACCTTAGAAAAATCAGTCTTGAAATATTTCTTGGCCCAGTCTTGACGTTTTAGCTTGTGTGTCTTGTTCAGTGGTGGTCGTCTTTCAGCCTTTCTTACCTTGGCCATGTCTCTGAGTATTGCACACCTTGTGCTTTTGGGCACTCCAGTTATGTTGCAGCTCTGAAATATGGCCAAACTGGTGGCAAGTGGCATCGTGGCAGCTGCACGCTTGACTTTTCTCAGTTCATGGGCAGTTATTTTGCGCCTTGGTTTTTCCACACGCTTCTTGCAACCCTGTTGATTATTTTGAATGAAACGCTTGATTGTTCGATGATCACGCTTCAGAAGCTTTGCAATTTTAAGAGTGCTGCATCCCTCTGCAAGATATCTCACTATTTTTTACTTTTCTGAGCCTGTCAAGTCCTTCTTTTGACCCATTTTGCCAAAGGAAAGGAAGTTGCCTAATAATTATGCACACCTGATATAGGGTGTTGATGTCATTAGACCACACCCCTTCTCATTACAGAGATGCACATCACCTAATATGCTTAATTGGTAGTAGGCTTTCGAGCCTATACAGCTTGGAGTAAGACAACATGCATAAAGAGGATGATGTGGTCAAAATACTCATTTGCCTAATAATTCTGCACTCCCTGTAAGTACAAGGCAAACACAATGCGAAAGAATGGAGGGCCCTGTCTGAGCTTAAAATCAAAAGTATATAGAGCTTTCTCTAAACCACCTAACAAGATTGAAAACTCGTAAAATTATCATTTTTACAGGAGAGTGATAGATGAATTGAACATATTAAGGCTGAAGGTCATAAGCTCCTTTTAAACCGTTTTTCAGTGAGGTTTTGAGGCAGGAGGATAGTCTAGTGAAGCGAGGCAAGGAGTTCCAAAGAATAGGGGCAGCACAAGAAAAATCCTGAAGTCAGGAATGAGAGGAGGACCCCAGAAGTTCATTAGTAAAACTAAGAAGTCGGTTTTGGTGAGTATTTGGAGATGAGAGCAGAAATATATGGGGGGTGCACTGTTGTTGAGGGCTTTTAATTTTTAGGGTTATGATACATTTTATTCTGAAGTCTATGGGAAGCCAGTGGAGTGATTGACATAGAGGAGCTGAGCGTTGCGTTTGAAAGCATAGTCTAGCAGATACGTTTATTATGGGTTGGAGTTAAGAGAGACGGGTTATAGAGAGACCAGCAAGTATAGAGTTGCAGTAGTCAAGGTGTTATACGATGAGAGAGTGGATTAGAATTTTATTTGTGTCTTGTATTAGAGTTTTTCTTCGGTAAAAATTACCAGATTTTGTGATTGTGAGGAAATGAGAGGACAGGATCCAGTAGAACCCCAAGACAAATGGCCTGGGAGGTGGGAGTGATGATGGTGTTGCCAGCAGTGAGAGATATTTGAAGAGTGGAAGCTGTAGTAGAGGGTGGGAAGATTAGGAGCTAAGCTTTAATGAGCATACTTCCAGGAGGATTGCTAGAGAGGCATTTGGCAATTTGAGTGAAAGGAGATGGTGATAGATCTGGTGCTGAGAGGTATATTTGAGTGTCATCTGCATAGAGATGGTACTAAAATGAAAAGCTTTTATTAGGTTACCAAGGGAGGATGTGTAGATGGAGAAAAGAAGGTGGCCTAGAACTGAACCTTGGGGTATGCCAACAGTCAGAGGGCGAGGCGAAGAGGAGGTGCTAGAGAAGGAGACACTAAATGTACAATCTTCTAGGTCTAATGTGAACCATTAGAGAGCAGTGTCATGGATGCCAAGAGAGCAGAACGGATTCAACCATATTTCTCCGGAAATGTAAACGTCCCTCACCCTATGTATCATGTATACTTTCAGGGTCCCGCAGAGGCATCAAAACGTATTTTTATTTCTAAAAAAACGCCAGTATAACTTTTCTTCATATATGTGTTTAATTATATACAGTAAATACATTGTCCCGTGATGAAGAGGCTTGTGTAACTCAATAAAGCTGTTAGATATACCATGTAGGGTCATCCATTATGGTCAGACACATCATGGTCTACTGGAGAAGAAGCTGGCAGCCCACTCCAGTATCTTTGTCCAGAAAACCATATAGATCCGCACAACCAGAAAAACAGAGGGATATGCCTGGTGTGCGCTGTCCACATGGTCACCGAGAGTCGGACGCGACTGAACAAAAAAAAAAAGAAATAGTACGTTTATGTTCACATTTGAATATCTAAAATAAGTTAACAACATTGCCTGCCCAGAATTCTAAGAAAAAGTTATTGCACTGCATTCTGGGAACCTGGGCAGGGACATGCAAATGTGCCCACAAAGGCTTCACTCTTTAATCCAATACCATTTCAAACATAGCTCCTTTTAAGCATATGCCTGCTGTATTGTATAGCTTTAAGCAAAGCCCAGGTTGGATTATGCACCTGCCCACAGACCGCACTGTTTCAGTGTTACTGTCTCTCATCAGCGTGGGGCCGGTTCCTGGCCTGTGGGGTGGTTGTTTTCCACATATAGAATAATTTGATCTCCATCTTTCAGAGGGAGAAACGAACAACCATTGTTAAATGGTTCTGAAATCCCGGATTACTACACAGTATCACGTCATTAGGACTAATTACCTGTATTTTGCCACAAAGTAGCATGCATAATTACAATGAGCAACGGTGTAAATCTTGAACAATTCAGGCCCTTATCTAAAGTATGTATCTTATCTATTATTACTAAGGGTTCTTTTGTTTTGTTCTGTTTTTGCATTTTAAATCCGTGTATTTCCTCTTTTACATGGGATTCCCACACTTATGAAAACATGACTAAAATATTTACACAATTATTACTACACAGACCGGATGTATATATTACACCGCAGGTTATTCGTGTCTGGTATAAATATATAATACAAAAACATCTCCTTATTGACATTTCCTTGCTTTTAAATACTATAATTAAGCGTTACATATCTGTAAATGTCAGAATGCTGCGTGATACAATTGAAACCATTGCCCCAAGGTACCACAAACCCTACAATGTGACACTGACAAAAGCCCACGTGTAAGGGAAGTGCCTATAAAGGGAAAAAATGCTCTTTTATTAAATGGACTGGAGATTTCTGTATTTTCTCCTAAGTGTTTATCATAAACATTGTGAAAGTGGTCATTTAAATATCTTTAAAAGACCACTGCCCTACTTAACATAAACCCGCCTCATATGAGTGATAATTAAAAGTTATTCTTGCAGAAAAATTACATCTAAATTTTATCAGCCATTTATTTTCTAAAGTGGATTATTCCAGATAAATTGTGTTGTATTTTTGTATGTTCCTGAATACTGATTAGCCGCTTTGATGTGCTACTTCGTTGCACTGTTTTGAACACTACAGGGACAGACCTCCAATGCTATTGTTAGAACCCATTCCTCACCCTTATCAAGTACTATGAGCCACAAATTAGCATACCGAGCCACACACGTCTCCACAAAACAATTCTGTATTTCTCAGAATGATTTAGTGCAGAGACAAATGGCTAGTGCAATCTATAGCCAGTTATTTATGAACTCTAAGATGAAACCAACTTCTTTTTGGGACGATAGTATCTCTTTAATCATGTGGGCTTATGCTTTCAATATACAACATGCTTCTACCACCTCTCAGGATTTTTAATAACCAAATTAATTAATTACGGTATATGCTTTCTAGCTAGCACATTTATAACAGTCTATTACAAACCCTTTATTAGTAGTACAATAGGAATAAACACAATAAAATTAAATGGATAAATACGTTGCTGGTCCAGACAAGTAGTAGAATTCACCAGGAAGGAAGTGTTTCTGTTTTTATAGTTCTGTAATAAAGCAAATGTTGTCTTGTGCGGGTTGTAGCTCTGATTAAAGGAAATCTTTTATCATAAAAATAACATTCATCTGTTATTGTGATTACCTTATCCAGCAGTTCATTAATGATTGTGGTTTGACAATTGGAATAATTGTTGTCTTTTAATGACTTGTAAAAATGTTGATGTTGTGAAGCATCATTTTATACCACTCTGGAAATAATGTATAAAGCAGACTTGCCTTTAATGCTTTGTTTACCCAGTTGTTAAAGGATCATCGCAGAGGTTGCATATTATAATCTGCTACTTCAATTGGATTTGGTAAGACACTGGTTCAAAACTGTCCAGCAGAATCGTGCGGTCCCTGTACACCTCTGATAGCAAAAGATGGGCCATACACAGGAACCACACCCAGGAACTTGCTCCAGCAGAATATCAGGAACACCATATAATCCCTTCGAATTAGGATTAAGACACAGAATGACACTTACACCTTGTCTATGTACTAAGTACAGATACCACTGTCATACCTTTATTAATTGGCACATTTTTACAACATTTTCTGGCACACAGGATGGCCAATCACAGTAAGCCCCATCCCTAAATAATAGGCTGCCCCCTGCTTACTGGCAACCCATCTACCTCTGATGAGATCAGGTCTTTAATCTCATCCTGTTGGTTATATTTAGGTCTGCTGAGGGAGTTCTCGCCAGATAACAACATTGTAACATAATAAGCTGGTGCAATAGCCTGCAGAATAGCTAATATGTTTCCCACAACAATTCCTATAACATGAAATATAATACATAAACTAACATACATACAGTATAACAGTATAATCATATTTTAACCATAAGCACTAAGAAATACATAACCATAATAATAATACACAGGGTAACTGGCCAGCCAGACCCAGGCCATAGTGTAAAACAGCCCAGTCAGGCCCTGCTCATGACAACTCTTCCCCCCTTCTTTCTAGTGGAGAGTGGGAAGATATCCTGCCTGATAGCTTTCCAGCTACATGGCTGCTACTTGTTCTCTGAGGTCTAAGCCATGGCACAGTCCCAACAATCTCCAGGGTCCAAGAACCTGGTCCTAGCTGGTAGTGGTAAGTCCTGAGAGTGCAGGAAGCATCCATAGCCCTACCCCCCTTTCTGTGGCTCAATCCTGGGGTTGCACTCAGGGCTTGCCAGGTTAGTCCACCTCTCCAACCCCCTAGTAAAAATCAATCCAAGGGATAAACTTGGTGTGCCCCCCCCCCCCACACACACACCTCCTCCTGTCCAGGGTGAATTCTCCCTCCTTCCAACTGGTGTAGTGACCTGCCTGCAGGACACTTCTAGGGGAAACAGTACATCCAGGCTAGTAGGTCCAGTAAAAACTTGGGAGGGTCCTTCCCCCACAAAACCCTCTCCTTCCAGGCAAGGGAGACCATCTGACCTGCTGATTCTGGGATGGTACAAGGTATCCTTGGTAAAATAGAAGACCCTGACTTCCCCCTTGCCAATGATCCCGGCCAGTGGCCCCTCCTTTCCAGTGATAGAGGCACACAAACTGTCTTTGGGCCGCTTCAGGGGAGTCAATGCAGGGAGGCCAGGTGACAAACCACACTCTAGGGTATCCTCTGTGGAGATCCATGAAAATGGGCCCATCCAGTGGGGAACAAATCTGGGGTCATCCTGGGGCTCCCCTTTCCCAGCCAAGCCAGTACAAACAGATGACTGGTGGTATTTACAACAGTCCATTGGCCTAGGGGACCACAAGTGGTCACCATTCTTCCCCTCCCCATGTCTGCTACTTCCCCTGTCCGGTGTTTGTGTCCTGGGGAATTTAATTGTCTTTCTGGCTTACCCAATTCAAGTGGTCCCCGGGACCTAGCCAGTTCCAGTAACTGCTTATCAGGATTATCCCTATTCCACCCCCAAAAGCCATTATTCTGGGGCATCCCATAAAACAATAGTTCCACTAAGGACTGTACCTACCGCATCTGCCAGTCAGTACTCTTCCTGATGGCCTTGTCTGGGATCTCTACTCCTTGGGGCTGCATTGTGCTTACTGTCTCCCAGCCTCCTTCTTCTGAAACCACCATCTGGGCACAGCTCTCACCTTCTTCTGGATGTTTAGTTCCTGGATCCTTGGGCAAAATCTCCTGGTTCTCTCTATATGATACTGCCTGGCATGTGGATGCAGGCAGTCCTTGAGTACCAGCTGTTACTGCCTGCTGCACAGTTTGAAGAGCAGGGCTGCTTGCCATTTCTGCTCCAGCGTCTGTGGCTGGCTCCTGGACAATTGATATCCAAGGAACCTCCCCACTAAGCCTACAGTCCATTGGTAGGGCCCAATGCTCATTTGGTTCTTCCCTGACTTTAGGAGCTGGTTAGATTTCCACCAGTTCTTCCCCTGGGCCTCGCACTGCTGTGGTTAGTCCCTCTCCCCATGCCTCTAACTGGGAGAGGCTCAGCCCTCTAAACCTAGGGACTAGTTCTTCCTCCTACAGGTCAAGCCACAGCATCAAGGCAGCTTTGCTAATTTCAAAATCCATGTGGCCAGAATTCTCCCCACAGTCCATGGCACCCTCTTCCCAACCTCTTGACAGTTTTTATGGTCCTCTGTGGGCAAGTCCACTGTTGTCCCAAAGTCTAAACAGTTTCTCTCTGACCCAGTTGTGGAAATAATAAGCTCAGTCCCCTTTGTCTCTGGAAGGTGACTCTCCTCCATACCTAACTGGAAGGACTCTTCTCAACTGGGTGGCCAAAACCCCTCTAGGGATGCTTCATCCAGTAGGGTCAGATAGCCTGCTTCCAGTTGGAATTCCTGCCAGATCAATGGCATCAGTGAAAACGCCTTATCCAACCATTGGGCCACTCCCAAAGAGTTACAAGGTCTCTTGAGCACACCCATTGTACACTGTGCAGTGCCCACCCCACAATTCAGAGGGCCATATGCCAGCTCCCAGAGTACCTCCTTCAGTCCACACTAGGGATTCCAATTTCCCCCATCCAGGCTGCATACTGGTCCTCTAAGTCACTTTCCTGCACCACCAGGTCCTCTAGCCATTCAATTAGCTTGTGACCTGGCCATAGTCCCAGAAATGCCATCCATTGGTTTAGAAGCATTGTCTCTTGACAGTCCATTCCAAGGACAAAAAAATGATCTGTCTCCACTGGGGATAAGCATTCCCCATCCACAGGAGCTGGGAAGGGGCCATTGCATACCCCTTTCCTCTCTCACTGTCCCAGGACAGTTCTCTGCTGATTCATGCTTAAATGTGAAAGCATTTCCTCTGGTCTCAGTTCCATCATGTCTTCGTAAATTGCTATCCTTCTGTATTCCACAGAGGTCCCACGACTGCCAGCCAATTGTCATGATCTGCTACTTCAATTGGACTTGGTAAGAACCAAGTTGCAACCCATCCAGCAGAATTGTGTGGTCCTTGTACCCCTCTGATAGCAGAAGATGGATCATACATAGGAACCACGCCCAGGAACTTGCTTCAGCAGACCAGAATATCAGGAACACCATATAATCCCTTAGAATTAGGATTAAGGCACAGAATGACACTTACACCATGTCTATGTAAGTACAGATACCACTGTCATACCTTTATTAATTGGCACATTTTATACAATTTTCTGGCACAGGCTGGCCAATCACAGTAAGCCCCAACCCTAAATAATAGGCTGCCCCCTGCTTACTAGGAAACACTGTACCTCTGATGAGATCAGATCTTTAATCTCATCCTGTTGACTATATTTAGGTGGTCTGAGTGAGTTATCACCAGATAACAACATTGTAACCTGCAGAATAGCTAATATGTTTCCCACAACAATTCCTATAACATGAAACATAATATATAAACCAACATACATACAGTATAACAGTGTAATCATATTTTAACCATAAGCACTAAGAAATACATAACCATAATAACAAACACAGGGTAACCCTGCTAGTCAGGCCTAGGCCATAGTGTCAAAAATTCCAGTCAGGCCCTGTGAATGACATTGCAAATATGATATAATTTAAAATTATAGATAATAACAGTTCATTGATCCAGAAGCAGACTACTTGCATCAGCAAATGCTAGGGTTGCTTTACAGAAATGTAAACTCACTGGTCACATTCTGCTTCCAACTACATATCATGGATGCTTCCAAGGACTAGCAACATTTTTGTCTTTCATTGTACAGTGGTCCTTTTAATTAAACCTTATGCTTATCTCCAACATGCTTAAATGCTTTAACATTGTTTGACACTGGAAGGCTGTTCTAATACTCTATATGCAGTCAGGAGGTCACCATGTTTGCTTGAACCCCTGTTAGGCTTGACTCTGGCTTCTGATACAGGAGGGAGTGGTAGGAGCCCAGCAGTGAGTTCTTGGAGAGGTTACTGGATGTGGCCTAGTTATGTAAGATGTTTGTGATGATATGGGAAAGATTGATCATAAACTGATAGAAAAGGAGAAAACTGATGGCCAAGAAATGGAGGAATCCAAAAGAAAAGCAACAAAACGTGTGAGAGAGTTTTTTTATTTGTGGAGAGAGAGAAGGTTTAAAAAGCAAAGAATAAAAGTTCAGCATCCTAAAGGATTGTTGCAAAGAAAACAAATCAATTTGAAAGATGAAAGTAAAAAGAAAAGGGAGGCTGTATTGGAAAAAGCAGCCATTCGGTAAATTTCCCAACAAAGCCTTCAATCTGAGGGTAGTAAGACCAGCACAGACACTCCTACACTTGCAGGAAGCGAGACCACACAGAGACAGAGTCTGGCAGCACATCCACCCTCATACAAAATGCCTGACAAATTGGGAAAGGCGTATCGTTTCACCCAGTCGTTCCAACTCTGAACCCTTTCAGAGGGCTCAAAAGGGCTCCTGGTGTAGCTTTGCTACATTGCCCTTATTCCTGTTATTTTGAAATGTTTCAAAACCTCCTTCCACATAGAGAATTTCAATAACATGTCCCTAATATACAAAGCCCTCAGCAGCAGTGTAACCCCCTTATAGCAGTGTAGTCACCCCACTTGCCCGCTTCGTACTGCTAATGACCTTCTTATTTTCTCCTCTCACACCTTCAGGACTTTTCTGCTGCCCCTACTCTCTGGGACTCCTCACCTCACTCCACTAGACTATCCTCCTGCCTCAAGACCATCAAAACCTCACAATTTTTTTTTTAATTGTTTAAAGAAACGTATCACCTTCATCCCTAATAAGCACAACACACCCATCACCCTCCTGTACCACATCCAAACTCTTTAGATTGTAAGTTTGTGAATTTTTTAATCTTGTAAGGTGCTTTGGGCGAGCACTATGTACGCTAGATTCTAAGTTCATAGATAACCCCTCTATTTGTTGGCAATCTGTTAAAATGTTTTTTGCCTTGTACTTACAGGTATGGCCCTATGGAATATGTTGTTGCATTACAAATAAAGGATAGTAATAATAGCAGGGTGTTAGTGCCAGTTCTATTAAGAAACCTCATTCTAAACCTGTGGGTAGACCTTTAAGGGCCAAATCACCTTTTATTGGAGGAGGTGCAATAGGAAGCGGTCAGCCCTGCTGCCCATTACTTCCCTGCCATGTAGTGTTGTACTGTGATGTTAATACGAATCATGTTAGTGGCGCCGCAGATTGTGCGCCTTTGACACGGCTAGACAGGCACAGGAAGTTATGCAAATGTAGTTTTTAACTGTAGACAATGCATCAAAGGGTATATGTTACAGTGCTTAACCCTTCTTAACCTCTCTGATTTCCCACAACAATCACATAACTGGATAACAAGATAGGTTGTTAACCTATTTCTTCAGTTAAATTCTTTAAGAAGCTCATTGTCTGAACCGCAGTCAGCTCCAGATCTTGTTTTTGCTGACTGTATAGAGCTCCTCCATCTTTGGCAGGAAAGTGTATAGCCAATCTAATTTATATATTGTCCCTCTGGTGATGTCCATGTGTAGAGTTGTGTCGGAGGCTGTTGGACGAGGGTGTATGCTACAACCAGACAGAATTCTACTAATCTCTGACCTGATTCATTTTTTAATCCAAGACCAAATTTGCCAATTATTCCCTAATTTACCATTCAAATCTCCTATGATGATAGTAACATTGTTTCTTGGTGTTATATAGAAGATATTCAGCATCCATGATTGGAGCATAGACTTTGAATCACTGTGATATTAAATGACTTGCCTTGAATTCAAAGTGAAATCATTCTGTCATTTATCGCGTTATAACCGAGCATTGCTTCAGCCACCCTTTGATTCACTATGACTTTGACTCTACTCCATTTCTCCTGCAGGATACTTGACCACAGTAGAAGATCTGGTGGTTGTCTGATCTGAAATGTCCCATTCTAGTCCATTTGAGTTCACTAATTACCTTGATATTAATGTTTAACCTTGTCATTTAATTCTTGACCACATCTAGTTTGCCATGGTTCATGGTTCTAACATTCCAGGTTACTATGATGAATTGGTCAGCAGTGGACTTTCCTTTCCCCTCCAGACACATCTCAGCTGGGTGTCCTGTCAGCTTTGACCCAACGTCTTTATTAGATCTAGTGTTACTTTTCGTTGCCCTCTTCTTGCCCCAGTAATGTGATGGGCACCTTTTCACCAGAGAGGCTCATCTTCTGATGCTATACCGATGTCTCTAGTTGTGCTTGTCCTTAAGTCTATCTTGGCAAAGATACTGGAGTTCCCGTTCCTTCTCCAGTGGACTGTAATTTGTCTGACCACTCTGATATGACCTGCCCATCTTGAGCGACCTTACTTGATATAGCTCACAGCTTCTTTGAAGTACACAAGCCCCTTCACCACGACAAGGTAACAATTCAGAAGGGACTTTGTTTGATAACTGGATACAAATGAAATTGAAACCACACCCCTTCAACCTCACTGGCCCAGAAGCAGCAAGTTGCATCAAAGGATGCAACCATAGCTCTCCAGAAATGTAAATGACTCACACAACTCCCATATATGTGTCATGGATCCCTCCGGGGTCTTGCAGAGACATCAAAATGTATATTTTTCTTATTCAAAACCAGCTTTATGACTTTTTTCCCGCTTAGTTATGCTCTTGGTCTGCTCAAAGTTTTTTATTTTTTTTAAATGTTATTAACAATACTGCACCCAGCTCTATTTCTCATCCGATCTGATGTACCCACGCTCCTCTAACCTCTGCCCTACACATTTGTTGCGCTTTTCATCACATATATTCATAGTAAAAGTATAGGGCACTCCATGTTGTACATAACCATAGACAGACATAACAACTTAAGTAAAAAAACAAACAATTCTGCTCTGCTGATCTGTGGTACACACCCATGTCTACATATTCTGTTTATTACACACAAAACTATGTGACATTTTCAATAATCCACCCAGAGATGCTATTTATACTTTTGTCCGCAACCAAGCGAATCTGAGAAGGTAGCAGAAAACAAAAAATAAGCTGACACTTTAGAACCCTAGTGGGTGAAAAAAGGTTTCCTACCTCAACGGACTCCATGTAAATATAAAATATATTCCATTGTTTAATAAAAACACACACAATTCCAAGTAAAAAGAAGGGCAGAGAATTTTTTAATACCTGACGCGTTTCACACCTGTTGGTACTAGAATCAACAGAAACAAATATAACGCCGAAATTCCTAAACGCAATGGTATTTTTGTACGTTGCTTTAGGCTCCGTTAAGTCATCTTGTTACTAAGCTAAAATAGTATCAAAAATGTAAATTGTATATTTCTTTGTACTTTTCCTATACTCAAGCATGGCAATTTCACATTACAGTATTGTAAGGGTGCACCCTGCAAACATTAAAGATCACTAGTAGTAAGGATCACTAGAAATTGATCCTACATATCCCAATATGATTGATCAAGCTTAATAGATATAAAAGGGAAAAAAATAAAATATATCTAATGTTTTTTTTTTGTCATTCAGCATTCTATGTGTTGGTAAGAAAAATGGAACTTAAAATGTCAGCTTCCACTCTCTGCAGACATGGAAGAGTAACTGGGAAGAAAGACAATTTTCAAAACTTTTACATAGATAGATAATCTTCTCTAAGAACACTCTTTAATATTTTTTTTACATTGATAGATATACATGTTTTATATGAAAGAAACTAATGTTAAGGTGGAACTTGTCCTTTAACTTTTGAATTTGTTTTCCTTTTTTATCAGATATTTATGCCTAACTAGTAATACTATAACCACATTGGTTTCAGCAATATATTTAATCTACTACAGCACAATGAGCAAGGGGTAATCCTGCGTACCCTATTACACTATCACATAGGGAGTAGGACTGGAAAGTATTGTCTCCATTTTTGCTGTTTCTCCTGTTCAGGGTAGAATTGCCTGGTATTTCGGGGCTGGATCACTCTAGTGAGCGGGACCAGACTGATATACTTCAGGATATTTCTCCCTGGATCTTGAATTTACTGTGGACCTTTTTGCATCACACAGCACAGAATTCCAAGTGTCAGTGAGAAAAGTGGAACACATTGTTTATGTTAATGGTGGCTCTTGGAGCAGTAACAGGCAAACTAAACCAGCACCGTAAAGTTTACATAGATAGCTACTTGTATCTAGGTATAGTGTCCATACAGTTGAGGTTTGTGTGTTCATTTAATTCTTGCTGTTGTTCACTCATTCAGTTGTGTCTGACTCTCCATGACCCTATGGACCATAGCACACCAGTGTCTAAGGTTTTCATGGCAAATATACTGCCAGTTGCCAGTTCCTTCTCCAGTCGACCTTTGTCTGACCTCTCTGATATGACTTGCCCATCTTGGGTGACCCTATATGGTTTAGCTCACAGCTTCATTGAGGTACACAAGCGCCTTCACCACAACAAGGTAGAGATCCAGAAGGAGATTTTAATTAGTATTGAAATCAGTATTCAAAGAATAACGTCAATGTATTATTTACAGTAAATCTTACATGAGAAGCTTCGCGTTTCAGACTCCAGCAGATAAGCTGCTCTTCATACCCTATCATGTCCAGTGGGGTTGTCCGGATATAAGTATTTATCTGTTGTCTTGATAACATTCTATACTTTTCTACTTCGCACCATTAAAGGGACATGGAAAGTGCCCTGATTTTAAAATTAAAATAACTTTAAAATATAAAAAAGTATTTATTTGTGAATCTAAACATACTTATTAACAAGTGTTTAAAAAGCTATGTGTTTATTTGCATATCTAAACATCATTTAAAAGCATTTTTTACTCACTGAAACCTTCCAAATGGTCCCAATAAAGATCCACCCGTTGTAGCGCATGCACACAGTGTTTCTATTGGTGCTAGACATACTAGCCAATCACAGACTGCTGTTGAGAAACAGTCTGTGATTGGCTCATACGTTTAGTATCAATAGAAACACTTTGTGTGCATGAGCTGCTGGGGCAGAATTTTGTAGGGACTGCTTGGAAGGTTTCAGTGAGTAAAAAATGCTTTTAAATGATGTTTAGATATGTAAACACATAGGAACCTTCCATATCCCTTTAAGAAAACAACTAAAGCCTCATGGGCAGATCCTCTTTTACTTCCTGCACCCTGTTGTAGAGTAGTGACAGGTCAGAGGCTAATTTCAAGTGTAATATTTTATGCGATATTGAGCTTTTTTCTCCAAATATTGATTTTATTCCTAAATAAATTAAACTTTATTGTAGCAGCAATTGAACTAGGTGGGACTTGCCCTTTAAGACACATACATATGTGAATCATCCCTGGGAGGTATAATGACGTTGGCAAGTCATCCTTCCGCATTCGGTTTTGGTCAGCTGGTCATCTGTGCAGTCATTAGCTATTCATGCGTGTAATAGTGTGGTGTGTTATAGTACTGATTAATGACACAAGACTGGAGAATTTCCCATGACAGGTCTCATCATGTAGACACATAACAATGTAATATATTGATACTAAAAGAACCATTTATGCAAGACTGTCCTAAATGAAAAAAAGTTATTTGATGGCTGATAAGAACCATAAAGCCCATCTATACTTCCCATCATATCTATATAAAAGATTATCTTAATTAGACTTCAGGATAGCCTTATACTTATCCCGGACATGCCCAGTGATGGGTTGTAAAAATGCTTTGAGACCCCTCTGTTGCTTACTCACTCAGTTCCCTTCCCTAAGAAAACTTCTCCAAGACCCTTTCCTATAGCTACTCACTCCCAAGACCCCTTTCCATAGCGGTGGTCCTTCCCATAACTCCTGAGTGTGTGAAGCACACATATATACACATATATTAACTATCTCTACATAGCGGCCAGTTCCTCTCAACATCCACCTCCACACAGCACTCATCCGTCTTAGCATCCATCCCCACACAGCACCAAGCTCACATAACTCATCCCCCTCTGCTCTGCTGTCATCCAGCCTTTGCTCTCTCTCTCACCACTTCCCTGATACACATCCCCAGCATGCTAAACTGCTCCACACTGCCACCACTTGGAGCTTCAGAAAAATGCACTACAGTGGAGGGCCCTGGTATTGTACCACCTGCACCACTGTTCGCTCTGACCCTGTTCTGTCATATACCCCTCTCTTGCGTCTGTCTAGCAAGCAGCCCAAAAACTGATGGCTAGTTTAATAACTTGGGACACTATATATACATTTAATAGTAAATAAATAATATATTTGTGTTCATGTTTGGACGTCTAAAAAAAATAAGTTCACAAATATATCTTTGCTCAGAATTCCAAGAAATACAGTATTGCACTGAATTCTGGGAGCCAATACTACTTTATACATGGCTTCTTTTAGCATATGCCTGCTGTGAAATACAAGTATCAAGTTTAGAATAGAATTAATTATGCACAAGTTTATATATACATTGGATATAAAAAGTCTACACACCCCTGTTAAAATGTCAAGTTGCTGTGCTTTAAAAAAATGAAACTAATACTTTGTTGAAGCACCTTTTGATTTTATTACAGCACTCAGTATTTTTAGGGATGAGTCTATCAGCATGGCACATTTTGACTTGGCAAGATTTGCCCACTCTTCTTTGCAAAAACACTCCAAATCTGTCAGATTGCGAGGGCATCTCCTGGGCACAGCCCTCTTCAGATCACCCCACAGATTTTCAATCGGATTCAGGTCTGGGCTCTGGCTGGGCCATTCCAAAACTTTAATCTTGTTCTGGTGAAGCCATTCCTTTGTTGATTTGGATGTATGCTTTGGGTCGTTGTCATGCTGAAAGATAAAGTTCCTCTTCATGTTCAGCTTTCTAGCAGAAGCCAGAAGGTTTTGTGCCAATATTGACTGGTATTTGGAACTGTTCATAATTCCCTCTATCTTAACTAAGGCCCCAGTTCCAGCTGAAGAAAAACAGCCCAGAGCATGATGCTGCCACCACCATGCTTCACTGTGGGTATGGTGTTCTTTTGGTGATGTGCAGTGTTGTTTTTGCACCAAACATATCTTTTGGAATTATGGCCAAAAAGTTCAACCTTGGTTTCATCAGACCATAACGCCTTTTCCCACATGCTTTTGGGAGACTTCAGATGTGTTTTTGCAAAATGTAGCCTGGCTTGGATGTTTTTCTTCGTAAGAAAAGGCTTTCATCTTGCCACTCTACCCCATAGTCCAGACATATGAAGAATATGGGAGATTGTTGTCACATGTACCACACAGCCAGTACTTGATATTCCTGCAGATCCTTTAATGTTGCTGTATGCCTCTTGGTAGACTCCCAGACCAGTTTTCTTCTCGTCTTTTAATCAATTTTGGAGGGAGCTCCAGCTCTTGGTAATGTCACTGTTGTGCCATATTTTCTCCACTTGATGATGACTTCCATGGTAGATCTAATGCCTTGGAAATTCTTTTGTACCCTTATCCTGACTGATACCTTTTAACAATGAGATCCCTCTGATGCTTTGGAAGCTCTCTGTGGACCATGGCTTTTGCTGTGGGATGCGACTAAAAAAATTTCAGGAAAGACCAACTAGAGCAGCTGAACTTTATTTGGGGTTAATCAGAGGCACTTTAAATGATGGCAGGTTTATGCTGACTCCTATTTAACACGATTTGGAATGTGATTGCTTAATTCTGAACACAGCTACATCCCCAGTTATAAGAGGGTGTGCAGACTTATGCAACCACATTACTTTTATTTTTTATTTTTCTTCCCTCCACCTAAAATATTTCAGTTTGTTTTTCAATTGAGTTGTACAGTTTATAGGTCACATTAAAGATGAAAAAAGTTCTGAAATGATTTATCTTTGTCTCATTTTTTTACAGCACAGAAACCTGACATTTTAACAGGGGTGTGTAGACTTTTTATATCCACTGTATATATATATATATATATATATATATATATATATATATATATATATATTGTGGTAGATTGGTAGCCTGTTACCTTATAAATTAACTGCCAGGAATTCAGGTATTCTTTTAATATTTTATTAAAAGTCCAATATTTGCACCAAAATAATACACAGTTCTTTTCAATATATTCATCTGTAGAAAAGGGGAGCATTCGGCCCGGCCGTCTCTCCCAACTGCTCCAACCTCCAGGGACCCTTTAAATACTCTTTTGAAAAAACTCTGTCACACATGCAGTTAAAAGGAGTTAATGTCCACAGTCTCTCAACAGGAAAACTACGTTCTCTCAACAGGAAAACTGCTTTCTCTCAGCAGACTGACTTGTCTTGTAGGGGTTGCTTTGCTCCTACAGACAGCTCTGGAAACCAATGCTCCTTTGCACTCCAGACTGACTCTCCTTGCAGACAAACAATCTTTACTCTCACTCCAAAAGCCACACCCCTTGGTTCTGTCTGTAGCGCTTTTAAATCATCCTGACGAGGATCAGGTGCACTGGCTTGATTGAGCTGCAGTCCCAAATAACCATTGCTTATCACGCCTGGATATATAGCTCTGCTCAATCTCAGGCTTATATACACTCCTTGCTTGACTCTGTTACAATATATATACCCTTCCAACCTCTTCAGGGATAGCTCCATGGACCCTATCCCCTATTGGGGTCTATAAAGAAAAAATATACCTGAAAATATATATTACCTTTTGGCGCCTTCCTATGATCATTGATGTTGAGGTTCCTCACTCTTCAGCCCTGGAAACGCAGGCTATCCATGTTGACAGAAGAATCCATCCTCTTCTTGCTTGATATAAGCCATTGTTCCTCATCTTTGGCCTGTAAAAATGGGACTCTGCCTAAAAAAACCTACAACAGTATAAAAAAAAGTTCACCTAATGGAGCTCCTCCTCATTCAGACTAATGTTTTTTTGACTGCATTGTCTCCCTAAATAATATTTTTGCAGACTCAATCTGATTCAGAATTAAGTATTTGAATTACTCCCGCTCCATGTCTGATTCATTAAAAGTCTAGCCAACCAGATTGCAAGGATTGAAATCAACTGTGGTAGAGGTTATAAATTGTCTGTGCCATGAGGACCTAGTCATAGCTTAGTATACCACGGTGGTCCGTTGAGACTCCCACGGTACAGGGGTTAATATTACGTACCATGGGGGTCCTTGGAATAGGAGGCCTATATCTGCAGCTTTGTTTCATTGCTTGTCTGATTTTTAAATATATGATATAATAGCTGTCAATGTATTTTCTTCTTCTATTGCTGTCATCAAATTTCCATTAAGTATTCACACAACTCATGCATTTTTTGTACATAAATGTGTATCTTTTTTTTTAGTGTGGAACATCTTCACTGAAGAGGTACTACAGGGAAATAAATGTGCATTTTGTTCTCACTTTCAAAGTATTAAATTTATAAGGAAGATGTTATAAATGGCTGCAAAACTTTGACCCCGATAAAGTGCACAATTAGGAGGCATCTATGATGCTTTGGTGCATAGGTGTAGTAGCCAAAGAACATCTGGGGGGAATACCGCATATCGTATAAAAATACCACACACCTGCTTATTTACACATAAACACACACATTGAAAAATCTGGGGCGATTTGTCCCCCTCGTTCCCCTCCAGTTCCTACACCCATGCTTTGGTGAAGGCTGTTTTTTTTCAAGAGATTGCATTCCTTGTTGAATGTCTAAAAGATCCACTTATATAAAAAAAAATCCCTCCCCTTCTTCCTTTCTCCGCACCTATTCCACCTTAGTAGATTATACACACCCCTCATGCTCCAAGTGATGACCTACTGCTTTTGTTTGGCTTGATAAGAACCTAGTTCAAACCTAATTAGTAGGACTGGCTGGTTTGTTGTATATCCCTGATAGCAGGAACAGAACCAACCCAGCTTACATCCACCAAAGAAGCCCAGCGGACCATAGAAACCAGTAGAGTCACCCAGCAAAGTTTACTGACTGTACCAGAGTCCAATGCAGGTGCAGCAGCAATAATCCCAGTGATAAGGATTATTATTCCCTCAGAATGAAAAACACATATAAATTATGTAGTTTAGACTGACAACTAGTTTATTGATGGTGGTACAACATATTTATGCATAACTCA
Organism: Discoglossus pictus; assembly: GCA_027410445.1. Classification (NCBI taxonomy): domain Eukaryota; kingdom Metazoa; phylum Chordata; class Amphibia; order Anura; family Alytidae; genus Discoglossus; species Discoglossus pictus. The sequence continues at coordinate 383,572,485 of CM050167.1, forward strand.
GTCCAATCATGTTCAATCACCAGCCCAGTTCCACCAATCTCCTCCAGCCACTAACCTGACCCTGTGGGGAGGCCTGTCCATCAGTTTATGTCACCCCCTAATCACCCCCTTGATCCTGGTGCTTAACTGAACACCCAAGCTAATTAGACCTTTAATCCAGGCTTTCCAGACTGTATCCAAACAGATCAGGAATGAAGACACTCTGTCTGCTGGTGTAAGTGAACCTCCATATGCCCCACTACTTTTAGATATACATCCCTTATGTTATTTACAACAATAACCATTAATCCCAGCTTCCTTTCCCATTCACACCTAAGTGTCCTCTATCCCCTGGTGTCAGCCAGCTCTTCCAACAATGCACTGGATCCCCTACTATCAAACACCTCATAACTGGTGACCCCTCTTCCACAGGGATGCTGGTAATACACTTTATTAAATTCCCTTGTGAAAATGCATTTCAATACCAAACATGACTGGTTACCACCATGACATCAATAAATTCACATCTGATTAACCCAACAGTCCCCCGGACATTACACCCCACATTATTAAGACATTTTTAACACATACAGAATGAAACCTTTTATACACAGTGTTCAAAAACTACAATTTTCTCTAATAATGCCCTTGTGCTCATGACTTACACAACTGCTGGTGCTGTTAGTTTGTTGACTGATATTGGGGCCTGGGGTGGGGGACTCATCTGAACTCCACAAGCAATCCTGTTATGTGGGACTCTAACACACTTGGTTGCTAATATCAATGGCTATTACAATGGACATGAGACTTGTTTTAAGGACTGTGACATGTTGTTTTTATGTGTAATGTGGGCCACAATAATGAACGTTGTAGTTACTATATGATGTGAGATGCCCCATTTGTTGAGAATATGTGATGTGCTAAAATATTGAGTCCAGGAATGCAATTCCCAGATGTTAGTCTACCCCCTCCCTAGTCCCTTATGTGTGATCAAAGTACAGCCACAGTCAGCTGAAGTGACCTAACAAGATGAACCCTTCCAGGCCCTTATCTGGAAGGGGGTTTGATAACCCAAGTAACGGGGTAGGGAGGTCACAGTAAAAAAACAGACCCTGGATAGTTTATTGCTTCCCCCAGGTTTATTAATGCATCTGACCATGAACATCATCCTAACCCAGTAATAGTATCCTGTGCAGTACTTGTGTCGTCTTGTGCAGCACTCATGTCGTCCTGTGCAGTACTTATGCCATCCTGTGCAGTACTTATGACATCCTGTGCAGTACTTATGCCATCCTGTTCAGTACTTGTGCTGTCCTGTGCAGTACTCGTACCGTCATGCTTAACGACAAAATATTTATTCATAGGGACGAAGTTCATTCCTATGTGCCAGGTGATTACAGCTCTTGGTATGTGGAATATTTAACGTACAGCACAGGGAACTCATGCACTTTATGACTGTATTTACACAGAGTCAAATTACTGTGCTTGAAAATATTTGTTTAGTATTTTAGTGAGTGATAGAAATTGGCTCATAGTCCTGGAAACTGTATCACACGGGAGGGTTTTTATTGCTGTCATAAATCACACATTAGTATTGGGATCTGATTCATGGGTCTGACATCTGATATATTATTAACATAAAGTGACAAAGCAAAAGTGACAAAGCAACAATACCCGGCAATTTCCCAGATTAAAAGTACACATATAAATAAACATAATTATATTGGTAGTTATTAAAGCATTTGGGTGGAAGTTTTAGATAACTGAGCTTGGATGTTGGATATTTTAAAGGAACTCTGTCACCCCAACAGAAAGCTGATTTCATTTGAAAGAGCTTTAAAAACTGGCTATACATTGTAATAGCAGTTTTTCTCTACAGTGAACCATTTCTGAAATATTTAGAATTGGTTTTGAGGTTCCTGTATGCTAAAGTGTGGCTTAGAGTGATGGATATGGGTGGGAGCGGGGTCTAATAATGTTGCAGGTCTTTATTATGGCCACTACATAGAAAGACAAGCAGACTTTTCATCCTAATTAGCAAATTGAAGCAGCTAATTAATATACATGATCCTCTCATTTGCATATAAATGCAGCATGGAATCTCCCAGGATTGATTCAAATTAGAAAAAAATTAATAACACAACATATAGCCAGTTTTTCATGCATTATCTATTATAATGGGGGTGATAAAGCATAGGAGCATGCCTTGTTGGAATATAATAGCCATAATGCCCTCCTTCCTTACCACCGCTCGTGTGAGAGAAAATTAATCAAATAAGATAAAGTCATCTAATTTATGCTTAGATAATTGAGCGTGAAACTAAGGTATTTTAAGCCTAAATTACATGAAAATCACATATATAGTTGTGAGCATGCGAGCTGTTGCTAATGCTTGCGGGCTCGCGCAGCGAGAGAAAAAATGGCCGCCGAAAAGACCGAAAACGAGGCTACAGCAGTCTAAAGATGCAAAACACCACCAAACACCTACGGATTTCCCGAAAAAGACCTACGAGATTCGAAAACAAGGACGCAACACAATAAATACACACAACAAACATATAAAAAGTTTACCCACAGCAAGGTGGTGCACCCAGGACCTCTGCAAGTGAAGTTACACCTCGATTTAAGTACAAATTTCGGAGTTTAGACAACCGAAAATCACCTAAGCGAGAGAAAAAAATGGCCGCCGAACAAAACGAAAACGAGGCTAAAGGACCCTAAACACGCAAAACACCACCATAAACACATAAAACACCACCAAACAACTACGGATATTCCGAAAAAGTCAGACGACATCCAAAACGAAGGACGCTAAATCAGCCACAGCCGCATACCACATATTAGACGCCATTTTAGAACAATAACTTATACAATGCGGAAGTACACAGCTACGCTAACAGATTTGCCTCGCGCACGCACACTATTACACTGCACACATTCATCACACTTACACAGCAGCTCCACAGCACTAATGCTGCAGCAACATCAAAACAGATTGCCAGCTCTTCAACACAATGCTTCCTGCATATATTACTTCAAAATAGGTAAAGTATATTACTTTATTAATCTATTATTTATTTTATTATTATACACCAAACAGCATTAGCTCACTTACAATTTCATTGCCGTCTTTTTTTGACGGGCAATTCGCTAGTCTAATATATTTATAAAATGTTCATGCTTATTTGTCTAACACTTCCACTCTAGTTATAAATTGCAGATCTTTAATATATTATTGCTTGTAAGCAAATATAGGTTTCAGGTGCTGCTAAGGAGCATAAAAGCTAGCTGAAAGCTAAAAAAATAACATAGATAAAATAGAAACTTTAAATAACAACTTTAATGCCCTAATAAGAAGGCTGTCTTAATTATGCATTGATCATTAATACAATTTATATTTAATGATTTAAAAAAGCAACATTCAATATTATATTTACTTTCAAAGATTAGATTATCAACCGTCTCTACCTTGATGAAGTCATTAAGATGTCTAGCTGAGAGACACGGGTCAAGGTTCTAAAGGGTTTCTAAACACAATCTTATTAGATAAGAAGGTAATAATAATTCATAGGATGCCGTCACGAAGCTTGTTGTTTAGTGTTTTTGCGGCTTCTAGCATACAACATGTCATTGTCTGCTTGTTGTCTAAACAGCACGACACTGGTATTGTGATTTCCCTCCTCTATGTGAGTGTCATTAGATCACCAAATGCAGTGTTGCAGGTCACAAGTATTCAAGATGGCAGCCTGCAGGAGATAATACAGGAAGAAAGTGTGAGTGAGGTTCTAGAAGTTAATATGTGGGTCTCTTAGAGAGTACATTTTATGTGAAAATTACATTGACGAGGATGAAATTAATTGAATAGACCTGATCTCTTTAGAAGCTGACTGCAACCATGAAATTGAAAGACGTTTGGTTCTGGGGAGGAAAGCTATGGCAAGTCTGCATATGGTGGTAAAAATTAAAGTTATTACAGTATCAACAAATAAACTCTGCCCCCAGGAAAGGAAGCAGGGCCAACATATTTTGTATGTATATGTGTAATACAGCATGCATAAGCTTAAAGGAAGCCATGTTTGATAATGGCTATGGATTGAAGAGTGAGGAATTTGTCGGCACATCCCAGCTCAGCTTCCCAGAATGCAGTGTAATAACTGTTTTTCTTGGAATTCTGAGCTGGAAGCAGGTTTTTAACTTGTTTTAGACATTCAAATGTGAACATAGATGTACTATTTATATATATATATATATATATATATATATATATATATATATATATATATATTATGGATCAAAGCTTTCATGGGAAGCACATACTGCTCCATAGCCCGTAGCTCTAGTGGCCAAATGTGGTAATGAATAGCTTATTTTTTTTATTTTTTGTGTGTCCCCTATTCTCCCCCAGTTCCTATGCCCCTGTTCCCAGTAGTAACATACGGATGTGAGAGCTGGACCATAAAGAAGGCTGAATGTAGGAGAATTTACTCCTTTGAATTGTGGTGTTGGAGAAAACTGCTTAAATATGCACAAATATTTTGGCCATATCATGAGAAGACAGGATTTCCTAGAGAAGACTTTCATGCTGGGAAAGATTGAACGCACAACAAGAAGGGGACGACAGAGACGGAGATGGATAGATGAGGTCATTGAAGCAATGAACATGAACTTGATGGAACTCAGAGGGGCAGTGACTGACAGATGTGACTGGCGTGCTATTGTCCATAAGGTCATGGAGAGTCAGACACAATTGTCAAATAAACAACAACAAAAATTAAACATTTTTATAAAAAATTAAAAGTTTTGCTTAAAGATTCTTTTTAAATTAAAGGGTAATTTAAGTGCAATAATATCCCTATACGTAGACTTATAAAACATTGGAATACGAACAGTACTAATATGTTCTTTTGTGTTCATGAGACACAAGCAACCTTTTGTAAACATTATAATAATTTAATTGACTTCTACACACTGGGTTAATTGTTTAATTTTGCGTAAATGGTTACGTAGAGACCTAAATCGAGGGTGTGTTTGCCAATAAAGTTTCCTTTCACCTTTATTCTATGACTGAAGATTTTAGCCAGCGTCTTATACATATCTGAGAGGCACTTATTACAAACAAAGTCAAAACATTGCTGTAATTTTAATTGTGTTTGTCTATCTTTACTTTTATTTGAGAGTCGTGTTCTAGGACCCAAATTACAAAGTAAATAAACCAACTGGTTTCTTTATTAAAGGAACACTGAAGTCAGCATACAAGTTTGGCATCATTAGATTTAAGTTGGAAAAACCATGAAAATAGTATAGCTTGTATAGTCCTTGAAGCCCTCCTTCAAGAAACTGCATAGATAATGGGTTCAGTCTGTGACTGGCCCACTGACTGTATTCGATATATTTTTTTTTTAATAGTTTTATTGTGAGAAAAAAGGTTATTTCACAACAGGGTAAATTTTTGGGAAAGCAACACCCCGAATAAACAACACAAATCAAATAACAAAACAAACATATTGCATTGATTGAGTTATTATAACCTGCCCTAAACATATTTTCCTCAGACCTTTCTGAGTGAGTTTTTTGTTTTATTTTTTAAATGATCTATGTTCACTCATGGTATTTCCAATAGGATCTTTAGTATTAACCCAAAAAAAACATAAAACAGAGGGGAACCCCAAAAATAAATAAAAAGGGGGGACCGGTAGGGGGAGGGGACTGTTTCTTGATTGCATTCCATGCGCTTTGCTTATCATACAGAAGCTTGTTGCAGTGGGTAAAAGCATCATCTTTATAACTTTAGGTTATGAGTTGGAATCTCCCTTCTACACTTTTTTTTTCTTTCACATCAATATATTTTATTTACTGCATATACTCGAGTATAAGCCAAGTTTTTCAGCCCTTTTTTTAAGGCTGAAAAAGGACCCCTCGGTCCTTATACTCGAGTCACCCTGTGTCTCTCCACCCCCGTGTCTCTCCCCCCCCCCCTCTCCCTCCCCTGTGTCTCTTTCACCCACTCACCTTCGTGTCTCCTTCCTTCCCCCTCCCTTATCATCCTCCTCATTCTCAACCCCCTCCTCAACCCCCCTCCTCATCCTCAACCCCCCTCCTCATCCTCAACCCCCCTCCTCAACCTCAAGCCCCCTCCTCATCCTTCCTCCTCAACCCCCCTCCTCACTTTATCCCTCTCTAATTACCTCCCCCTCTCCCTTTCCCCTCACTTACCTTCCATCAGCAGCTGCTCCTCCGCGCGTCTTCCGGCAGTGACGGTGTTACTGTAACTATCAAACTATTTACCTAAAAATTAAGAGAACATTGCAGTTCCCTCTACTCCTGCTATGATCCATCTCCAATATAAAATGGAAGTCCACACCTCCCCTATTACTCCTTGGAACAATCTTCTATGCTCATTCTTTCCTTATGCTCTATATGTACTTTTGTCCTATATCCCCACATCTGCAGCTTCTACTCTACATTTTCTTTCTCTACACTTGCCTTTTGCATCTTCACCACTTCCTTTCCACTTTCTCATCTTCCCCTCCACCTACTCTCTTTCTACAACTTCTCTTTGCCTCCTGACTTAATACAAGTTCCCTCTCCACCTCCTCTCCTAATGTACTTTTCCCATTCTACCTCTTCATTTTCAACTCTTGGCCATCCTCCTTTTTTATTGCCTCCTACCCCTCTACCCATATTCTGAATATATGCCTCTTTCCCTATAATTATTGTTACTCTTTAGACGTTCCTGTCTGATTTAAGGGATTTACGGGAAAGAGAGAGTTTTGGGAAAGGAATTGGATTAGATTGGCTCTAACTAAGTAGAGATGTTGTTGTTCAGTCGTGTCCAACTGTCCGTGACACAGGCACGCCAGGCACCTATTATGTCTTTGTCCAGCATTTTCTAAAGTGATATTTGCAAAGTAAACTGTGTACAATTAGCCAATTCTAAAGATATAGACCGATTCTAATGTAAGTAGAAATACAAGTTTAGATACAATACAATACCACAAACGGGTCAGCAGGTAGTTTGATGCAACAGAGCTGAGGTTCTTATTCATAAGAGCTCCCAATCTAGAAGGTAAGAGTGGGATGTGGGACAGGAGGGTGACAGAGGTAAGATGGCAGTAATCAAGGCAGTTGGCTGATGCACATGGAGTAGTAGATTATGTGTGCAGTTGTGCATGTTAAGGCTGAAGGTCATAAACTTCTTTAAACATATACATTTATAGTGAGTTTTTGAACATTATGAGGAGTTAGGGGCAGCTTGAAAAAAATCCTGAGAGTTGAGGAAAGAAGAAGGTCATTAGCAGAGTGAAGAGGGTGCTGTGGGGAATATTTTGAGACAAGGCAGAGATGGGGAGGCCAGCAAGGAGTCAGTTGGAGGAGAGATATAATGCGAGAATGGATTAGAATTGTAGTGTGTCTTGAGTAAGATTGTGACGTATTTTGGAGATGTGCTTTAGGGGACAAGATTGTGTAATTGATTTTATATGGGGAAGGAAGGTGAGGCCAGGGTCCAATAGATCCCCAGGAGATTGGGCCTGGGAGGTGGGAATGACTATGGGATTGTCAGCGGTGAGAGATATTTGAGATGTGGAAGATGAAGTAGAAGATTGGAAGATTAAGAGCTCAGTCTTTGAAATGTTGAGTTTGAGCAGAGGGATGAACATCCAGGAGGATATGTTAGAGAGGCAGTTGGCAATTCGTACTAGAAGGGAGGGGGGTTGATCTTGTGCTGAGAGGTAGGTTTTGGTGTCATCTGCATAGAGATGGTACTGAAATCCAAAAGATTTAATTAGGGTACCAGGGGAGGTGTAGATGGAGAGGAGGAGAGGGCCAAGGTCTGAACCTTGGAGTACGCCAACAGTGGACTGTTGGCCCAGACTGGAGGGGATCAAGAAGAGATTTGGAAGAAAAGAATTTGGTTAGGCGGTTTTCGACAAGTTGCTCAAATAGTTCTTAAGCCAAGGGAAATAGAGACATAGGGCAATAGTTAGATACAGAAGCTGGAATAGTTTTGGATTTGCTTTTTTGTGACAGTGCTACCGAGATACTAAACAGGAGACAAGGGGAATGGAATATTTTACTAAATGTATGACAGATATTTCCGATCATATTTTTAAGCCTTAAAAGGCACATGTCACTCTAAAATGTTTGTTCATGTACTAAAAAAGAGCATGTTCTGACCAGGGTAAAAGTTTGCAGACATAAACACTTCAAAGACGTAGCGGTTCTACCAGAAATCTTGTAAGTTTACTAGACTTCTGATCATTCACATTCAATGCAAATTATTTGAATGTACAAAACATGTAAAAAATATAATAATAATATGATAATAACATAATATACACTGTGTTGTTTCTTCAGGTGTATCCTTTGAAATCATAGCATTATCGTTTAATAAAAGGATAAAACCGCTCCACCATGAGACTTCCTTTGTCCCCTTTGATGTAGAAAGAACTGGTTCTTAGAGCTGGTCCTGGAGAAACCAAATCACACAATGTTTTCTTAAAACTTGACACGGAATTCAGTTATATTGTTAGGGTGTATATATATATTTTGATAAGGAATTCAATAACAGGAAGTAACAAAGCTGACAACAAAATGTCCATTTTACAACACTATACTGATACTGACTCACTGATAGAAGCTAATATTCTAAGATGGAATAAAAATTCCATAAGAAGTAGAAAAATGACCCCGCTAAACTATAACTTCTTATATATAGGCACTATTGCAGTGTTTTTTTTTTTTCATTTTTATTCAGTTTACTCATTTTATTCCTCAATATTTTTGTAAAACCAGCTGTATTGTGACCTACCTGAGTGGAGCTCATGGGCAACTGGTAGTCGGTGGACCACAGTTGGAAAACCTGTGATCCAAAAGACCAAACCTGTTTGATTGAAGTAAACTCTTTAGATTAGTCAGCCCTGCTTGATTTAAGGGTTTATGGGAAAGAGAGAGTTTTAGGGTGGGAATTAGATTAGATTGGCTCTAACAAGGTAAAGATTTTGTTGTTTAGTCATGTCCGACTGTCCGTGACCCAGGCACGCCAGGCACATATTATGTCTCTGGTTGTGCTCATCCATCATGTTTTTTTAGCAATGATACTGGAGTGGGTTGCCAGTTCCTTCTCCAGTGGACCACAATTTGTCTGACCTCTCTGCTATAACCTGACTATCTCGGGTGACCTTACATGGTATAGCTCATACCTTCACTGAGTTACACTAGCACCTACACCACGACAAGGTAGCAATCCAGAAGGGGAGGTAGAAATAGATAGATGAAAAAATTTGATCTTCAACCCAACAGCCCTTTCTCTTCCTTTTTCTGTATGTAATACATTGTAATTATAATTACCTTTTTTTTATTGAAATATAGCAAATATAGCCGATTTGTGATGTGGACTAGTTTACACAGACCGAGAAATCTTATTCTGCTTCCTGTGAAAATAGACATAATATCGGTTTATTGCATATACTGTAGTTGTGTTATAGTTATATAGTCTGATAAAGAGTTCTAGTTTATGGTGAATAATCCATTTATTTGATCTTGTGACATAACAAAACAACTATTACAGGCACATTGCCCTTTCACGCAGTGGATATACCAGTATTACCAGGGAAAACTGTTGGCCAGCAGATCTACTAGTATTCCATGGAACAGACCAGTCTGATCCAATTATTTAACTACCTTTCATGGAGCAGATCAGTCTCCCCCAAAGGTCCTATCAATGGAGCAGAGTAAACTCACAAAATGGATGAAGCAGTCTTCCATGGAACATGTCAATGTCACACGTATTTTCATGAATTTCATCCAATGGATTTTCCAGTGGTCCAAGGAGCAGGTGAATCTCCCCATTGGATTTCCCATTTACATAAAAAATCTACTCTTGTGAGTTTTGTTTTCTCCTTATAAATTGCATTCCATTTCTTGGCCCAGAGGGTGGTATTGGTGGTTCCATGGACTGTGACACGTTCTTACTTTGTTGGACTATTAATTGATTGTTTCCTAGGAGCCACAACTTAAAAATAGTCCCCAATTACCAAGTCTATGAGTAAGTATATATGAAAAGCATCAGACAGTCCTTGTTAGCTGCTGACTGAAGGGGTAAAATCCCTGTTCTATTGCATGTCAGCAGGCATTACCCAAATAAGGAGTCAAAACAAGTAGTGTCAATCAAGTTTCTATTATTACAAGCTTGGAGACCATGGCAATAGTCTTACATGAAAATGCAGTGGTCAGCCTTGTTACCTTTGCATAAAATGATTATACCCTTGGTTTGGACAAGGAAATAGGGTTGCTCTACATACTAGCATGTACCCACAGGACTGCTCAGGACCAATAAGACATGGCTTTGTAGTTTCTGGCACTATCTTCAAAAAACAAGTTAGTGAAAAAACATCTTATGAAACTGAGTACCCAATTCATGCTAAGCAATTCAAAATGGATGCAATGATATGCATGAAAATATATTTTCTCTACACTGACATCCTTTTTGTTATTTTGGTCCTGTGCTGTCTTTAATTGTCTTTTTAAATACATTTTTGGCTTTTATTTGGAGTCTCTTGTTGATGTTGAGTACTGTCCAATTTCTGATGCTTGTACTTAATAATTGGGATTACTTGGTCTTGCACCTGGACCGAAATGGGGTTATGTGCCACTTATTGTGCTCCAGGGATAAGCAGGAGTTCCTGGCAGCTATCTATCTTGCTTTGGATATTTCCACACCAAATAGCCCAATCCCTATGACCCAGCCTACTACAACATAAAGGGCTTTTTCATCAAGAAGCATAAAGCATGGCAGGAAGACACGAAGAGCAATAGACCTTCTCATCCAATGGATTTGCCTGTCTTCTTAGAACAGACCAGTCTGATCCAACAGATTTACCATGGTCTTTCACGTAGCACACCAATCTTGCCCAATGCTTTTACATGTCTTTACAGTACTGAGAAGCTTTCAAAATGAACTTACTGCATGGAGACACATTCCAGCATTTTATATTATAGACATCTTTCCCTTACTTCTTTTTTTTGTCTGTTTGCTAGGGCAAGGTAGGGGGCGAGAACGGTAGGTGGGGGTAAAATAATGCTGGGTGTGTTTAGGGGTTTAGAATGGAAAAAAAATGAAAATTAAGGGCAAAGGGGAAGAAAATTGGTATAAATATATAAGAGACCAGAACATTTATACAGTTATAGTATAATTATACTAAGTCTATACTAAGAAAATATCATAAAATACTCATTTAGGGGAACACTTATCTGGTCAATCTTAAAGAATTTCACCAATTCCAGCTTTAGAATGTAACCAATGTCTTTCAGATGCTGTTGCTGTCGAGGTACAAGGAGATATGGGTAATAGTGCTGTGTGGAGAATTTGGCCTACTCTACTTGAGATCTAGAGTAGGTGAAGCAAATACTTAATTGTGTCTGCTTGGAAAATCCTCCTCCGCATCTTTCCAGCTATGGTCTCGAGCAGCAATGGGGTTATTTCTGGACCCATTAATGAAAGGTGGACCATTACAGAATCCCTTTATAAAAGCATACACAAAATATGGGTCTACAACCGATTCTATTTCCCACAATACTGAATTACAGACTTAAAGTGATAAGCAAAGAAACATTTTAAGTTTTAAAACGTGTCAATAGGAATTCAAAAGGTCAATTAAATTCTTTATAGATCTTACCAGATAATCAGTAGATCATTCACTGGCCTTCTTCTGCATTAATCTAATTTTACAAAAATGACTGGAAGGTAATGAAGTCTCTTAGATCAAAGGACGAGTCCCAGCATTGATGAAAGCAGATGAAAAGACTCATTTTCTGTTTTATTACTAATGTCATTTAATGACTGATAATGACTTGATGACCCTTTTGTAGTGTAATTATTTCATATATGATTTATGAAGCATCCAGTAAAATTAGTAAAAACAGCAATATTGGGATGGAACTGTTGGTGGTACTGATCACCAGTATGTGGATAAAGTCGGGATACCACACATCCATATAAATATCCTTCATCAGGTCTTTTTTTCAAATGTAGGGTAAAATGTCCAGGGCCCACTACTTACATGGGCCCTCATTCAATTGCAATTTGGCCAATTGAATAGGGCCCTAAATAAGCACATAACATATATTTTTTAAATAAGTTTTTGGTTAGTAAGCATCTATCCAAAAGCAAGATTTTCACTAACTAAAAACTTCTTTAAAAAAAATAGGCTATGTGCATATTTAGGGCCCTATTCAATTGGCCAAATCGCAATTGAATGAGGGCCATGGACTTCCACAACCATGGACCTTATTCAATTGAGAAATTATAACTTACTGGAGCCCGTAATGTAGGTCGTAAACTAATTTGCTATTCAATTTGCTTCTTTTTGCGAGCGGCCTACTGTCTACAGGTTACGGGCTGAAAATCTCTGTGGTTGTTACAACACTAACTTACACCACATCTAAGCCTTTGAACTTTCACATCTGTAAGATTGCTAAAAACGCGAATCGTTATTCAATTGCTACAATTCGGCAAGGTAACAGATGGGACCCGGAAAGGGGTTAAAGACATGTCTGTAGCACTGTAAATGCAAATAAAAATCTGTAAATGATGGGGAAAGGGATGAAAGACATTATAATTAATTGCACAACAGTCTCAAGCTCGCAAATCGGCTATCAAAAATCATTGATTTTTATGTTTAATTTTGGGGTGATATTGATCTCGGGAATCAATGACTTAATACATATCAGGCCACCCATATGGACTAGAATAGTATTGGCATTCACTTTTATTATTTAGTATTTTGCGGGTTTGCGAGTCTGATCGCATATCAGTCCTCTAAACACTAATTGGTTGACATGGAGCCTCCATATACTGCCATAATGATGATAGTCTTGTTTTCTATTGGCTGTTTCTAAATCAGTAGTTACGGCCTTGCTTAATTGATCATGTTCACGCTCTGAAATGCTACATGAGTGCATGGTTTGCAGTTTCGGCTTAAGGCCCGTAACTTGCAGCCTTGTTCAATTGAATAGCTCCGTAATTGTAGCAGTTCAAGCCTGATTTTATCTATATTTACTTAATCAATAATGAATTAATTAGTTCTTGAATAAATTAATATACTTTACCTCTTTGTAATTAATATATCCAGCAATCAATAGCCTGAAGAGCTAACAATTTGTTTATATTTTCTGTCAGCATTCAATGTACAGTTTGAGTGTTGGTGCCCTGATGATAAAGTGTAATGAATGTCCCAACTGTGCATTAGAAATTAGTTGTGTGCGCAAGGTAAATCCGTTGGTGTAGTTGTGTATGCGCCATTGTAGATTTGTAATGTTATTAATGTGTTACGCGCCTTGCGAGCATTTTACGTCATTTGTAATAGTGTATTTTATATTTCGTTCATTCCTGTGTGAAAGTGCTACGCGTTTGTCAGTGTTTTGTGCGGTCCGGAGTCGTGTAGCCTCGTTTTAATTTTTCTCAGCAGCCATTTTTTTCTCACTTAGGCGATTTTCGTGTGTTAAAAGTCGTCAAAATCGCCTTACATTCGCGTTCCACCTCACTCCCAGACGTCCTGGCTGTTCCCCCGTTTTGTGAGTGATGTTTTTTTGCATTCATTTGTATTTTACTTGTGTTTTTTGTGTTTTTTTGATGTTCGCGGTTCGGCCGCTAACCTCGTATTTTTGCTATGTCGTATTTTATTTTTTCAAATTCCCGCGTCTCGTAAATTTTTTTTTATAAGTCCCGCGTTTGTCAAGTGCTTGTAGGCTAATGTGAATGCTTGTTTACTAAGTTTTTGGTGACTAAGTCCCGCGTGTTTCATTGCCTTCACTGCTCGCCTTGCTTTGCAAAATCGTGACGACGTCTTGTAGTTTCACAATTATAATATGTGATATATATATATATATATATATATATATATGTATATATATATATTATATATATATTAATGAGCTAAATGATGTTGTAGAAAATGGCTTTCCCACAATATCTAATGCACAAACTAGGAATTAGCCCCACACTGATGATATCCCCACACTGTGGGTAGGTCTCCTAACTTGTGCATAACCATCCTATGATAAGAGGTCACACCACTCTGAAGCCATGCAGGGTTTGGCCTGGTCAAACTTGGATATATATATATGTATATATAAATATCGACACACATGTGAATGTATAAATTATGTATATACAGTATATAGATATATATATATATATATATATATATATATATACACACACATATACACACATATACATATATACATTCACATATAATATTATGATCTGTGTTCACATATACAGATATATTAGCCCCAGGTCCTGATTGAATACATCCAAGGGTACTGAGGGAACTGGGCTCTGAAATAGTCAAACCAGCGTATCTAATTTATCTCTACAAGATGATTGGAGAAAAGCAGAGGTGATACCTATATTCAAGAAGGGAGCAAGAATAAATCTGGGGAATTATTGACCAGTAAACCTCACTTCTGTAGTGGGAAAGCTTTTGGAAGGGTTAATAGGGGATAATATACAAGAATATGTCTATTTGTACAGGATTATAAGTAGGAGTCAACATGGATTTATGAGGGATAGGTCATGTCAAACAAATCTAATTAGTTTATATGAAGAGGTTAGTAGGAACTCGGATCAAGGCAACTCAGTGAATGTAGTCATTTTGGATTTTGCAAAGGATTTTGATACAGTGCCACATGGAAGACTATTGAGCAAACTAAGGGATACAGGAATTGCGGTAAATATCTGCTCATGGATTGAATGCTGGCTAAAAGACAAGAAGCAAAGGGACGTTGTAAATGGAACATACTCAGATTAGACTAATGTGGTAAGTGGGGTTCCTCAGGGTTCAGTATTAGGTCCTCTCCTTTTTAACATATTTATTAATCACTTAGAAGTAGGATTGGAAAATATTGTTTCCATTTTTGCTGATGACAGTAAATTGTGCAAGGTAATTAAATCAGATAATGATGTACTTTCCCTCCAAAGGAATTTGCATAAATTAGAGAAATGGGCGACTAAATGGCAGATGAGATTTAATATGAATAAATGTAAAGTTATGCAACTGGGAAGGAAAAATAGTCATGCAATTTATAATCTTAATGGAGCAAATCTCTGGGTATCAGATATTGAAAGGGATTTGGGAGTACTTGTGCTCAATGCCAAGAAACATCTGCAAAGGCAAATAAAATATTAGCATGCATTAAGAAGAGTATAGAAACAAGGATGCAAATATAATTCTGTCACTATACAAATCCCTAGTACGCCCTCATTTGGAATACGGAGTACAGTTTTGGGCACCACTTCATAAAAAGGATATTTTAGAGCTGGAAAAAGTACAGAGAAGGGCAACAAAACTAATAAAGGGAATGAATGGGCTAAGTTATGAAGAAAGACTAAACAAATTACACTTATTCTCTAGAAAAAAAGCATCTAAGAGGGGATATGATTACCTTATATAAATATATCCAGGGTCAATACAAGGCTTTGTCAAGTGAACTTTTTGTGCCAAGAGGTTTTCAACTGACAAGAGGACATCCTTTGAGATTAGAAGTAAAAAGATTTCTCCTTAAAGAAAGAAAAGGGTTCTTTACAGTAAGGGTGGTTAATCTGTGGAATTCTCTACCAAAGGAGGTGGTTACAGCGGATTCGATAGATAACTTTAAAAAGGGATTGGATATATTCTTAAATAAAAAGGGAATTCAGTGTTATCCTGTATAATTAGAGAGAGAGTATTGATCCAGGGAGGAGTCCGATCGCCAGTTTCTGGGGTCAGGAGGGAATTTTTCTGTTTGCCTTCCTCTTGATCAATTATCAATTAACAATTAATCTGCATATTGTAGATCTGGGGAGATCTAAAAAGGTTGAACGTGATGGACTAAAAGTATTTTTCAAACTCAATTACTATGTAACTATGTAATACATTTTAATAGATGTATTTACTTCAGTGTCACAATTTAACTTAACAATACTATCTACCACTAAAGGCAGACTATAATGGTAATAAATATAACATATAAGTAACAGATAAGACAAAACATATAGTGTGCCTCATCTACATAGCAACAAGTAGGTCACCAACGTTCTCTGCATTTCAATCATTTGTCTAGCAGGGAAACATTAATGGGCTAGAAGTTTATAAATAAAATGCTCTAACTGTAGAATAAATATACTTGTTAAATATATATCAAGAACAATTTGAATTTCCTCCAAGACAAATATAGCAATGTGTACTTTTATCCAATATTAGTATTACTTCAGTTATTACTCTTTACAATTAGTATGAAAGGTTGGTCAACTCTTAGTTGTACATCTTATTACTCATTCAGTAAATATAAGTGATTAGTTGTAATGTAGTTTCCTGTGAAAGTATGTGACCTTAGAGTGGGTGTTCCTGAAAGTGAAAGTCAAGTGGTTTGCCTGTTATCTAAGAGATGAGTTGATTAGCTCTATAAATAGTTCATAAAGAGACTGGTATCTCATTTGCAATAATTTAGTTAATAAATAAGTATAATAGAAACTTAATGTCTACAAGTTATTTATAAAAAGTGATTAGCAGTTGCACAATGTAGAAGACCTTAAAGGGTCCAGTGGGAGTATCCAGGAAATGGCACATAAAATAGAAAGGTAGAATATTCATTAAAAAAATCATTACCATAAGTACACATAGACACATTATCCACTTTATTCTATTCTTGGCCATCTGGTTCCCTCTTGAGCAAGCGTGATTAATAGACTGTGATGCTTTATTGAGCTACCAGATTGCTCGGGATAGGTCATAAGCTGCTGTCCCCTCATCCAAATCTCATTCACGAAGACCCCAACTGTCACTGCCGCTGTATGCTACATAATGTTCATGCCAATGTGTTGTCACATATAGTATATGTAAGAATGCAGTAGAGGTCTTATAGAAAGGGGGTGAAGACCCTGACTTGGACCCTGGCCCACCTATTGACTAATAAGATGGGAGGCAGTCAAAGAGCAACAGAGGGTACACTGTGCCCCAATTTTCAGATATTTACCAGGTAATGCTAGTAATTAGTACATAGGCTGATGAGAAAATATTGATCCTCACGTGTTTCTTGTATTTTACGCAATCAAAGCCGTTATATATACACCTCACTTTAATAAGCATAAAGTACATTGAGTGAATGTAATCCAGTGCATGGTGATATTTATAACTATTGTGTATGTCTGTTTATACCTGGTGTTATGTCTGGTATGTATAGTATGTCTGGTGGTTATGCCTGGTGTGTATGCCTAGTGTGTATATTTTTGGGATATGTCTGTTGGTTATGCCTGATACATTTGCCTGGTGGGTATGCCTTATGTTTATGTCTGGTGTGTATGTCTGGTGTGTATGTCTGATATTTATTCCTTTGTGTGTCTGATGATTATGCCTGCTGTTCATGCCTGGTGTGTATATATTTTGGATATGTATGTTGGTTATGCCTGGTGTGTCTTTCTGGTGTTTCTGATTGATATTTATTTCTTGTGTGTGAGTCTGTTGGTTATGCCTGGTGTGTGTGTGTATCTAGTGTTCATGTCTGATGGTATGTCTGGTGTGTGTTTGTTGATTATGCCTGGTGTTCGTGACTGATATTTATGCCTGGTGTGTATGTCTGGCGTGTATGTCCAATGTGTATGCCTGGTGTGTATATGCTTTGGTTATGTCTGTTGTTTATGCCTGGTGTGTCTGGTGCTTTATGCCTAATATTTATGCCTGGTTTAAATGTCTGTTGCTTATGCCTGCTGTTTATACCAGATGTGGACAAGATGGATGTTTACAATATCCCATAGAAATAATTTATAAAATGTAAGTAATTAAATTATATTATATTGAAATGTACGGTAATCAAATTATATTCAAAGGCTTTTACTGTACTATGCTGCATTTCAAAATGTACTCACATTACAGCATTTCTTTTTAAGCCTGATTACTAACCATAATCTAAACACTAACCATGAATCTAACATTCAATCTTAAAGAGACTCTGTCACCTCAAAATTAAATTGTTATTTTTAAGTTATTCTTAAATAGTATTAAAAACTAGCTATACATTGTGCTCACCATTTGACTTTAGTGTGAATCAGTCCAATATAATCAGTCCAATGTAATCATATGCAAATTAGTGGCTCATAAATACAATGCATTTACAACTCTAACCATAAATGCATCAATGATTCAAGAAAGTAGACAAGAACCTACTTTTGTCGTGCCTTTGGACTGGTGTAAAGACTGATAAAGAGGCCGTATTTTTTTAATAAAAACAAATTGAAAATATTTTATATGAGGGAGGTGGGAGAGAGAGGGTGCACCACTTCCTAGTATAGATCAGTCAAAACATTAAATGTGTCACAAACACACAATAAACCACTTATGTGGTATTTTCATTCACATGTGAAAACCTCATACAAGAGGTAAGTAAATCTCGCATGGATTCTTGCGCGATATATGAAATTGCTGAGTGTTCTTTCTTATCTATAGATGCTCACATTCTTTGTGTACTTATTCTTGATCCAACTTGTTGTAATCCAGATATTTACAATTGTGTCAGTCACAATCACTCTGTATCAATATGATCAGAGACAATGCATAGCCAATGATGACTGAGAATGGTAAGTGATATTTGGAAGAAGTCTTTCTTTGATAAAACAATTTCTGTATATCACATCTAAAAACTTGAATGAATTATCAAACGCGTTTCGCGATCCTATGCAGCTTTATCAATTATCAATTTGTCTGAAATGCTTTCAATTTCTTGTTTGCTGGCAATACCGCAATTTGCGTTCCTGGTGTCAGGATCGTTCCTGAAAATATTTTATGTTGCAAATAACGACTTGATAAAGGTTTATCTTCACATCTTATGAATTCATTGAGAGAAGGCCTTTGTTGTTTTGTTTGTTTTTAGCAGATGGAAATTTTACATTTGTATGCACAGGAAATTCTTCAAATAAAAAATAGCATCAATAAATGAACACCATCACCACAATATCTGCAGGGCTTCAATGTGAATAGTGTAATAAAAAGTTACTGATTTTGTTATGTGCCAGAATCTGACGTTGATATCCAAATATTATTAGAGGTCAGAATTCTCAAATACTCTTTTTATATAAATGTTTAAACTAGGTGAGGTATTTAATTGTATCCTCCTAAAGGTAATTGTCAAATAAAATGTACACTTCACTTACATATAAGAGACCTTCAGCGTAATACATTATCATCTTTCGTCCTGTTCTCATGAGAGGTGCCATCTTACACAGCTGTGACCTAAGACTATACACAGGGGGAGGGGCTTCACACTACTATTATCTCATGTTTCTTAGACACACAGCATGTCACTTTTTTAGCAGCAAGAGCAAGGTATAATGTTTCGCATATGCAGGTGTGGTCTTAGGCTTTGAAACATGGCATCCTACATGAGAGGCAACAGGAAGAAAGGTGATTATTCAAGAAGGAAAAATATGTTAACCTTGGGGTTCTTTAGAAGTGAAATATACATTTTATATGAGGATAAATAAATAACTACACTACAAAATACACCTCTGCTGAAATAAAATCTAAGAGCAAATTGTATACCATATATCAAATAATTCATGAAAGCTTGGAGTTATATTATTGCAAACGCACTGACCCAGATCTGCAAACAAGTGCAGTGTGAGGCTTATGAGGGTCATGTGAATTCACTAAAAGGAGCAATTTGCATAATCTCTCATCTCCAAATTTGGTATAAAAATGGGAGTTTGAAATTAATTGCAGCAGAGTAAATGCAATACACTAGGGCTACACTGTTATTCTGCTTTGGATGCCATAAAGCAATTTATTGCTATGTGCGGGAACCTGAATGATGATGTGATGAGGAAGGATGAGGAAGGGGAGTTTATTTCATAAACTGAAAGACAGAAATTAGGTTCTGTGGGATAATATGTCAACTGACACAGAAATTGCCACCCCAAATTAATGCCTCCCTAGGTCTGGGACTGTTAGGCCTAGGCTAAATGACACTATGGATTTTCCACCACTGGCTCTAACCTACATGCTGTGATGGAGTCTAGATAGGGATTGAAATGGGTTACTATTAAAACATTTTGACTTAAAAGGTAGAAAACATAATGATTATTAAATGTTTATGTTACACAATTCAACTCTGACATAAACTGTAATGAGTTTAGTCGGGAAAATATGTTTTTCATACATATCAAGTAGTAGTTTCTGTTTATTATGATATCTGCTGATAAGGATGATGGAAATCAGTGCTACTCTATGATAAAATTAATTATATCTTCTTTATCCTTTCTTAACCCAAGATCTCCTTCCATACTACAATATGTAATGGCTGATAATGGACTTTCTGTTTGCAACATAAAGAGATTATGCGGTATCATTTCTTATCTTTTCTTGAACTAGAATTTATTTTCACTTGGCACAACTCAAGGTCAGTTGAAGAAAACTATGTTAATTACTTTATTTCAGTTTTACACTTTAATGAAAAACATCTGTTCTGGATTCCATCAAACTACTACCATCTCTGGGGCTTGCCTGTCAATATTCAGGAAACAGATAGATTTAATTTGCAACCTATGACTGAAAAGATCTTGGATCCCAGGAAAATAATATCTGTCATTGCCTCATCTATTTGCCAGGATTTGAGATTGCTGTATGCCATGATCTTCGTCTTTTTAAAACCGAGCAGCAGGAAAGCTTTTACTCTCATCAATAGGCTCTTTTGTTCCTCCTCACTTTAAGTTATCAGAGTAGTATCATCAACGTATCTGAGGTTGTTGATATTTCTTCCAGCAATATTGATTCCGGCTTTGGATTCATCCAGTCCAGCCTTACGCATGATGTACTCTGCATAAAAGTTGACTAAATAATGTGGCATTATTCACTTGAGATCTTGAACAATTTAGTTGTTCCAGCTTCGGTTCTGACCGTGGCATCTTGATCCACATACAGATTCTTCAGGAGGAGGATGAGATTATCTGGTGCTCCATCTCTCAAAGACCATGCCAAATTTTGTTGTGATCCAGACAGTCAAATGCTTTAAAATAGTCTATGTCCCCACATTAACCCCTTGATGCAGCTGTCCATAGGGACCCCCGCAGCCCCCCACCTTAACCCCTTGCAGCAGGGGTCCCAGATTGGCAACGATCAGGACCCCGCTGCATTTAAAAAATTTAAATCTCCCACTTTGCGGGTCCTTAAAGGACCTGCGCTAAAAAATATTAACCCCTGCCGCAGGGGGTACTATAAGTACTCCCCCAGCCAACTAAAATTAACCCCATCACTCATGGGGCTCCATACAGAGCAACACAAGCACTTAATTAACCCTGTCACTGATGGGAGTCAATACAGACCCCCATAAGCCCTTAATTAACCATATAACTCATGAGGCTCTATACAGAGCCCCATGAGCACTTAATTAACTCTATAACTATATGAGACTATAATTACCCCCCTCAGTCCAATAGGGGGTTATATAGACCCCTATAGGACACTATTAACCCCTAGGTTAACCCTACAAGTGCCTTTAGGATCCTCCAGGACTCTCATGACAAAGTCTAAGCACTACACTACACTATTAACCCTAACTATACCCCATTAACCCATACTAAACCCTATCTAACCCTAAGTGGGCAAATCTAACCCTTACTGGGCCAATCTAACCCTAATTGGGCCTATTTAAACCTATCTGAACCTAGTAACCCTAACTGGCCTATTTAACCCCATCTAGCCCTATTTAATCCCATCACTTATGAAGACCCTCATAGGTCAATTAGAAGCCTATTATTAACCCAAGAAGTGCCATGAGGGTCCTACCTTCATGACACTAAGTACAAACACTACACTACACTACCCCCCCCAATAAACCACTAAATCTAAACTAACCCCCCTCTACCCTAACCTATGAACCCCATACCTACCTAACACTACTTACCTAACCCCCTATTAAACCCCACACCCTACTAATTACACAAAATAAAAAATCCTAAGGTACATAAAAAAAACACCTAAGGTACACAAAACAAAAACGGATATTACAAACCCCCCTCACTACAAAAAAAAACATCACAACCTCCCCCCCCCCGCCACTACATAAAATAAAAAAATAATTACGCACCTGCAAAGGAAAAGGCAAACACAAATATCAATAACATTACAGTGATAAATACATTATAAATATACACCTAACTACAATACATTTCCTGGTATCTAGACATCACCCCCTATCTATACCTAACCTCTAATCTAACATCACCCCCTATCTTTACAACACCCCCTAAATCTAAGCTAAAATAGAATAAATAAAACTTTATCTTTGCCACTCACACCCCCTAGGAAAAAAGAAACATCAGATTATTAAAAAATTAAACATTACATAGATTAAATAAATAGTACAAATACAGTTTTAAATTTACCTTTCCAGCATGTCCCCGTCCATCTTCTTCTGTTCTCCGGCTCGGCCCCTGGGATAAAGATACATCACATTAGTATAACACATACATCAATCACAACAAATAAATAAAATATAAACATTATAAATTGAAAACGAACCTGTCCGCGATGTCTCCGGCCTTCTGCTCTTCTGCCCCGGCTGGGCCCTTGATAAATCTGCGCTCTAAAAAGATTTTTGCTTTTAAACTACTGGAGCTCTGCACTCACTGAGCTCCCCAACGCTAATGAGGTCTCCAGAGCCTCTAACGGTATGAAATTGGCAATGGTGCCTTCCGATTGGCTGAAAAAGCTGTCAATCACATTTCAGCCAATCAGATGGCGCCAAGGTGTGAGCCAATCAGGATGCGATACACCCCTATATCCCATTCTGATTGGCTAAAGGAACTGTCAATCTTTTTTAAACAAATCAGAAGGCACTATTGCTTTCAGCCAATCACAATGGGATACATCCCCACGGGGTGATTGGCTGAAGGCATCTGTGCCTTCTGATTGGCTGCAGTTATAGGATTAATTAAGGGTTTATGGGGGTCTGTATTGACCCCCATGAGTGACAGGGTTAATTAAGGGCTCATGGGGATTTTTGAGCCCTTAATTAATATGAGTGACAGGGTTAATTAAGGGCTTATGGGGGTCTGTATTGACCCCCATGAGTGACAGGGTTAATTTAAGGATATGGGGGTCTCCATTGACCCCCATGAGTGACAGGGTTAATTAAGGGCTCATGAGGCTCTGTATGGAGCCCCATAAGTTATAGGGTTACTTGAAGTGCTCATGGGGCTCTGTCTAGAGCCCCATGAGTGATGGGGTTAAATTTAGTTGCCTGAGGGGTTACTTATAATACACCCTGCGGCTGGTGTTAATATTTTTTAGCGTGGGTCCGTTCAGGACCTTTACAGTCCTTTAAATACCCGTAAGGCTGGAAATGTGAGTTTGTAAATGCAGCGGGTCACGATCAGTGCCCTATGGACCCCTGCAGCAAGGGGTTAATGTGGGGACACTTTAGGGGTCCTGATGGGGACCCCCAGCATAGAGGGGGGTTAATTTTAGGTGCCGTGGCCGGGATTAACTAATAGTGTGCCGCGGGCCCTTTAAGGAGCCGCGGCGTGAATTTTAATCTTTTAAATGCAGCGCGGGCCTGATCTATGCCGATTGGGGAACCCTTGCTGCAAGGGGTTAATTTGGAGGGGCTGCGGGGGACTCCATTGACCCCTGCAGAAAGTGGTTAATATGTGGTCACTTTGGGGGTCCGATGGGGACCCCAAGCATAGAGGAGGGTTTATTTTAAGGTGCTGGGGGGGTACTTGGAGTACCCCCCAAGGCAGGGCTTGTATGTAGGACTGCCGCGGAGGTCCCGTTCAGGACCCTCGCAGCAATTGATGAGGTAGGTGATCCTTTGAGATCATCTCGCAGGCTGTCACTCCTCATGTACATTTTCTCCGTGTTGACACGGACGGCCGTGCTGCGTAGCTCATACGTTGCTCGCAGCAGGGATAATTTAATAGCGTCATAACTTTTCAAAATTTGCAGCACGTAGGGCTTAAGTACAAACCTTAAATACAAAAGATGTTGATATCTTGTGCCTCTTCCTCTGCGGAACCCGGCTTGCACATCAGGTAATTTAGTCCATAAATTGTTGGAGCCTAACTTGTAGAATCTTAAGCAGTACCTTGTTAGCATGTAAAATGAGTGCAATCACATATAATAGTTGTCAAACTGCGAGACGTCGTCACTCTTTACGTGGTGCGTACGAGTTAGTCGATGATCGCCACAGGCACTCATCACTTGCGAGGCGAGCCGTTAATGCACAACACTTAGTAGATGATCGAGTTTGGCACTCATTGCTGCGTGCCTCGAGAAACGGGTCGAGCCGTTAACGCGCAGCACTTAGGCGATGAGCGAGCCTTAACGGCA
Source organism: Discoglossus pictus (assembly GCA_027410445.1). Taxonomy (NCBI): domain Eukaryota; kingdom Metazoa; phylum Chordata; class Amphibia; order Anura; family Alytidae; genus Discoglossus; species Discoglossus pictus. The sequence goes on from CM050167.1 coordinate 383,596,826, forward strand.
CTAAAACTCGCAGCACAAAGGCGAAGCGACGAGAGCAGTGAAGGCAATGAAACACACGGGACTTACCAACCAAACACTTAGTAAACGCAGGATCGCCTTAGCCTCCAAGCACTTGACAAACGCGGGACTTCGTAAAAAAAATTATGAGACGGGGGACTTTGAAAATAAAAATACGAGGCGCGAGACGTTGAAAAAAAAAAATACGAGATAGCAAAAATACGAGGTTAACAACCGAACCGCAAAAATCCAAAAAACACAAAGAAAATACAAAAAATACAACAAAAACATCACCCACAGCACGGGGGAACAGCCAGGACCTCTGGGAGTGAGGTGGAACGCGAATTTAAGCCGATTTCGACGACTTTCGACACTCAAAAATCGCCTAAGCGAGAAAAAAAATGGCCGCCAAAAATAATAAAAACGAGGCTACATTACCCCGGACACTGCCAAGCGCATAGCACTTTTACACAGGAACGTACGAACCACAAAATACACTATTACAAATGACAGAAATTGCTCGCGAGCCGCGTAACACATTAATGACATTATGGTTGGTTTACACAAATAAACCAACGGCTTTCCCTCGCGCACAAAGCCTATTTATAATGCACAGTTGCGACATTCATTACACTTTATCATCAGGGCACCAACACCCAACTGTACATTGTATGGTGCCGGAAAATATAAACAGATTGTTAGTTCTTCAGGCTATTGATTGCTGGATATATTAATTACAAATAGGTAAAGCATATTCATTTATAAAAAGAACTAATGAATTCATTATTAATTAACTAAATATAGATAAATATATATATATCTTTAGGATGAGTGATGAACATGCTTAGAGGACCAAAAGTAGACGAGAGGAGAGGCTCGCCATGAGCGCCGAAGGTCCTCGGAGTACAAAAAGGTTTCCATTGTGTGTCAAACAGCATTCCCATGGCTTCAAATTTTATTGCCTTGTCATTTTTGACAGGCAAATTGCTAGTTGTTCTATAAATTGAACACGCCTTTGGCACTGCCTTTTTTCAGATTGGAATATAGACTGACCTTTTCCAATTTATTTGCCACTGTTGAGGTTCCCAAATTTGTTGGCATAAGGCAAGTAACACTTTCACAGCATCATTTTGTAGGATTTTGAATAAGCAGAGAACTCCTTTAATTCCCCTGAGCTCACAAGAAAACTACTTTTCCCTTACAGCACTTCACTACAGCACTTCACTTCAAGATTTTCCTCCATCAAAGTTGTCATTGCAAATAGGTTTCTAAAAATGACTACATAGGCCCTCATTCAATTGTGATTTGGCCAATTGAATAGGGCTCTAAATAAGCACATAGCATATTTTTTTTAAAGAAGTTTTTAGTTAGTGAAAACCTTGCTTTTGGATAGATGCTTACTAGCTAAAAACTTCTTTAAAAAATATATGTTATGTCCTTATTTAGAGCCCTATTCAATTGGCCAAATTGCAATTGAATGAGGGCCATAGTGTTTTTTCTTTAATTGTTTAATTGTTCATTTTTATATTTTGACCCAGATTACTATTTTTACTAAAAATAATTTTATACCATGGCCTTATATATTTATACTGATGTTGATACTTTGTTACATACTTGGCAACAATGATAGTTTTTTTTTTCTGAACTGTTCCTTTAATCCAATCTTGCTAATAGCTGCAGCACTTAGTGTATGTGACATAAGGAAAAATTTGATTGCAATGATTAAATATAAATAATTAAACTCTTACCACCTGTCCCCTGAATACCTTATTGAATGCCACCAGATGCCGTGTTGTCTTTTTGCCCTATACAAAAGTGAAGCAGATTATATTGTGATGAATAATACATAATTAGATAATAACACAACAAAGAGCGAGCAGTGCCGGATGTGTCATCTCAGGGTGGTCCCCACCTCTAGTGTTAATATAACTTACTGTACAGAATATCTGTCCCTGATAATTAATGGGTTTTGGAGGATAGACATTTGTATATTTCCACTCAATATATGATGCACAAATACACTATTTTAAAGAACTAATGTTGATAATCAGAATTTGTATATATATATATATATATATATATACATATATATATATATATATATATATATAACATATATAGTTGTCAGTGTCCGGAACGTTTGCAATGTTGATAATGATTTGCGAGCCCAGTTGCGGCCCATTGGGCGAGCCGTTGACCACATGGGACTTAGGCTGCGAAGCGATTCGAGCAGATGAGGCACACGGGACTTAGGCTACAATGAGCGCCAAAGGCGCTCACTGCACTGCAAGCCTTGCGAAGCAAGGCGAGAAGTTGAGGCATGCAGGACTAAGCAAGGCGAGCAGGTGAGGCACACAGGACTTACGACCGGTACGTCTTAGGACCGAAACCCGTACATGCACTGTGCGCCTCACAAAATTACGACTTTAACGGCCGAACCACAAAACTGAAGAGACATGAAAAAAACAACAAATATGGCTCAAATTAACTTACACACATCACAGTGGGAGAGAGCCTGCGAGTTAATTTGAGGCTTATTTGCTCTTTTTTTACGATCGGAAATCGCCTAAGCAAGAAAAAAAAATTGCTGCCGAAAAAACGCAAAACGACGAAAACGAGGCCCAAGGGCGTAAAACTAGCCCGAAGGACGTCAAAATTTGCCATCAGCAGTAACACTTACCGAAAGCCAGTAACACATAATCCAAGCCACTAACACAAGGCAGCAACACAACCCAAGACAGTAACACTCAAGCGCCAGGCCTAGAAACTAGACAGGGGAAGAGGCTTGCAATGAGTGCCAAAGGCGCTCATCGCGAGCCACGCAATGAGCACCAAAGCCGCTCAGCGCGGGACTCACAATGAGCGTTGAAGGTACAGTATTCCCAGTCTTAACATTTTATTCCTGGCATTTTTGATGGGCAAGTAGCTTTGCTTTCACATTTGAACATCTAAAACAAGTTAAAAAACTTGATTCATGCTCAGAATTCCGAGAAATATAGTTATTACACTGCATTCTGGGAACCTTGGCAGAGACATACAAATGTGCCCACAAAGGCTTTGCTCTTGTAATCTATTACCATATTAAACATGGTTTCCCTTAAGCATATGCTTGCTGTATCAAACAGCTATGAGCAATGCTAGGGTTGGTTTATACACAAGCTAGGAATGTATTTGCCTATTTATACAATCCACTGGTGGTCCAGTGGTTAGGATTCGGTCAATGCTGTGACCTGGGTTTGATTCCAGTCAGGGAACCAAGAGGTCACACCACCATGAAGCCATGCAGAGTTGGGCCTGGACAGTACTTGAATGGAAGACCGCCTATGAATACCAGAAGCTGTAAACTGTGGCCCACTGGAGAAGAAACAACCCACTCCAGTACCTCTGCCATGAATACCAAGTGGATCAGCATGGTGTGTTGCGGTCCATGAGTTCACAGAGAGTCAGGCACAACTGAATGACACAAACATAGCATACAGTTCTGGTCAGCCCCCTATGCAAGTATATGTCTAGTAAGTGGGAATCTTGGAATCTGAGACTAACTCATTGCCATACAGGGAATCACTATTTGCACTTTTATAATACAGACAACTTAATGTGCTTACCTGCCCTTCAAGCAGGAAAAAACATAGAAGTTAAGACCTAACCGATGAGGAGGCAAACAATTGACATGATCATGCCTGTGTGTAATTATATATTTTTTTTTAACATGATAAAACATTTTACCTATTATCAGTTCTTTGAAACAGAGTGCTTAAAATATGGGACTTAAAGCAATAAATATATATTTTTTAATTAACAGCAATTTGTGCATAGGGCCAGATGTACTAAATGGTAAAGTGCTGGAGAACTCTCTCTGTTTTTATCTAATCCTATTGATATATGTGCCAAGAAGTCTCCGTCTAGCATTTGTCTTCAATAAATGCTATAATGTTCTTGTCATGGTCCCAAAAACATAAAGTTACATAGAGCAAAATGTCATCATGTATAACCCAAACATAAATAAGAAGTGTACAATGACCTTTATTTAAATGACCACTAAAATGTCCTATTTATACTATGCGTCTAATAAGAGCTTGACTTGATAAGGGACAAAAGTTAATAAATATAGTCATTTATTTTTAACCGGTTTATTTATTTTTGCTTTATTTTCAGCAGGACATTTTGCCTTTGTTCCCAGTTGGATTTTGAAATCTGAGTAGGGTGGGAGGAACCATAGATTTGAATAAGATCTCTATTCAGTTATGTTGAAAGACCGCCACTTCACATAGTTACATGACTATAGAACTTTATGCAAGAATAAAGCCTGGTAGAATAACGCATCTCTAGGCAGCCAAGATTAAATCCTCCATGACATAAACAGATTCAGCTAAATGTTCCTGGTTTACATATCTGTAAATGTAGTTAGTTTCTTACATACTTCACAAACAAGTTTTTCCCAAACTACAGATAATGTAGAAGTAGAGTGTGATCACATCCAATATAGCATGTCCCGTATTCTGTGTAATTCAAAACTGTCAATCAAAGTTGTTTTTTGTGACGTGTGACATTCCAGAGTCTTCTATCTGTCTTAAGAATGATTGGATTCTCCCCCTCCCATGTACAAGGAGGCCGCGCTGTGTATCGACCGCACAATCCGCACAGTACAGCTTCCTATAATGTAATATAAAAGGACGGGTGAGAGATGAGGGGCGAGGCAGGTTTAGTGTGAGGTGACTGGAACTGAATCACTGCTGCCTCATTCATACCTTGATTGAGCAATTGTTGTGGTTCAATACCAGGGCCCTCATTCAATTGCAATTTGGCCAATTGAATAGGGGTCTAAATAAGCACATAACATATATTTTTTAAAGAAGTTTTTAGTTAGTAAGCATCTATCCAAAAGCAAGTTTTTCACTAACTAAAAACTTATTTAAAAAAAATATGCTATGTGCTTATTTAGAGCCCTATTCAATTGGCCAAATCCCAATTGAATGAGGGCCCAGATATTTATTCACCCAGGTACTTTGTGATTTAACTTATTTATAGGATCACTGCACAATGAAAAAATAAATAAATACACATATACATATATATATATATATAGTGCAATCTAAATAATAAAAATGATCTCAGTGGTTTCTATTTTTTTTGCCCACTTCCTTACTGCAGCCCTTGCTCCCTAGGCCCCCTCATCCTCACCCTCACCTGTATCCCCCTTGCTAACCCTGATCAGCAGTATTTTTTAGGTGCTCCTTCTGCGCCTCCCCTGCTAGTGCGTCTGCTGAGGCAGGGACTTACGTACCGTCATTCAGGATTCCCTGCCTCGGCAGATAGAATTAACCGGCACTGCTGCCGATGAGGGTACGGGACCGGGGATCCTGGTCAGAGTAAGGCTGTGGGGGTCCACGTAGGCCTAGGGGACATGGGCTGGGGTGGGGGAGTGGCCACCATACAAAATAAAAATAAAAATTAGGTTATAGGTACAGGATCCTGGATACATTGGTGGAAGTTGTGCAAGCAAGCGGGGGGTTTAAATAACTGGAAAGATAGAGTTGCATCCTTCTTCTGCCCCCCCCCCCCCCATCCAGCTTTCAGGATGTTTGGTAATAAACACACAATGGATTCCTGTACTCATAGTCTTCAAAAAATCATACTTTCCCCATGTCCATGACTTGCACGCCTGCCAATATTGTTAACTTGGTATATACTTGACAGACAAGTGTGTTTTCTTCTTGAACTGAAGTTGACCTTTAAAGTCCTATTATCCAAATATTCATTCTTTTTTTTTTTACTGTGATTGCCTGTAGGAAGACATCATGTTGGTCTCTTCCTATTTCCCTGAGCATGTCATTAGATGACGTAGGTAGACAGCAAGCTGTGAATCTCCATATTACATCTCATATGTAGTTTTCATGGCCTATATAACAAATAAGTATGAATTGATCAAAATATGAATAAATCTTAAGACAACATTCCATTTTTATAGACACAGTGGTCAGTTTTGTTTACATATTGTTTTTTTTGAGCAACTAAACACCATAATGGGCAAATATTTTTAATAAAGCCAAACTAAATAAAACCTTTATATGCAATTATTCTTTACTGTGTGGCTCCATTTTGCTTTCTTCTCTATTGCTGCCTGTTACTTTCTCTATTGTGTCCTTGTAAACTAATGAGCTGCCACATTCAAACCCTCCGCCCACGTCAGGAAGTTGATCTCCTAAAGCCAAATGGCAGATTTCACAGCAGCATAATTGAACATAAAAGATAATAAAGTAGAGGCTGTATCATTACTTGTTTTACTTTGTAAAATATGTTACATAATGTAAATGTAGTTTTTCACCGGGTTTCTTTAATAAGATGAGATCTATTCCAGTTTAAAGGGTGATGGCTTGGGAATCAGGCAATGACTAATTAATCACTAGGCTTGGACAATGAGTTTCATAATTATATGTATCCACAGAGCTGACACTTTGTCTGCTTCATTATTGTTCTGCATTTCACAGAGGATATGAGTCTACTGGCCGGGCCGGGTCCATCCCTCTGTGGACTGTGAGGTTAGTCACCCCGAAGCAGTGAATATTCTGTGCTGCTAATGATGGGGTGTTTAGAGTTGGGGTACAACTATGGCAGCCCCCTTCATAAGTAGCACCCCTTTTGTTGACTTTAGAGTTATATGTGGAGTATTTAAAAGAGACTAACGTTATGTACCAAAAGTAAGTAATCTAAGATCTAATAACCTTTAAAAGATATAATATATATAATACAAACCAAAGCATGATTTAGAACCGGCCCCACACTGATGAGATCCAAAAGTCTGAAACAGTCACTGTCTTTGGGTAGGTTTCCCGATTCATGCAAATCCATCCTATGCTATGCTAAAAGCTGTATTATAAGGTCAGGCATATGGTGTTAAGGAGTCAGATAGGGTAGAGGTGTTCTGTATGCAAGACAAATTTTAAGAAAAAATAAGATTTCCTCTAAGCGTGGCTCTCTTTTCATGGCTAACACACCTGCTAATGTTGTTAATTTGCTATATACCTCAAAAACATGATTTTTTTTCTAAAATACTTTACAAATTTTATAATAATAGTAAAATATTTATATTTAAAAGACCAATGTAGTCCTGTATTTAAAAAATACTGATTTTATTATTAACCTTTATTTATAACGTGCCGACATAGGGCCCTATGCTTACCCCTAAAAAAAAACAATAGCGAGTGCCTTAGTGGCACAAAAATTCTACTTGGCTATTACATATCCCTAAAAAATTGTGAGAGAACTGCTACGAGTCACTACTAGGAGTGAACTTCACAACAAAGCCAAAAAGCAATGCAAAAATCTCCATTGATTTCTGCACTGAAAATAAATGATGAATTACACCCAGACAGTCTGACACCCAAACCCTATGCTAATAAGATTTTACGGATCACTCGCAAATCAGGTGTGAAGATCTGCTTCTTCAGTAAGGATTGATAAGGCTGTTGTGGCCAAACCTACCCAGCAGACCTTTCAGGTTATTTTGATCCCTCACCAAGACAGCTGATGTTTATAAAATGCCCTTATTCAGATGTAGTATTTAAAAATATGAACTCAGGCTCAGCATTATAAAAATCAGGAACTGCTTTAAATGCTGTTGTAATTCATAACAGGTTCAACGTTGAGTATACCCTGTACCATGGGGTGTGACCGGAAGTGTTTGTGCTAGCCGCATGATGCGGCATTAGACCCACGAGTGAGTGGTAGGGTACCTCTTCAGCTGTCTCACAGATCTCTGTAGACCCGTCTCGCAGATTTGCCTGTAATATGTGCATATTAGCATTGCCTGTAGACCCTGCTCGCAGATTTGCCTGTAATATGTGCATATTAGCATTGCAGGAGGTTGAGCGTTGAGTCTGCTCCCGAAGTCGTTCTGATGGGGAGATTGTGTGTCGCGATTGGATGACACAGGCAGAACTCTCCTGCTCTGTTCCTAATGCTGGAGGAGGGTATTGGCTGGAACACCATGGTGTGGAGGGACGCAGTTAGACGCCGAGGCAGACGCTCATGTTGATGTCTTCAAGCCAGCTTGTGCTCCAGCAGTTGCAACAATTGCAGGACCCTTCCTGTGTATGCAGAGAAGTGGAGTTTGTGCTGCTCCCTGGCATCCGATCCTGCGCGGGACGCAACGACTTGTTCTGCTTTATTGGAGTGAGGAGGATGCAACCTTAGATGTTATAAACAGCATGTTCTTATGAAGCTTTCTTGCTTCTTGTGCATCCTTGAAGGCTTAATCATTCTTGAGGTGATGATCCCTCCACGCTACCTACAAGAGTGTGGAAGTTGGTTGATGGACTCTTTCCCACAGAATAATAGCTGAGCTGCTCTGCTGTGGCTCTGAGAGGAAGAGAAAAGACTGTGTATCTACCAGCCTGACTTCCAACTTCGGCTCTGTTGAGCCTAAAGCTAAGTTAAAAACTAAAACAAAAATTAAGTACGTGCTGATACTTTTCTTTGTTTTGTTTTTTCAAAAACTTGCAGTTTTTATGGAGCCTTGCCTAAAATCAAGGCTCTTGATACTTTGAGGCAAGCTGTGGTTGCGTTCATTTGTTCTTTTTTGTGCTTTCCAAAGTGGAAACGATTTGAAGTCTAAAAGACTATTTAATATACAAAGGTACCTTACATCTTTCTATCACATAATAAACCAATACATGGCGTTGGCGGTGGATACTACTGATTGTAATACCCCTTGGTATACTTTGGGGTCAAGCAAGGATTGTATTCCTTAATTATGTGTGATTGGAAGTATTTCTGATTATTTATAAATACCAACATTTCTCAGGTACACCATGGTATCTTTTCATACAACGTTTAAGAAGAATCTATATCCCAAAACTAGGATTAAAATGTCTACGAAACCAAAAACCAAAGTGAAAAAAAATCTTACCCAAAAGAATGGTGATTTATTTTTACCAATAAATGGCAAAAACAAGGTTGTGAATCATGACTCATCATTGATGGAAACTGCACCATTAGACAAATCATCAAATTTAAATTCAACCATACGATCAGAAAACTCTTCAGGTAATGAATCTGTTAAATTGTTAGAGGACCAACTTACCTTTACCAAAATGAAAGAACTTTTTTAAGACATTCAAGCTAACTTTATGTTGGGCATAAAAAATAAAATAATTGAAAATGCAAAGGCTATTAAAGAATCATAGAACGATTGATTTAGAAAACAAGTTTGAGAAATTAATAACTGATCACACCACCCTGCTAACATAATCAAAAAATCTTGAATAAAAAAATCGCCTTTCTGGAAGACAGGTCAAGGTGTAATAATCTTAAGATCAAAGGTTTTCCAGAACACATTGGGGATAATGATTTAAAACCATTTCTGATTAAATTGTTCTCACTATTAGCCCCTGCACTCCCACAAGAGGAATACAAACTAGGGGCCTCATTCTATTATCGGCCGTAAATCGGCCGTAAGGCTGCGATTCCTTGCGAGGGTTCAGTTAACTCGCGATTCTATTATACGGCCCCGCAAGGATCTCCTTTTACGGTCGGCCGCATATCTTGGAACCGGCCGTAATCTGTGAAATATAAAAACTGAAAAATAAATTCAAGCCTGCACTGTACAGCTCTGTAAATGCTAGGGATCATATTGGGGAACATGAGGATTAAAAGGAACCCACTCTCAAGCTTGCACATCTGCCCAAACCCGAGTTCAAATTAACTGTTTATTTGCCGGCTGCGGCGTGGGTGTGTCTGAAGTGCTCCAAGCACTCTGGACTTTTTACATGGATATTTTACGGATATTAAAAATTAAATATTTTACGGATTTGAGTACAGGATAATTATGTGCTATTTTTTCTAACACCTAAAATCCCTTTATAGTCTTCTCAGAGTGCAGGATGGCTTTATTTGAGCTATTTTATGTGCTTAATTGGTGCTAGCGAGACCTTTTTCCTGCAAGTAACTGCGGCTCGCTTTTAGCCTTGCAGAGAGGTTTCCCGGAGCAATTGAATTGCAAATCTCTTGCGGCCGTTTAAGATCAAAGGCTTTCCTCCGGCGCGAGCGGCCGCAAGAGATAGCAAGGCACCGGCCGCAAGCCTGCCGAAATCCCCGGCCGTAAGGGAATAGAATAGCCGAATAGCTTGCGGCCGGTCCTTGCGGCCCCGCAACGGCTGCGGCCGATAATAGAATGAGGCCCTAGATGTTTTTCATAGAATTCCCAAACCAGCATTTATGGACAGTTCAATTCCAAGGGATGTCATTGTCAAATTACATTATTTATCAACAAAATAATTAATAGCAAAAAGGAACTTTACTAAAAAATAGTTTAGACTCACCTTACAAAAGTATTAAGATATTCTCAGATTTATCTACTGCCTCACTGATTAAATGAAAGAGTATAGGCTGATCACTCAAGCTTTAAGGAATAAAGATCCCACATACAGATATTTTTATAGTGTGTGTGAATTATGAAATTATAAGGAAATTAGTTTACAAAAGAAAGCAAGAAAGGGGAAAGAGAAAGAGGAAAAGGAAAATAAAAAAATAAGAAAGATAAAGGGAAAGCAATAAATGGGGAACAAGGTATATAATAATTTAACTACACAAAGAGAGGATTAATAGGAATTTATTAACCAAAAGTAGAAGATATCATAATAGGATAGTTAAAGATGACACAGACACATAATGTTAGCTAAATTTTATTTCTTGTTAAATAAATCACTAAGATAGTATTGGAATCTTCAAGGAAGGTGTTTTTTGTTGCTGTTTTTTTATTGTAGCTTTGGGTCTCCAATTTATCACAATCATGGTAGATTTTTAAAAGGAACACTTTTTTATAAACACACTGTTTTTAAAAAGTATAGGATTTATTATGCAATTTATATTGATGTAAGTTTTCATTAAAATGAATATACCAAATCCAAACCCAACACAGTTTAGAAAAATATTAAATACTATTAAACAGGATAATGAGATTTAAGACCACCTCCTCCTTTGAATAAGGTCTAACACTTTTGTACATCGGTGTATAGCCCTGTAAAAATTTGTATTGCGTACTCCAACTATGGCAGTAATAAATACGTTTGTAAGTGTGAATTTGAGAGTGAATGGTTATAATGATTTCAAGGGATATTTATCCAAGATAGGTGTAAAAAGGGTTTTGAGGACAAAGACTATTATATCTAAGACATATGAGGGTATCTCTAAAAGCAGTACAAAGATCAAATGTTTTTAAAATTAGTAAGTTTGAACACCAGGGGCATAAATTCACCCAATAAAAGGAACAAAATCGTGAGGTTATTAAAAAAGAAAAAGCCAATGTCATTCTTTTGCAAGAAGCCCACTGGGATAAAAACAAACTTCCAATTTTCGGTGTCTCTATTTTTTTTGACAGAAAGTTGAAAGTAAAAAGTAAAAGAAGAAACGGTTGAAATTGATCCTAATGACTGATTTATATTATGGGTAGGGGGTATTAATGACAAAAAGTTCACAATAGTAAATCTATATTGTCCCAATGATAAACAACTCCCTTTCATAAACGAGTTCTTGGGAAAATGAAAAAATACGGTCAGGGGGTAATGGTGATGGCTGGGGACTTCAATCTAATCATCAACCCATTACTGGATAGGAAGTCTGAGAAATCAATTAAAAATATTGGTAAGGTTCATAATTCTGCTCAGCGGTTTACAAAATATATCAATGACAATCAGATGTTTGATGTTTGGAGGATCTTACATCCTGACCAAAAAGAATACTTATATTTTTCTACGATCCACAAAGCCTACTCAAGGACCGATATATTTTTTATGGATAAATTGAGTATGAATTATGTGAACAAAGCTGAGATTGGTCCCATCATAATTTCTAACCATGCTTGCATTTCCTTGAATATCAAATTAGATTATGAGATTGGCTGTAGATCGGCTTGGAAATTAGAAGATGTATTACTGGAGGACCAAGTAAGACTAGTATACCTTAAAAAGGAAATTAGTAAATTTTTGAATTAAACAAAGGAACAGTTGACTCTAGTAGTATGTTATGGATATCCTTTAAAGCTTTTATTAGGGGGATCTTAATAAAAATGAAATTCCAGATCAGGAAACAAAGAATCCAACCGCTTCGAGGATTACTAATCCAACTTCACAATCTGGAAAAAAGGAATAGACTAAACCCTAATGACAGTACTTGAACCAAAATCCCAAAATTTACAAAAACAGATAAATAAAATCTAGCAAAGCAATCTGGAGGTTACAGCAAAAATACCATAAGTAGGTTGTTAGCAAACAAAATTAAGAAAAAGAACATGAGTTCTCGAATTGACTACTTGGTGAGTGAAGGCAAGCGTATTTTTAAACCTAATGAAATAGATAAGGCTTTTGCTATTTATTATCAAAAGTTATACAACCTAACGAAGGATCACGCTTTCATAGAACCTTCCTTTGAGGTAATCCAAAAATTATTGGATACATTTAAGTTACCTTCTGTCTCTGGTCCAGAGCTAGAGGAATTGAAAAAACCTTTCCCTGAAAAGGAAATTGTTGAGCGTATTGGTAACTTAAAAAACTATACCACTCCTGGCCCAGATGGATACACAATTTTTTTCTATAAATCGTTTTGTTCTATTGTTAGTACATTTTGACTCCTTTACTGAGTTTAAAGATCAAGGTAAAATACAGGCAGAAATGCTGAAAGCTAACATTATTATAATCCCCAAAAATAAACAAGAACCACAGTTCTGTAATATTTACAGGCCCATTTTGTTGATGAATGTGCACCTGAAACTATATGCTAAAATGTTGGCGAATTTGGGCTGGTATCAGTAGATAAAACAGGATTAATTTCTAATAGAAATGATTCAGATAACATTAGAAAGCTGTTGGATCTGCTGGTTCTTTCTAAAAGCAGTAGTACCCCAACCCTATTCCTGTCATTAGATGCTGAGAAAGCGTTTGACAGGGTAGGGTGGGGGTACATGAGTTTGACACTATCGAAGATGGGTTTCGGTAAATTTGGCTCACATGCCATCGACGCCTTATATTCGGCCATGGCTTCAGTGAGTGGATTGGGATTTAGCTCACAGGAGTTTAAGATTCATAATTGGACAAGACAGGGTGCCCTCTGTCTCCCACCCTATTTGCGTTGCTGTTTGAACCTTTGGCGATAGCAATAAGAAGTACTGTTGGTATTAAGGGTATAAGGGTGGGGGAGAGCTAGCACAAAATAACTCTGTTTGCGTACGACATTGTCTTGACTATGGTGGACCCCAAGGAATCATTGCCACGTGTTGCAACTAATTCAGGAATATAGTTTGGTTTCAAACTACAAAATGAACTCAAAGAAGTCAGATATTCTGGGCTTGAATATCTCTAATGAACTTAATAAAACGCTGAAAATTGAGTTCCCGTTTGATTGAGAATCCAATACCTTTAAACATCTAGGAATTATTTTTGACCAGGATATTGACAGAATGATGGCTATTAACTATAAGAATACTTAGAGAAAGTTACTGACATCCTATTGGCTCCTACAGCCATGTGTCATCCATAAAGTTTGGTTTTGCTGCTCCCTGCACAGAAATCTGTTGCTCGATTACTTAACGGATAAACCTTGTAACCATTCTGACTGGCTGAAATATGATTGACATCTATTTCAGTTAATCAGAATGATCCAATGCATTTTTTTATGCTGGAGCAACGGTTGGAACCGCCATTTGCAGCAGGGAGCTCCTCCTGGGAGTTTTGTTAGTTGAAAGAATTGTTTTGTTATAGAGCATTGTTTTTTTTTGGGAGGGTCCTTTCCTGGCCCAGAAGATGAGGACATGGGCTTCAATCAAGAAAGAAGAGGACTGGACCTTCTACAGTCAACATGGATAGCCCCACTAATCCAGGGCAGAAGAGTTAGGACCAGGGCATCGGTGACCATCGCTGGAGGGTCATTTTGACTAGGGAAGTGGCATTATTAACCGCCATTTAATTAGGGGATTAGATAGTTCATTAGGGGGTTAGTTATTTAATTAGGGTGGTAGATATTTCATTAGGGGGGTTAGTTATTTAATTGGGGATTAAATACTTCCTTAGTGTGGTTAGTTATTTAATTAGGGGGTTAGAGAGTTAATTAGGGGGTTAGTTATTTAATTAGGGGGTAGTTATTTAATTAGGGGGTAGATTGTTCATTAAGGGGGTAAGTTATTTAATTGCGGAGTTCGGTAGTTCATTAGGAGGGTTAGTTATTTAATTATGGTGAACAGTTTGTTCATTAGAGGGGTTCGTTTTTTAATTCAGGGTTAGATAGTTCATTGGGGGGTTAGTTATTTAGGTGGGGGGGATAGGTAGGTTAATTAGAGGAGGTTATTTAATTAGAGGGTGGTACGTTTAATTAATTAGAGGGGGTTAATAGTTAATGGAAGGGTTAATTAGGAAGTGTGGGGGATAATTAGGTAGTGTAGGGGTTAAGTAGGTAGTGTAGGGGTTAATTTAGATTTATTACTTTATTGGGAGGTAGAATAGTGTAGTGTAGAGTAGTCCTTAGACATAGTGTCACGAGGGTCCTGGTGGACCCTCATGGCACTTACAGTGTTAATGTTAGGGGTTAATTATTGTCCCATAATGGTCTATATAGACCCTTATGGGATTTATGGGTTAATTAGGGGCTCATGGGGGTCTGTATAGATCCCCATGAGGGATAGGGGTTCATTTTAGGTGTCACAGGGGTACTTATAGTACCCCCGCGGAAGAGGTTAAATTAGATAGTAGCGCAGGTCCTTTAAGTACCCGTGGGGTGGGATATTTAAACTTGGACATTCTGCAGTTGTCCTGATCGGGACACTGCAGAAAGGGGATTAATGTTAGGGGGTCCTGATCAGGAGGTCCAGCTGCCTGGGGTTAATTGTAGGAGCAAGGTGGGTCCTCTAAGCACCTCACTTTGCAGGTGTGGGGGTTTTAGGGGCTGGGGTAGTTGAGCAGAGAGAGTATCCTATCTCTTTAAGTTCTGCTGTGGCACCCTGCAAAGGCTTTTTAAAGCCTTTACGAGTGGTCTTTGGTACCCGTAAGTATTTCTTCAGTTTTTTGGAGTTAGGGGAGTGCTCTAGTTTGCGAGTGAGGGGCAAATTTTTATTAGCATAGGGTTTAGGAGTTAGAGTGTCAGGGAGTGACTTGTAATATATATACAGGGCAAAAAACAATGGATATTTATGTCTTGATTTTCGGCTGTGTCGAAAAGTTCACTCGGAGCAGTGACCCGGAGCAGTTTGCAATGTTTTAGGAGAAAGTGATTAACATAGCTAGGTAGGATTTACGGTGCTGCTACGGCACTTGTAGTTGATTTTTCAGGGATTAGCATGTGGCCCTTAGAGCACCTGATTTACATAGGGCTCATAGAGTTAGAGCACTACCGTAAATTGACTGCTGGCACTTTTTTCCCTAACTTCTACACTAATGTAAATCTCTCACTCAGTGGTGGAGCCTATATATATTAAAAATAATAATAAATAGTCCACATTAAAAAGATCAATAGAGATCTAAAAAGGTTGAACTTGATGGACTAACTCTTTATTCATCCTCCAATACTATACTATTAATAATTATTTAATCAATAATTTAATTAATAACTAATCCGCATATTGCAGATCAGAGGAGATCTTAACAGGTTGAACTTGATGGACTGAAAGTCTTTTTTCAACCTTAATTACTATGTAACTATGTAACTATATATATATATATTATATGCACTCCCCCCCCCTCCAGCATCAATTCACATAGTACATATATATATATATATATATTTATTTATATATTTGCTCTTACAGATATATGCTTCACATTGGCTCTTACATGCACAGGCTGCACATTGGAACTTACAGACACAGGCTGTAGAATGACTCTTACAGATACAGGATGCAGATTGGCACTTACAGATAAAGGATGCAGATGCCGTGGGAAGGCCACGGGTGATGCAGGGGGAAGCAGGGGGCCGCGGCAGGCCATGGCAGGTCTAGCTGGATATTGATCCAGGGAGCAATCTGAAAAAGGCAGGGTTTAAAAAAGGCAGAGCCACAGTATACAGCTCCTGGTATTCAAAGGTGGTCTCCCATCCAAGTACTGACCAGGCCCAACCCTGCTCGGCTTCAGGGTGTTGTGACCTTTTGGTTCCCTGACCGGAATCAAACCCAGGTCACAGCGATGAAAGCACCAAATCCTAACCACTGGACTACCAGGGAACACACATGCCATTTAGACTATCTATAAAATTAAAAATATCAATGGAGTTGATATGCTGTTGAAAAAGTACTTAAGAGGACACAGCTTAGATGCTTACCATGCCTAACCAGTGTAATTACTCCTAGTGGCCTGCACACACAATTTCATATGGATTTAGAATGGAATCAAAACAGCCAAAGCCCCAGGGAGCAAAATAGCAATTATTAACAATGATCGCCTATTAGAATGAGAAAACAGACCAAGGTGTGTAGAGCAGAAAGGCAGACTTGAAGGTAGAAATTGCAAACTTCAGTGTTTATTTAAGATAAATAATATATACAAATAATATTTAATTTCATGTTTGGATCCATTAACTGAGTCCAAAAAGCTGTTTTATTTATTACTTGTACTACAGACCACTGGAAATACTTTTCTACTTATAAAAAAAGCCAAAATGATCTTGGTAAAACAAATTCTGACAGCCTCAGGTATCTGTGCCATATAACTAAATATTTTTGAGAACATTTCTGAGATAACAAAGTTATCTTGTCCTAAAGACTTTAGACATTTTAAACATGCCAAGTAGAGTCTGAAACCTTATTATATCAGAGTGATACAGTTCGTCAGCACATTCCAAAGTCATCTGGTGTGGAAAATAATATTTCTCCCTTTATATTTATTTAAATTCCTAGAGGCAAGAAGAATATCTGAATGTCTATTTAGTTATGATGTGATGTTTTCACAGTTGTTATTCATCCATAAGAACATATATATATATATCTGACTATGAGCATAAACATGGGAAAAAATCATAATCACAGAGCCAATTTAAAACAGCTCCTGGAGTATGGGAGGAGCTGCTTATGGACTGATTGTTGGCAGTTTGTCTGACTTGGAGAAAGACCCACACAATGAGACAGCAGCCATCAGCTTATGACTGATTGGAACAGAGCGGAGACCTGGAAATCTGAATACTAAACAGGCCAGTGATTTTTAACAAATTATTGGACTTTTTGTTTTGCTTTACCCAGGTTTAGCTGGATGAGAGCTGGTTAGTGAGGAAACATTTTATTGGTTAAGGTAGTGCTCCAGTGGAAGCTAGGCATGTTATTGTCATTGACTAATTTTGCTATTTTTGTATCACTGGCTACATTGTGGTAAAACTTGGAAAAGTATATACAGCCTCTTTTATTGTGTTTCTCCATCAAAATGCACAGGCCCAGAGGCAACTGGTAACTCGCAACCACTGTTGGAAATATTTGAAAGACATTTGAATTACTACTTATATAACTTGAACATCCTTATAGACAAAGATGTAAAACATGTAGGGCATGTTATAGACCTGGAGCCTCAAGGTGGCCTTTGAAACTATTTATATTATACTCGCCGAAAGTGTTTTCTGGTGAACTAAATATAAACATGCGCCTATGTGACTCATATGGAAAAAATGAGAATTCTATTTAGATGTTTACCTTTGGCTGTGATTATGTACCTTGTTAGACACAAATAGTAGTTTTTAGGTAAGAGATACAGGAATTATTAGGAACTGAAAATAATTAGTCTTCTGAGAGAATTAGAGGTCTATACAAACCCCCATGGTAAATAAGGATAACTCCTGCAACCGGGGTTCTTAAAGAACCTCCCTTCCACGCAAAATTAACCTCACATGCCCTGATTGGGCCCCCCTGCCACCTACCATTAACCCCTACCATGATCGGCTCCATCAAATTAATCCCTGCCACGGGTCCTAAATAGTAACCCCGGCACCTAAAATTAATCCCCCATGCTGTCAGGGCATTTAATATAACAGATCTTTCAATCTGAGAAATCTGATTGGTTCAAAATATTAAAATTAGAGAGTGAGCATGGTGACATCCCAAAACCCACTCTGATTGAATGAAATATGATTGACATCTATTTTAGCCAATCAGAATGCTTAAATTCTTTACTTAAGCCACAGCAATATAATTCGCGTCGCAGAGCTCCTCCTAGAAAAAGCTTGTAAATTGTGTAAAAATATTTTTTTATACAGTGTTTTTTTTTTGTGGGGGGGGGGGGGGGCATTTGGGGTGGCATAAGTTAGTAGGGGGTTAATTAGTTAGTGGGGTGAATAATTAGTTAATGGGGTTAATTTTTTGGGGGGTAGATTAGTGTATTGTAGTTTAGTGATTTAACTTAGAGTGTCATCGGGGTCCCGGTGGACCATTATGGCACTTATACTTTTAATTTTTGACCATGGGGATCTGTATAGTCCCCCATAGCATGTGAGGGGTTAATTGTTGTCACATAGGGGTCTATATGAATGAAGGGATCATGGCAGTCTGTATTGACCCCGATGGGTGATAGGGGAAAATTTATAGCAATGTTTTTAATTTGTATCCCCCCCAGCACCGGTGGTTAATATTAGGAGCCTCGAGGGTTATCTATTCAGATGGCACAGGTCCTTTAAGGACCCACGGCAGGGATTAATTTTGATGGTGCGGGTTTTAGGTGCCACAAAATCCCAATCGGGACTCCCTGGCCATTTTAATGAGATCCACTTATGTTACAATCCTCATCAAGCCTCAATCTTCCCTCTTCCCAAACACTCGATAATCTGATAGTAAAAGAAAAAAAACCTCATGCTCCAGAAAGTGACGAAACAAAGACAACATGAATTGTTCTATACATAAACAAAGCCTTTAGAAATTTAGAACTACAGTGATCTTAATTCAGTAAACCATCAAATCCTATGTAGAATCCTTGAACGAGGTATGAGTTGAGTCTCTAGTTCACAGGCAGCCTCACACTCCTGGGGAAAGCCTCCAGGGCAGATGTGTGAGACTCGTGTGAACAGTGAGTGTCTTGACAGAACTTTTTCCATCACTCAGACCAATAAAAATAGACAATGATCACTGAGAGAATAGAAAACTGAGCAGCAATATTCTGTCAAGGGGGGGGGGGGGGGGCTCCACAATGAGTTATTTTAAATGTAATATTTATTTATTTATTTTCAAAACTATTGTTTTATTTAGTCTAACAAAATGATACAGAAGCAATTTCATCAATGGATCCAACATGGACTGGACTACTGTCCACCAGGAACCTTCCTTACTCACTTCTCATCTCGTATTCTCATCTGGGCTGTAAACTCTCAGGAGCAGAGACATCAGCTGCTTTTGTATCAGAATGAAAAATATTTATTTAGAGCCATGAGCAAAACTAATTAGGAAGAGAACAAAATAATTAAGCAGGGAAAAAAGATTTTAATTAGAGAAAAATAATTGTAATGCCTCTACTAGACCTGGAGGTATCCATAAAACTTTTGTTGAAGTTGTGCGTGTGAGGGGCATTTATATTTATGGAGCAAAGTTCTTGCATATACTGGGAGGTGGAAGGGGTCTCAATTTTAATCCGTTCCAATTATCTAACAAAACTTTTAACTTCTTTCTTCCTTATTCCCTCCTTCCTCCACCAAATGTGTTCATATATATATATAGGTTTCCTGGCTTGTGCATAATCCATCCTGGGTTTTGTTAACACTGTGTAATACAGCGGGTATATTAAAAGGAACCCTGTTTAAAATAGTATTTGGATTAAAGAGTGAAGCCTTTGTTGGGTACATTTGCATGTCCCTGGCCTGGTTCCCAGAATGCAGTGCAATAACTGTATTTCTCAGAATTCTGAGCAGGAAATAGGTTTTTTAAACTTGTTTTAGATGTTCAAATGTACTATTTATTTACGATATATATATATATATATATCTAAAGACACATAGATATTTGCTGTCCTAATTCAACTTCGGCTTCATCTAAGCTTGTTTTATACATTTTTCAATTCATAAACATGGCGGCACCTGCCTACACTGCTTAACAGTAAATCCAACGCTGGTTTTCTCTACTATAATATAAATATATAGGGATAGATGGATTAGATAGAAACATAGAAATATAGATAGATAGATAGATAGATAGATAGATAGATAGATAGATAGATAGATAGATAGATAGATAGATAGATAGATAGATAGATAGAGAGATGTAGAGATATAGAGACAGACAGATGTAATAAAACAGACAATGGAGGTTTCCAAATGATGTACCAAGGAAATTCTAAATGTTAAAATGTAAGCCTATAATAAATTCCTGTCATTTGTGTGCATTTATATCATTTCCTGGAGGACTGCTGACCCTCATTGATGGCCCCAGGAACTCAACTGCCTCCAGGATAATACTACAGTCCCTGTGCATCAGGACACAATATTTAGCAGAACGGCATCAATAGATGAAGAATATTTGTTTCTGAATGTATGTATCTCCACCAAGCAGGGCATTTCCTAAATGTATAGAGAAGGGTGAAGAGGTTTCTAGGCACTTGGCAAATATATGGCTAAGAGGAACTGACCAAGGCTTTGTGAAAACTATAATTCCTGCTGACAATTGGAACGTCCATCCCTAGGCCTGGGCCTTGTTGGCACATACACAAGTACAACTACCCATAGCCATTAGAACGTCAGATAATCCTTCTCTGGTGGAAAGCATCTTACTGCCATGCTTCACGTGAAATATGCCAACTGCTAACGGCTTTGAGACAGATTGTTTGACGTAGACTTAACCAAGAATATTCCAAAGACATGGAAAGTACTTTGCATTACACACTCTGTGCTTCTTAGTATCTGTTCATTATATGTCCAACATATTCCTGTTCTAATTGCTCAGTCACTGTAAATTATACACTAATATTTGTATAATTTAACATGTATTTGTTTATTTATTTAATATATTTTGTTTATATCAATTGAATTACTTAGTATTTAGTATTACTTAGTATTTAGTTAAACAAAATGTGGAATTATTTTATATGTAATAGTCCATGACTTTTAAGTAATAATGAGCAGAATATATAATTTTTACATTTTCTGTGATTAAAAGGCATTTTTTTTTACAGAAGACCTTGTGTGACCTTGCTATGATCTGCGCATCACCCAAGATGGGCAGATTTTAGCAGAGAGGCCAGACAAATCATGGCCCACTGGAGAAGTAACTGGCAACCCACTCCAGTATCATTACCAAGAAAACCTTATGGATAAGCATGAAACATAACAATATGGCACTGGAACAGCGGTCAGAAGGTGCCTATCAAATTACTGAGGAAGAGCAGAGGGCGAGTAAGAGTAGCACCAGTTCTAATGAAGTGATTAGGCCAAAGTAGATAAGATATGCATATGTTACTGTGAAAGACCGAAATTGGAGAATGTCAACATTCACCTAGTCGCTTGGTGTATGTCCGAAATATTTGCTAAATACCCTTATTTCTGACTTACACCGGTAAATGTCGACATTCACCATGCACTAATGGTGAATGTTGAGCATGTCGGAGATTTATATGTGATTCAAATCTTATTTATTGCAACAACTTAAACTATTATGACACTTTGAATTGCACAAGAGTCCCTTGCTTTTACAACTGCATTTATTTGTGGAACACTTCCTTTTGCAATGACAGCGTGTATAGCCTTGCCCCCCGCTTCTCGAATTAGCTGCTGCGGCTTCTCTCAGCGAGATTTCTTGAAAATAAATCTCATCTATGGAAAGTAACTTTTCTTTACAAATTACAAACTGATTACGTGTGTAAAGCTGCTTGAGGGTCCCATTTTTATTGGCCAGTTTATAGAAGTCGGAGTCTTCTATTCCAACAACAACCGCTAACACATTTCGGCTATCTGTACGACCACGGTTGACCTCAGGGACTTGTATTCGTACAGTATCACCAATTTGAGCAGGAGGAAATTGTTTTTGTGAGGTTCGTAACATTTTTGTTGCTTGCAGTAGAAGATTCTCTTTCGCGGCCGCTATTTTCATATAAATTAACTCGTGTTTTTGATGTGAAGACGTCGGAGATTGCAGGTCCTCTTCAATGTTTTTCTTTAAAATATGGTTTTCGGTCTGACCACCGCTCAAATTTTTTTCAGAAGTATTAACAGTTTCTTCAAGTTGTTCTTCGGTTTCAAAAGTATTGGCAATTTCTTCGAGTTGTTCTTCGGTTTCAATATTTGCGATTTGTTCGCTGGTGGTATGCCTCTTTTTGCTTTAACGCCCAACATGGTTACATAAGGACTTTGGCGTATTCCTTCGTGGTATGTAGTGTTCTTGGCAAATTGAACAAAGGGTAAACCATCTGACCATTTATTTGTATCGTTATCGTTCATCCATGCAGTTAGCATATTCTGTATATCCTGATTGGCTCTTTCAACTGGGCTTTACATGTACTATCTTAACATCTTTCCACATAGCGCATATTTCCGATATAACTTGATTACTGAATTTTCTACCATTATCTGATTGCAATATTGCTGGTGCACCAAATGTTAAAAATATTGAAAGAACGTGATACGCTACTTCTTCGGCTCTTTTAGTTTTCAAAGGTCGTAGCTGGACAAACTTAGTTAAATGATCTTGATACACCATTATGAACTGATATTCACCATCTCTGCAGATCTATCAGATCAACTTGACATCTTGAGTTTAACTCAGAACTAACCATTGGTTTCACGACAATACCTTTCTTAGGTACACTGTGTTTCATTTGACACTGTTTGCATAAATTTAAATACAACATTACAACTTCATATGTAATATTTTTGTATTTAACTCTTTAAGCGTACGTGTTCTTCCTCCGTGGCCTATTCTGCTGTGAGTTTCATTTAGTATACTGAACAATTCTTCATTGGTAACATAATACTGTAAATTCGTTTACCCTGGTTTTAATGGTACAATTAACTTCTCTTCATCATTAATTTTTAAAACGTCAAAACGTTTTAATCGTCTGTAATCCAAAGGTGTGTTGCACTTAGTTTTAGCAGAAACCACTTCAGAAAGTATTTTAAAGTACTTTTCTTAAGAAAAATAAAAACAATTGTCTTCTCGTTTACCCGCAATTAATGCATTTAACTTTTCAAGAAAAAGATCACGATTTACTGCGGTATCCATTTAGTATAAATTACGTTGCTCTCTCAGAAGAACAAAGGATTTGGCGGGAGAGAGCCAGTCGGCTTGTGTCTTTTGGACATCCACCAGAGCAGAGCTGTGATTGTCGACATACACCGGTGAAGGTCCGAACGTACAAGAATGGAATTAAATATTCGATCTTTCACCAACGTATTTGGTATGTGTCGACATTCACCGGTGAATGTCGACATTCTCCAATTTCGGTCTTTCACAGTAACACATATATAATATATTTAAACATTTAAAAGATCGCCATGGTGATAGTTAAAAAATGTACTCTACTGAAGAACTACACTTGGAGATAGGCACTATATCTTTAGATGTAACCGTAAATAATACAGCCTCCAATTTATTATTTTTTATGTGTAGTTGTGTTGCTGTAGAATCTACCATTTTGGTTTCAACAGATCATCGTCCTGAGGTGGGAGACTTCCAATGTACAGGAAGTGTATATCAGCCCAATGGGAATTTAGCAGTTACAATTGCCAGTACTCCTAACACTACTAAATGTAAGCTAGTTACAAAGACACAGCTGTCTGAGAAAATAATCAACACAGTAGCCAAGTTAACAAAATGGAAGCCGGCATCAAATAATAATTCCTTATAAAAATTACAAAATATAAACGTTTGGCCACATATTGTTTTGTAACCCCAATTACTTTGTGGACCACATAAGTGAAGTGACCACGTGTGCTCCATGATAATATTTTGGGAGCTTCTGTTCCAAGCATTACATTTTCATGAGTTTATCACTGGGATTGAACTTTGATTTATGTTTTTGTCTTAAAAGATATTTCTGGATTATGTGAACCTTATGACGTAAACCTGCTACAAGTTACATTTTTATCACCCGCGCTCCAGCATCATCCAGTGGAACCTGTCGGTTCTAGTTCACAGTTGGATACATTATGTTTTCCCTTTAAAATTGAGAAACCATGACAAAATTATATTTTATGTGTTTTCCCATCTGGTTGTCACAAACAAAAAGGTATTTGCCATAGCAAGATAGGTGTGTAAAACTATCTGAGAGTTTTGTAACTTTCTGCTGGAGGAGACTTGAGAAACACTGAACTTGATCTCCTCAACATTTTATACAGGAATATTTAAAATAGTTTTGGCATACTCTCTTTATTTTGTCGCTCATATTTTTCCCAGTATATGGGCAGGCATTTTGCCCCTCACATTCTCCCTCACTGATATCCTTCTCCATCTTTTTTAGCTGGTGTTTGCAAAAGAGTATGCAAATATGGTCAGGTTGTTGGTGGAGCCATCCATACAGTTGTCCACTTAGAACATGATAGGGTGAGCAACTTTAACTTACTTAACTTTAACATCCTTATATTAGAAAAGGAACACTTTGCTACATAAATAATCTTTAATATATTTTATTGTACAGCACACAAACACTTCCATCAATAAAAACAAATTATATTTATGTAATTAAGATAAATATAGTAAATGGATATATGTAAGTTACATGTACCTGGTATTTATATGTGTGAATACATATTATACAATTATAATTAGTTTTAGTAATGCATGAGTTTTTTGTACTATCCAATAATATATATTACACACTATTTGTAATATAAACTGCTCCTTTCATGCTAGGTGGATGAATCAGAGTAAAAAGTATGTGGAAAAAGTGTTTTCATTTTTACAATTGATGCTGACCATGGAGCTATGGTCAATAAAAGTCAGGCTATTTCAGTGTTGTATCTGCCTGAATGAGCACTGCGCTCGGTACATAATGAATATTAGTTAGAATCAGATGTAGAAGCATTGAATGAGGCAGTGGCTAAGTCATTTGCAAAATACTTCCTTATATTCTATAGCATTGTAGATCATGTTACAGCCTGTGGTGCTGAAGGTCCTGGGTTCAAATCCTTACAAAGACTGATATTTTTCTTTATTGTTTAAAAAATCAGAAATATGTTCTTTAGGTTTTATAATAAAGCATATGTCAATATAAAGTAAATGTTTTTTTTTTTGTTTATTTAAAAAAAATATTTTAATAATTATGTAAACTACCTCTTTAAAAAAAAATATACTGTATATATATATATATATATATATATATATATATATATAAATATATAGATATATATACACACATTATATATATATATATATATATATATATATATATATATATATATATATATATATATATATATATATATAAAACACTACACTCAGCTCTAAAACACAGTGTAAATCTATAATACAATGTGTAACAGTTACAGGCTCCAACCTTAAATTATTATATTCTTATAGAAGGGGCTTCAAGGGCTAAACTAAAATTACAATATCTAACTGAATTATTGATCAATTTTGAAAATATAAACTAATTTTCGACATGATTTTATACCATCTAACTGATTGTGCAGAGTATATATAACATCATTTAAGGAGAGAAAAATGTTGTTAAGCTACTTTTTAATTAGAAATAAAAATACATTTTCAAGTCTCTACTTGACCCTGGATGCATCCATGATATTTTGGTGGAAGCTGTGTGTGTGTGTAAGGGGTGTTCACATTTCTTTAAAGCAATGCTAGATGCAAGTAGTCTGCTTCTGGGACTGTGGTTAGGAAGAAGGGTATGGTGTTAATTTTTGTATGATCCAATTAACTAACAAGGCACAAACACACTCTGAAGATTCAGATCTCAGGAAGTGATGTACAGACAAAATGGTTTTCTCTGTTCCTAAACAAAGTCTGATTTTCCCCCAAAAATGTTTTTATGTCCATGACTTACACAGCTGCTAATATTGCTATTTTGTTACATAATTCACAAACAAGTGTGTGAAGTACAGTGGTTCTTTCTTAATTGTTTTAAACACTCCAAACATTTTCCTGACATTAAAAAGCAATTTTTAAAAGTTTTCTTTTAATTCCTATAAAAAAAACCCGGCTAAACAAGACCAGAACGTCCTTCTAACTAATGTGTCAACAAGTCCCCTCCTTCCACTCTTGAGCGAATACAAATGAAAATTATGAGAATAAGAGTTAATATACAATAATATGTATATTTGAACAAGATAATAGGTAGGGGTCAATACCTATAAATGAGGGATAGGTCATGTCACACAAATTTAATTAGTTTCTATGAGGTGGTTAGTAGGAGCTTGGATCAAGGCAACTCAGTGGATGTAGTCTTTTTGGATTTTGTGAAGGCTTTTGATACAGTGCCACATGAAAGACTCTTGCGCAAATGAAGGGTTACAGGAATTGAAGTAAATATCTGCTCATGGATCGAGAGCTCGCTAAAAAATAGTAAGCAAAGGGTTGTGGAAAAATGGAACATACTCAGATTGGACTAATGTGGTAAGTGGGGTTTCTCAGGGTTCAGTATTAGGTCCCCTCCTTTTTAACATATTTATTAATGACTTAAAGTAGGACTGGAAAGTAGGACTGGAAAGTAGTGTCTCCATTTGTGCTGTTGACCCTAAGTCAAAGTAATTAAATCAGAAAAGGATGTACTTTCTCTCCAAAGAGATTTACATAAATTAGAGAAATGGGCGACTAAATGAAAGATGAGATTTAATACAAATAAATGTAAAGTTATGCATCTGGGAAGGAAAAATAACCATGCAATTTATAATCTAAATGGAGAAAATCTAGGGGTATCAGATATAGAAAGGTATTTGGGAACTTGTGGACGACCACCTAGGTAACAGTGCTCAATGCCAAGCAGCAGCTGCAAAGGCAAATAACATATTAGCATGTATTAAGAAGAGTATAGAAGCAAGGGAAGCAAATATAATTCTACCCCTATACAAATCCCTAGTATGAATGCATTTGGAATATAGAGGACAATTTGGGGCGCAACTTCATTATAAAAAAACAGAGCAGGAAAAAGTACAGAGAAGTGCAAAAACATATAAATTAATAAGGGAATGGAGGGGCAAAGTTATGAAGAAAGACTAACCAAATTAAACGTATTTTATCTACAAAAAAAGGGCCTAAGAGGTGATATGATGACCTTATATAAATATATCCAGAGTCAGTATAAAGCTTTGTCAGGTGAACTTTTTGTGCCAAGCGTTTTTTCAACTGACAAGAGGACACCCCCCTGAGGTTAGAAGTAAAAGGATCCCACCTTAAAGGAACAAAAGGGTTCTTAACAGTAAGGGTGGTTAAACTGTGGAATTATCTACCAAAGAAGGCAGTGACAGCGGATTTGATAGATAAGTTTAGATAGGGGTTGGATATATTTTTTTAATGATAATGGCATTTGAGGTTATCATGGATAACTAGCGTCGAAGTCCAAATCCAAATGCCAGTATCTGGTGTCAGGAAGGATTTGTTTTACCATTATGAGACCATTTCCGTTTTTCCGTTTGCTTCCACTGGATCAAATAACAATGAATCGACATATTACAAGGATCAGAGGAGATTTAAAAAAGTTGAACTTGATGGACTAAAAGTATTTTTTCAACCCTATGATTGGGAGTGTTCTCACTAGGTTATTATAACACTCCCAATCATAATCAGTAGCACAGAGAATAGGCAATGTTAATATAATGAACTCTGAATGTATTTGGATGGTTCTTCTCCTTTAATCACCATGCATTTTTTTGTAAAAACATAGAATAAAATATAATAAGCATATCCTGTCAGACTGGTCATTAACAACTCTCCAAATCACTCAGTGTTGGAAATATCATTTCAGAACACAGGTACATATTATTGCCACATTTTCTGTGGACCATTTACTGATTTTCTAAGAAACACTTTGTGACGGTCTCTGGCTGACAATAGATGTAGATAATCCCTGTAGTACCTCTTTTAAATGTTATATCCTGGTAGGGCTTATGTGACAGACCGACACGGTTAGCAAGATTTACATTCAGTCCTTATCTTTACTACATGGATTTGGTTTTAAAGGGCCAGTGTAAATGCCAGGTAATAGAGGACCTTCAGAAAGAAAGTTGGACATTTTAGAGTCTTGAAGAGAGAAAAAAACTGTGGTTATTGCAGGCATTGTACCAACAAACTCTGGCTGAGTGGCAGCCTAACAATGAATTTCTTGACTCAAGTTGTAATCATGATTCAATCCAGTGACCTCAGCCAGCTGTTCCATGGTCCATACCTCTGTTGTAAGTGTGAGCATGTTGCCTCTTTGGGGCTCTAAATGGAGAACCTGAGCCAAGAACTGCAGCACTTCATGATATTGCACATCTGGAAAGGGCGTTGGTGATCACTGAGCACAGTTTAGCTGGGCCTAGCATGGAGGCTGAAGCTGAGATGAATTAGGATGGATTACATTTATAAGGATAAGCAAAGGGAACACGAGGAGGAGGCAGGCCAGTCTGGGATGGCAAGCGCCAACAGATTTGCCAGATTGAGTGAAACTGTTGGGGATGTCCATTCAGAAATGGCAATTCTAGATAGAGCTGTGCCGTCTAACAGCCGGGAGAACAGTTCTATTACAGAATAGGCAGAGCAACAGACAGGTTTTGGTGGTAGGGGACTCTATTATTAGAAAGGTAGAAAGGGAGCGTTTTTTCACCCAGATCCCAGCAAACAAACAATTTGCTGTCTCTCAGGTGCTCTGGTTCACCATGCTGTGGATCGGGTTGGTACATTATTGGGAGTGGCTGGGGATGACCCAGTGGTTTGGGTATACATTGGTATTAATGATGGAATGTCCTCTAGGAAGCAAACTTAGGGCAAGGACCAAGGTAGTATCTTCTGAGATATTATCAGTGCCACATACTAGCCCAGTGAGACAGAAGGAGCTTAGTGAGGTTAATGGGTGGCTGAAAAAATGGTGTAGGAAAGAGGGTTTGGGGTTTTTAGAGCACTGGGCTGACCTCTCTGTTGGGTACAATATCTATAGCAGGGATGGATTGCACCCTAATGAAGAGGGAGCTTGTGTGTTGGGGCAGAGGATGGCAGAAAGTCTGGGGAGGGACTGTATAGAAAAATGGGGTTGAATTAACTTATCAGTATATTCAAATAGAATACTGTTTGTATAGTCAATAGTAAGGGTCATGGTAAGTAACTGATACTTGAAACCAGCAAAGTTGTAATAACCATAAAAGGTTACTAATGCAAGAAGCTTGACAGCAAAAATGTGGGAGCTCATCGCAAGGCCCGCGGGACATAGCCTGCAATGAGTGCCAAAGGCAGGGCTCGCGATGAGCGCCATAGGCCCGTGGGACTTAGGCTGCCGAAGCACGTACATGCACGCGGTTGCTCAAAATTACGATTTAAAAGGCGTAAAAACAAAACTGAAAGTGACCCCCCCAAAAAACGAATATGCCTCAAAATAACTTACCCACGAACAAACAGCACTGGGGGAGAGCCAGGGAACCTGTGAGTGAGGTTGCAAGTTAATTTGAGGTATATTTGGTGTTTTTTTTATGATCGAAAATCACCTAAGCAAGCCAAAAAATGGTGGCCGAAAAATGTAACAGGATGAAAACGAGGCCAAAGGCAGTAACACTCATCGTGAGGCTCGCAATGAGCTCCAAATGAAAAGTTTGAAAAACAGCAAAGCCACTCATCGCGGGGCCTGTAAAGTACACAGGGGAGAGGCTCGCAATGAGTGCCCATAGCACTGTGTGGCAAACAGCATTGCCAGGCTTACAATTTTATTTTCGTCATTTTTGATGGGCAAGTTGCTAGTATGAAATAATAGGCATTACTGAAATGTGGTGGGATCACTTCCATGACTGGACAATTCATTTGGAGCTTTATAACATATTTAGGAGGAGTAGGGCTGATACATGTTAAGCCTGATTTAAAGCTTATAGTCAAGGTTGTGACAGCAGACTCAATAAAGAACTTTAAAAGGGGGTTGAATGTATTTTGACTAAAAAGGGCATACGAGGTTATGTCATAAGTACAAGAGGTAGAATGTTGATCCTGGATACAATCCAATTGGCAGTTTTTGGAATCAGGAAATCATTTGTTTTAATAATGTAATTGGCAGAGTTTCAAAGGGTCACAAGATCATACACACTGGTTTTGATCTCCCTGTCTGTTTTGGTGTTCATTTTTTTTAAATTAATAGAATTAATTTTTCACAGAAAAAAAACAAACCCTGTAATGTATAAAACTTGCTCTTTTTAAATGCAACATTGTGTGACTACAGAGGCCATGTAAATGGACACTGATAGTTGATATTGTACTAATAAAAATATTATACAAACATACCTTTAATGTCCATAACACACAATTATCTAAATATTATTCTAAGTTTCAGAGAAACTCCTGTCCTAGTAGTTGTGTTGAATAGTCTCCTACTGGAAATAACATACAATAAGGAAACCCCTGGTAGTGTGAAGCCCCTTGGGTAGGGGCCTTAGGTTTGCCAACGATCACAGATAATGTGCAGGGTGGCAGCACACATGTGAGTAAACTGAAAGAAAGGAGGTGGTTCCAGGAGCTAATTGGCTGTTAGCCTTTTGGCTCGTTGAAAGTGATGTGTATATTTTATATAACAGCTACATTAAGGAGAATAACCTGAATTAAATCTAGTAAAAACACATCTATAATATAAAAAATGCTCAAAGAATCCATTTAATTCTGAGTTTTATAGGTAGATGTCCAAATGAGCTTGAAGAGCCTCTTGGGGGAAAATAACAAATCTCCAAGGAGTTCCTTCAAACTCTTGTCCTCTAAAATATTGCCTCTAAATATTAATGTTTATTGGACATGTCATGTGTCATTGAGTGAGTATAAGACCAATCAAATAAATTAAATTCCCTCAACCAGAATCAGCAAACCCAGCCCACTTGTTTCTCTTTAAAGTGCCAATATATGCGAGTTGTCAAATTAAATCTATTTTTTAATTCACAATTTATTGTCTTTATTGCCAAAGGCGCTCTTTGCCAGCAACTGCGGACCTTGCAACATTTACTGACTTACAAATATGAGACGAGGGACTTAGAAAAAGAAACATTACAACCTCGCAAAAATACGACTTTAATGGATGACCTACAATAAATACACACAAAAAAAACATAAAAAACATACCCACAGCAAGGGGGGCATGCAGGATCTCTGCAAGTGAAGTTATACCTCCATTTAAATCCAAAATCCAGAGTTTAGAGACATGAAAATCCCCTAAGCAAGAGAAAAATGGCCGCCGAAAAAACGAAAACGAGGCTATAGGACCACCAAGCACATACGCATTTTCAAAAACTCATATAAGCTATAAGATACACCATTAGCAAGGACACTACATCATACACAGCCGCGTACCACACGTTCGCCGCCATTTTACAACACTCTTACACAATGCGGAAGTACACATCTAACGGCTTCCCCTCGCGCACGCAGCCTATTTACACTACACACTGCACACATTGCTGACAAAGGCACTCCTTGCGCTGGTGATGAGCGCCATAGGCGCTCATCCATACGACACCCTACCACTTTAGGCCCACAAATGCGGACCCTCGCAAAGCGAGGGGCCGCATTTGCGATGGTGGAGGCTCCCACGTCGGCTGAAAATTTACGGACTTAGCATCCACAAATACGAGCCGCAAGACTAAGAAAAAAAAAACATTACGACCTTAGCGCCCGAACCCCGCTCACATGAAAAAATTCAAAACACAATAAATACACACAACAAACACATACAAAGCTTACCCACAGCAAGGGGGGCACCCAGGACCTCTGCAAGTGAAGTTACACCTCAATTTAACTACAAATTCAAGTGTTTACACACACGAAAATCCCCTAAGCGAGAGAAAAAATGGCCACCGAAAAAAACGAAAACGAGGCTACAGGACCCTAAACACACAAAACACCACGAAACACATATGGATTTTCCGAAAACACTGTACGAGGTCCAAGATACAGTATTACCAAGGACGCTAAATCATCCACAGCCGTGTACCACATACACATTAGCCGCCATTTTACAACACTAACTTACACAATCCGGAAGTACACAGCTACCCTAACAGATTCTCCTTGCGCACGCACACTATTACACTACACACTGCACACATTGCTGATACTTACAAAGCAGCTCCAGAACACTGGAAACCGACATTGTATGCTGTATCAACATCAAAATAGATTGTCAGCTCTTCAACACAATTCTTCCTGCATATATTACTTCAAAATAGGTAAAGTATATTCATTTATTAATTTATTAATTATTTCATTTGCATGAGGCTCGCAATGAGCGCCAAAGGATCTCGGAACACCAACAAAATGTATGTCTCAACCAAACAGCATTGCCTGCCTTACAATCTTATTGCCATAATTTTTTGACGGGCAAGTCGCTAGTCACATATATAGTTGTCAGCAATACGGGTTGTTCCTAACGCTAACGCAAAGAGAGGTCCGCAGTTGCTGGCAAGGAGCACCGAAGGTGCTCCTTGCACTGGTTGAGACTGGTGGAGACCCTGTACGACAGGCAGTGATCGCCGAGGGGAGGGACGAAAATGAAGGAAGGGAGGAGGATGAAAAGGGTGGAGGGAAACAGAGGGAAGAGACTCAGGGGAGGGGGGAGAGACTCAGGGGAGGGGGGAAGAGACACAGGTAAGGGGTGGAAGAGACACAGGGGAGGGGGTGAAAGAGAAACAGGGGAGGAGGGAAGAGACACAGGGGAGGAGGGAAGAGACACAGGGGAGGGGGGAAAGAGACACAGGGGGTGAGGGGAAGAGACACAGGGGAGGAGGGGAAGAGACACAGGGGATGAGGGGTAAGAGACACAGGGGAGAGAGGGGAAAGAGATACAGGGAAGGGGGGGGAAAGAGACACAGGGGATGGGGGGAAGAGACACAGGGGAGGGGGAAGAGACACAGGGGAGGAGGGGAAAGAGACACAGGGGAGAGGGGGAAAGAGATACAAGGAAGGGGTTGAAGAAACACAGGAGGGAAGAAATACAGGGGGGGAGAAGAAATACAGGGGAGGGGGGGAAAGAGACTCAGGGAAGAGGAGGGAGGAGACACAGGGGAGGGGGGAAGAGACACAGGAGAGGGGGAGCAGGGCAAACAGACACAGAGGGAGTAGAGGGGGGAACAGACACAGGGGAGGGAGAGGGGGAACAGACACAGGGGAGGGAGAGGGGGGACAGACACAGGGGAGGGAGACGGGGGTAAGAGACACGGGGCATGGAGACAGGGGGGATGAGACACAAGGGAAGGGAGGGAGGGGGAAGAGACACAGGGGAGGGAGAGGGGGAGAAAAGAGACACAGGGGAGAAAGTGGAGGCGGAAAGGAGACACAAGGGAGGGAGAGGATGGGGAAAGGAGACACAAGGGAGGAAGAGGAGGGGTGAAAGGAGACACAAGGGAGGGAGAGGAGGGGGAAAGGAGACACCAGGGAGGAAGTAGACAGGGGGAGAGGCTTGCGGTGAGCACCGAAGGTGCTCACATTAGGTGGCAAACAGCTTTGCCAGCATTACAATTATTTATTGCCGTAATTTTTGACGGGCAAGTCTCTAGTTCTTATATATATATATATATATATATATATATATATATATATATATATATACGTGTATGTATTTTGTGTCTCTGTACTCTGTATGGTGGAGTCTTCTATTGTTCACTAAATGTTATTCCTATAGACACACGGGAGGGAGAGGACGGGGGGGGGTAACACACAGGGGAGGGAGATGGGGGAGAGACACAGAGGGGGGGGAGAGACACAGGAGAGAGATATGAGGGGAGAGACACAGAGGGGGGAAGAGACACAGGGGAGGGAGATGGAGAGACACAGGGGGATGAGACACAGAGTAGGGAATAGGTGGGGGGACGGGACACAGAGGAAGGGGCAGAGGCTCGCAATGAGCGGTGCGCGTGGTATTTTAAGGTTTTAAAGGTACGATTGGGGCCCATATGGTCCCGCTTGGTGTAATGTGGGTTTTTAAGGTCTGGTTGGGGCCTATATGGTCCCGATTGGTGTAATGTGGGTTTTAAAGGTCCGGTTGAGGCCTATATTGTCCCCTTTGGTGGAATGTGGGATTTTAAGGTCCGGTGTGGGCCTATATAAAGTCTTGCTTGGTATTTTAAGGTCCGTTTGGGGCCTATATGGACCCGCTTGGTGTAATGTGGGTTTTTAATGTCCAGTTGGGGCCTTTATGGTCCTGTTTGGGATTTTAAGGTTTTAAAGGTCCGGTTAAGGCCTATATAGTCCTGTTTGGTGTAATGTGGGTTTTTAAGGTCCGGTTGGGGCCCATATGGTCCCGCTTGGGGTAATGTGGGTTTTTAAGGTCCGGTTGGGGCATATATGGTCTGGCTTGGTGTAATGTGGGTTTTTAAGGTCCGGTTTAGGCCTATATGGTCCTGCTTTGGTATTTGAAGGTTTTAAAGGTCTGGTTTGGGCCTATGTAGTCCTGCTTGGTATTTTAAGGTTTTAAAGGTACGATTGGGGCCTATATGGTCCCGCTTGGCATTTAAAGTTTTTTTATGTACGGTTTTGGCCTATATAGTCTTGCTCCCTTCCTCCTCTCTCGCTCCCTACCCCTCCCTTCCTCCTCTCTCTCGCTCCCTACCCCTCCCTTCCTCCTCTCTCTCCCTACCCCTCCCTTCCTCCTCTCTCTCGCTCCCTACCCCTCCCTTCCTCCTCTCTCTTTTGCTCCCTACCCCTCCCTTCCTCCTTTCTCTCTCCCTCCCTACCCCCTCCCTCTGTTGAGCTGCACATGAACATTTATTCCGATTCCCCCACCATGTTCACACCAATAACTATAATAGGTGATATTCTAGTTTGTAAAACACATTTTTAGTAGAATAAACAGATACCAGCGGCAAATAAGAGTCAATGTATTTATTTGTAGAAACATAAATATAGTTATTGTAACAGCAACTAAAGACTATTATTCAGGCACAATACAAATATTTCATGAATGCAGAAATGAACGTCCAGACCTCGTCGGCTCGTCAGATTCCACAAGGAGCCTCCACTAAGAAACTATGCGGTTTGTGATCCCTATTAGTCATATAATATCCATATTTTGAGGTAATATAGTGCAAATGTCGGTAAAGCTACAAAAGTCTGATGAGATACATAAAACTAAGATAACTGGAGGAGAAATAACATTTTTCAATTATTTATACTTGGTATATAGCCTATGAATATGGCACAGCAGGAATTTGTAGTCTTTAGCAAACAAAAAACAATTTATTTAAACTGTATTTTGTCAAAAAAAATCAGCCTGGACGGCCCAGTTTATGTTTTCAACTGTGCTCATAAAGCGCTCAGCTTCTCCTCTCTCTCGCTCTCTCCCTACCCCCTCCCTTCCTCCTCTCTCTCGCTCGCTCCCTACCCCCTCCCTTCCTCCTCTCTCCCTCCCTCCTCTCTCACTCCCTTCCTCCTCTCTCCCTCCCTACTACCTCCCTTCCTCCTCTCTCCCTCCCTACCTCCTCTCTCTCCCTCCCCCTCTCCCTACCTCCTCTCTCTCCCTCCCCCCTCCCTTCCTCCTCTGTCTCGCTCCCTACCCCCTCCCTTCCTCCTCTCTCTCGCTCCCTACCCCCTCCCTTCCTCCTCTCTCTCGCTCCCTACCCCCTCCCTTCCTCCTCTCTCTCGCTCCCTACCCCCTCCCTTCCTCCTCTCTCTCGCTCCCTACCCCCTCCCTTCCTCCTCTCTCTCGCTCCCTACCCCCTCTTCCTCGCTCCCTACCCCTCCCTTCCTCCTCTTTCTCGCTCCCTACCCGCGCCCTTCCTCCTCTCTCTCGCTCCCTAACCGCTCCCTTCCTCCTCCTCTCTCTCGCTCCCTACCCCTCCCTTCCTCCTCTCTCTCGCTCCCTACCTCCTCTCTCTCGCTCCCTACCCCTCCCCTCTCTCGCTCCCTACCCCTCCCCTCTCTCGCTCCCTACCCCTCCCCTCTCTCGCTCCCTACCCCTCCCCTCTCTCGCTCCCTACCCCTCCCTTCCTCCTCTCTCGCTCCCTACCCCTCCCTTCCTCCTCTCTCTCGCTCCCTACCCCTCCCTTCCTCCTCTCTCTCCCTACCCCTCCCTTCCTCCTCTCTCTCGCTCCCTACCCCTCCCTTCCTCCTCTCTCTTTTGCTCCCTACCCCTCCCTTCCTCCTTTCTCTCTCCCTCCCTACCCCCTCCCTCTGTTGAGCTGCACATGAACATTTATTCCGATTCCCCCACCATGTTCACACCAATAACTATAATAGGTGATATTCTAGTTTGTAAAACACATTTTTAGTAGAATAAACAGATACCAGCGGCAAATAAGAGTCAATGTATTTATTTGTAGAAACATAAATATAGTTATTGTAACAGCAACTAAAGACTATTATTCAGGCACAATACAAATATTTCATGAATGCAGAAATGAACGTCCAGACCTCGTCGGCTCGTCAGATTCCACAAGGAGCCTCCACTAAGAAACTATGCGGTTTGTGATCCCTATAAGTCATATAATATCCATATTTTGAGGTAATATAGTGCAAATGTCGGTAAAGCTACAAAAGTCTGATGAGATACATAAAACTAAGATAACTGGAGGAGAAATAACATTTTTCAATTATTTATACTTGGTATATAGCCTATGAATATGGCACAGCAGGAAATTGTAGTCTTTAGCAAACAAAAAATAATATATTTAAACTGTATTTTGTCAAAAAAATTCAGCCTGGACAGCCCATTTTATGTTTTCAACTGTGCTCATAAAGCGCTTAGCCTCCCAAGTAGATGCAAAGTGGCTGATAAAATGTAAGTTATCTAAATGAATGCTTTGT
The DNA here is from genome assembly GCA_027410445.1 of Discoglossus pictus. Classification (NCBI taxonomy): domain Eukaryota; kingdom Metazoa; phylum Chordata; class Amphibia; order Anura; family Alytidae; genus Discoglossus; species Discoglossus pictus. The sequence goes on from CM050167.1 coordinate 383,633,649, forward strand.
ATCAGCAAAACATATAATCTTGCAAAAACCACAATCACACTTATCCAATATGATTTATTTAGGAGCTTGACAAAGACCTTAATGCATAAATCTGATGCACAAATTAAATATATTGGTAATTTAAGATTTGTTTTAATGATTCTCCCCTGGCGACATTAAGTATAAAATGAAGAATTACATAGAGTGTAAAATGGCCATCAGCAGTTAAATCACTCAAGAAAAAGACAAAAACTCCCCTCTTCCTTGGATAGTTTTCAATAAGGAAATTAAAAAAACAATCCGGGGAATTGGCAGCTTTATACTTAAGGCAAATGAGAAAATTAATTTAAAAAAAAAAAAAAAAAAAAAAAGGTTGTATAACTGTTTATTCCTTGAGGCTTTTGTTAGAAAAAATGTAAACCAAGTAAAGAATATGTCTTATGCAAAAATAGGTTTGCAGGTTACCTAAACTTTCAAGGTAACAAATAACAAGAAAAAAATGCTACATCAATTAAGAGGTAGTTGCATTATAAACTTTGAAACCTATTAACTACTGAGCTCAGGCATTTTCAGGAATAGAATATAGAATATTTCAGTACATTATATATATTTATTTATTATATTGTTTTTTTTAATAAAGTGTAAAATAAAGATAGTATAATCGTGCCATGTTATTTACTTATGCATACTACTTAGTTTGATTAATGTATGTGCTTTACATCATTTGTCTATTTATTGTCCGTTATTTTCTATTTGGATAGAAATACGTTATTTTTTTTATAGAATGCCTGTTTAGCAATTAGTATTTGAAGAAGGGAATTTCACTGTACAGTACATTCAAATTTTGTTAGGGTCTGCAACTTCAGAGTCCCTACTAGGTGTGTAGGGGGTTGGAGAAGATCTACTTAGCAGGAGATCCTACATTTGTACCAGTATATAGTAGTTTGCTATGACCACTGCAGAAGAAGGCTGATAAATATCTAAATCAGGACAACCTCCTGAGTACCTAACATGGTGGTGGAGATTATCGTCTGAACATGCAGTGCTAAAGTTCAAACATAATTTCTTAAATCTACATAGATTTTTCCCCCTCATTTCTACTCAGTTATTAAATAGTGAATTAAAAGCTAGGAATATTTTAGGAGTCTTCATGGAGATGATTGATTAATTAAATTCAAATATTCCTCGACTTGGCACATAAATATTACATTTTGCAAAAAAATAAATATGATTTTTCTCTACATTGTGTCGAATAGGGTCCATTACAAATGGTTGCCAAGAAGCACTGGTCCAATACGTTTGGTATAAGTAAATATATATTGTGCAGGGCAAATACAAACTATGAAATATATTAGAATATATGGATTCGAAGACCTCATACCAAAGATTATTCTCTTTCTACAGTGGGCTGATGGCCTTGTCGTCAAAACAATGGGAAGGGTTTCATTTCATCTTTAATCATTGAGTCCTTTTCAAAGAGAGGATTATTTTATTCCATGTTCAAAGAATCAACCTGCTGAAACACAACAGGAGTTGAACAATGGAGGGGGGGGGGGGGGGCAGTGCTGTCCAACTGGCGGCCCTGGGGCCTGATGTGGCCCATCAGCTGTTTATGCGCCAATAAGAATCTTCTAAAAAACATAATATTATTAAATTAAAACACTTGGGAAAGACATAAAATATAATTTTTTATTATAATTTTAAATCTGTTCCACCAACTAAATAGATATTATAAATGTGGCCCACCAGGTCACTTGCCAATTAAAAAAGTTGGACAGCACTGCACTAATGAGTAAACTTGTTGCCCCAATACTTCATGCACAATAAAGCGTATCTATTAATATGTACAAAAACATTACCTATCAAGTTCCATCCACTGTACAAGAATTGAATCAATGACTAATAAAACATAAGAAATATATATATTTGTGTACATATGTACATAGGTGCTGCTTATAATAAACTTACAAATAATATTGAATAAAGGCATATTTATCATAATATCTTACAGTCACAGTATCACTGCTAGAGTGAAATCCTCATTGAAAAAAACAAGAACAGAAAACAGTATTATTATTTATGAAAGTGAGGTTTTTGGTTATGATGTACTGCGTAGGAAGAAGGTAAACACTTGCAAGGCTCAAAATATCAAAGTACTTTTCTGTATAAAGAAAATGACAATGCAATTTATTTTCAAAACGTTGGTTCTTCATGTGTCTCCACCGCTATATATATATATATATATATATATATATATATATATATATATATATATATCACACATATATATATCACACATACATACACATATATGAATATATACATGCCTACCTATATATGCACTCAAATACAATAAAAAAAATGTAATAATACAGTACAATATAGTTATGGGGGCTTCTATATCCTCAGTGCAGCATGTGTAGTTTATAGTGATAATATAAGAGCATTGTAAAGTTTCACAACATGAAGGGTTAAGCCTTGGATTAGCTGTACATCACAGCTTGTGTCCTCCTTTGATTCATACAACAGCATGGCTTCCTTTTCCTGACATCTGAACACAAAAGAATCCTGTCCAACTGGTCCTCCACATGACAATACAATTGTTCTGCATGTGTATACGTGTGCAACAGATTCAATGTCCTGATGACTCCTTCAGAAGGCCCAGTCTCCTCAGAGCCTGTTTTCTAGATTCATCAGAGGAGTCACGTCCTGAAAATTGCACTGTAATTCCCTGTGATCTAAATCCTGTGGGCCTTGGCATGGAGTAGGACCTTCTGACATCTTGATGAAGATTTGCTGGTTTCTGCTCAGGGATGCTTTTTGGCTCGCTTTGGCGCTTGTTTTTCTCTGCTGAAGATACCCCTTCACCTTTGAAAACCACAGTTTTCCCCAAAGGAACAAACTGGCTTGGTTCACTCTTTAAAATATTGCTGATGCTTTCTTGCTCATTAGAAAGTTTCCTTGGATATTCTGTTGGCAAGAACTTTGGTGAGTGGTGGCCATTTGTAATAGGAGAGGTCTGCTCATGGACCTTTACCTCAGCTTGAACAGTAGTTTCTTTAACCAATCCAAGTTTGGTCAGGGCCTCATACCTTGTTTGCTCGGTAACCGCATCCCGAAAAGAAGAGCTCCTAGTACGGCACAACTGTTCACGATGAAATCTATCTTCCATTTCCTCAATAGGTCCATGTAAATGGGCCAGGACTTGAGCCTTCCTCTCTTGGATATTGACAGCTGCTTTGGCAATGGTTTTGTTGTACTGTTTCCCCACCTGTGTAACGTTTATGTTGGTTGGAAACCTACCAGGGAATCTGAAATAACCCTCATTAATAGGTGACGTTGCAACACTCTTTTTAGACTCAACTGGTTTCTCCTCCTTTGGTGACAAATGAGAAAGATGTCCATTTTCCTGGCGTTTCTCTGAAATCTTTTGAGCAATTATTACAGGTGTTGGAATGGCACCAAGAAGTTTTTTGGGTTCTGTCGGCAATTCAGGAGAAAGCTTTGGGTCTTGCGGAGAGGCCATGGAGACGCTTGTAGAGTGGAGAGATGCTGGTATTTCAGTTTCCGTTTGTTTGAATTTACGAATTTCAGTTTCCCAGCCGATACCGATACCAGAATCTATATAGACAAAATATGATAATTATTGACATTATAAATAAATCAATGATCATTAGATTGTGTTGGGTTATGCACCCCTATATTATATATGTTTATATACCAAGAAGAGACAAAAGAAAAAATATATATATAGATGGTGCTTATAAATTCTATGTAATTTAGAATTAAATATTTGAAGTTAAAAGCTAGTGTTCTATCAAGAAACTCAATAGTAAGCAAGATTAAAGTTAAAGGACTGCTGTGTTTTAGGGGGGGGGGGGGGGGAACTAACAGCCTTAACAGCTTAAAATCTTGAGCATAAAATTATTTTTTAGATAATTTCTTAATTTTAACAGACTGCTAGTGAATGGAAGCTGCCATGACAGGAAATCTTTCCCAGGCATCAGGGGACAGAAAGAACAGAGTAAGCCGGTTATACTAAGTAGAAGACTATCACAAGTAAACTTGCATGTTTCAGGAGAGGGAGAAGATATCAAATGGTAAAAACCTTGAATCAACAGATGTCTCTCTCTCATTCCACTCCTGAACAGATAATAAAAATGTGCAGAGCACACACCCTCCAAGACAGTAGGAACTGTTGTTAGTATGATACATACTTCACAAACCACAATATTTTAATACTTGTTATAGCAACACACTAGTCTATGGATAGCAGTGGTCTCAGGACAAGAACTAATGATTCTAACTTATGAATATACTTAAATGTAGGATTTGAACTGGATTCTGTAGTTTATGTCCTTTATCTATAACATATCAGTTGTCCTTATTTTGTTTCTATTACATGCTTATTATCATTACTAAAAACGGTACGCAATTCATCCAATTCCATTTAACGCTGAATTTGATGACTGAGATAATTAAGCCAATAAAAAATGGTACAAATTGTAACTGGATCTTTTTGTATTATCTACACATTAACATGTATTTTTTTATTGTTTGTATACACCACTACACTTTCTTTGCAGTGTGATGACATTTTTTTTGTTTGTTGCAACTAATTAATTTGTTTTAATGAAAGTAACCAATATATATTTATTTCTTCAACTGAAAAAAAAAAAAACACACAACTTCATGTATGCACCCACACCAAAAGATTGTACTTGAGAATTGGGAAATAATCATATCTGTGATAATAAAGGAAGGTTTAGTGTCATTTGCATAGGTCAAATTACACTTGGCAACACTATAAAAAAAATATTGGAGGAGAATTAGACCAACACAAGTATTAATTAATCTTTTTTTTCATTATTCGGTTTACACCAACAATAATTTAACTTGATAAATACACACCACTTGTCCCTTTGTCTAGTAGACATATAACATTCACTACACAAGAAAAACACTAGGCCTTCTGATTTTTCCCTTTATTTCAGTTTTTTGCAACCTTTATTTGGCCAATAAAACCCTGTAATGTGTTGAATTACTTTGTAAATAAGTACTTTCACACATTACTGTAACATCTTCAGCCACCTGACTTCAAACCAATAACCGTGTCTGAAAGATATTTCAGTTCTGAATTTCAGTAAATCCTTTCTAATATGTCCCTATTGAGCTCTACGCCATACATTAAATCTTTAGGTTGTGTCTTTTAGATCATGCGCCATTTATGCATACTTGATTGTTTCTAATTTATCATCAACACTGCTTTGGAGAAACGATCTCCAGAACATGGCACAGTGTATTATGCTAGTTTGACATGACCGGTTAGTCACAGATGGTGAGTTTGGCAGGGAAACAAGTTCAAACCACAGAAAAAAGTAAAAAAAATACAAAACACAAAACTAAATAAACGAGGTATAGTTTAAAAGAATCCAGATGGGAGATACGTAACAAAGTACTCCATCTACAGCCTATTAGGAGGATGCCTCAGTTTCCCTCCCAGTTGATAAAGCCAGGAGGTACTCTGCCCGGATACTGGGGCGCACCAGTGCCTGGAACATGGCTTCACATGGTAGTAGAGCCACGTGTCAGACACTGCTTTCTGGACTTATAAATAGCCAGCTTGGCTAATATGCCAGGAGCAGGTTGATAAGGAGGTCCCTGACCTTGTTGCCCAAACAAAAATAGATGAGGAGAGAAATGCAGCCACAACTGCAGGAGAAAGCCACTCAAAAACAGCAAGATGGACTCCAGTCTGGTGTAACTAAAATAAACATGGTACATGGACTCTACCTTGCCACAGAATGGGCAAGTTGCTGGATAGACTGTGAAATCAGCCAGGTACTCTCGTGCACCATGGAGCACTCTTCAACTCAAGTCCCTGGTGGTAATGGAACCAAAGAGAATAACATGACAGTATTATAGGTGAGGTTTGGCTAGGGCTCTCTTTTTCTGCTCCCAATTCCTCTTTCAATATAACCAAGCATCCGGTTTTGTTCACTTTGCATTGTTCATGGACAAATACACAAATATTGTAGCCAAAATTACATTACCTGCCAACTCGTCTTTTTGACTATGTCCAGGTTGCACCAGGTCAATGATATCTTCACCCTCGGACTGTGTGTCTTCTACTAATTTAGGAGAGTAGTATCCAAAACTTGTATCAGGTGATATTGGTGGTTCTTCTGGGTCATCTTCAAAAGCATCCAAGGTTTCTTCAAAAAATAGAAGAGCATTTTTCTCCTCATTAGTTAGATACTTGAGGTTCTCATCATCCTAAAAACAAAAATAAAAAAAATGGTAAAAAAAACATGAAAGGGAAAAGAATACAAAAATATAACAAAACAGTTAATCAATTAGTAACATTTGTGTACCTTTCTAGGAAGTTCCAACATTACTGATGTTGGTTTACAGCAGAACGGAGAGTAATGTTCATCTGTCTACATATAAAGGTTCAATTGAACGCAGTCTGGGTGTTTTATAATATACTACTGGGCGGGATTGTTAGATTGCTTACAAGGGAAGAATTAATATATACACAGATAATTATACATGGTATGCAAGTTCCTTTACATAATACTTTCATGGAACATTGTAATCCTTTGATGCTCTGCACACATGAAAATAAATGATTAAACAGGATTGTAATGTGGTCAGTCCTGTTGGGTTATCTATTGGCACCCCAAAAACATTGTGAAATTTATGAAGCTATGTATAGGAGTGGCAGTAAACCAGAACAGATGTTCTACACACATACCAAAAATGTGTCTTAACAAGATCTATTGTGTGTAATTGCCAGTCCACACATACAAACATCTCTCTCTCATATATATATATATATATATATATATATATATATATATATATATATATATATATATATATATATACACACACACACACACACATTTGTGTTTACATTTAAATGTCTAAAACAGAATTCTGAGAAATACAGTTATTGCACTGCATTTTTGGAGTCTGGGCAGGGACTTGCAAATGTGCCCACAAAGGCTTCGCTCTTGTAATCCATTACCATTTCAAACAAGGCTTCCTCTAAGCATTTTCCTGCTGTATTACACAGATTTGAGCAAAGCTCAGGATGGATTATAAACAATTAAAAAGTTAAACTGGTTTCCTGCGATATAATCATAATATCTATTTTAACATCTATCTATCTATCTATCTAGTTTCAATCCTGCAAGGTGCTTTAGGGAAAGACAGGGCCCTCCATTCTTCGCAATATGTTAATCTTGAACTTGTCTTTGCCTGTAACTTAACTTATATATAGCGCTATGGAATACGTTGGTGCGTTACAAATAAATGAGAGAGAGAGAAAGAGATTAAATATATTAATTGTATAAATATTCATTGTACAAAAGTCCTTTAGATTCATAGGAGGGGTTGGTTTGATTTTATTACATGCAATGTGAATTTCACAAAAAGAAAAGTTTAAATCATCGCTGCATCTCTTTTTAGGCAGAATCTGTAAATAGAACACACTGTATGTGTAATCTCTCAGCCGATCATCAATGAGTAAGAAAGCCAGGGGAGCGTGATTAAGCCGCTCGTTAGATCGGTACAGGATGCTGCTCTCATTCCAGGAATAGAAAAATGTAACTAGTGGGCATTTTCTCGGAAGAACCTACATTTCCAAAAAATAAAAAAGCCTGGGTATTGTATAGAGCTGGATCCTATAGCCTGTGACATCTCTATAGGTTGGTAGCTATACAATACATCATAAAGTGGGATATTTAGGTCCACTATATTCCTATATCTTATTCATATCCTTTATGAAAAAGGGGAATGGAATATTTTTTCTGTTGTTGCGTCAGAAAAAAGTTTTTGTTACTACGTCACATGTTTTCTTTTTCTTAAAGAACATAAACCAGGGGGTGAAGGCCATGCGTGACTTAAAAAAAAAAAAAAAACTTCCCGGAATCACAGGAATCTTACAGGAATCATCAAAACATTCACTACTTGCTTATGTATTTTATGGTGGCAACACCAGTAAAACATTTTTACACATTTATACAACTACAAAAAAAAAATTAAGATGACCCAAACCAAACTTACACCTACATCTTTGAGTCTGGGTAGTTGGGGTTAACCTCAACTAACATTTTGCTACTGAGAACATGAGCTTGAGTAAACAAAGGGACAGGTGGATTGTAAAAACGATGTGCTAAAGATGAACAGGACAATGATGAGAGGACAGTCAGAGAGACCATAGCCAGGTAATGTGGTGCCAAGTGCACTTCGGGTATTAAAAAAAATAAAATAAATCATTTAGAAACCAAACTCCCCACCTAACACCATAACCTGGTAAAATGGAAAGGCTTAATAAAAATAGGTTAAAAAATTCCTCTGCATATTTTTAAACCAAGTTTTAAATATTTAAAAAAATAATCTTGCATGAAAACAGTAGAAATTTGGATATATGACTTTTGCTCCCATATTAATTGAAATAATTATATGAACAGGTTGGAACATAATTGAAATGCACTTCTGGATATTAAAAAAAAAAAAAAATGAGACCCAGTGCAGGTCCCAGAATTGCATAAATGAATAAATGTCATCAATATAACTGTAAGTTGTTGGAATTTAAAAGTGGAAATGTAAGATAACCAAGCTTGTGGGTTATTGTTGCAGAAACTGCCCCTCTGCAGCTCACAAAGACACAATCATTTTCTGCACTTGCTGTGTCGTGTCTCATACTAAACATTCTGTGACCATCTCTCTGCAACATGGAGCTAAGATATGGTCCCTGATAGAGAAAAAAACATATATATATATATATATATATATAAATATTTTTGTCTAATAAAGGATTATTATATCAGACATATTGCACTCTCGGATACCAATATATATATATATATATATATATATATATATATATATATATATATATATATATATATATATATATATATATATATATATATATATATATATAGTAGCCTTTGAAATCATATAAGATATATATTATGCCTTAAATAAGGACATATATTGAATAGAACTAAAAAGAGAATTTGGAGACTCACGAGACACCTGACCAGAGTGAAGGATCAGATGAGAGTGATTCTAGTACCTCACATCCTTGAGGTCTAGTAAGGTGAGGGTCCAATTTTATTAGTCTATGAAACATAGAACACATATTGGTTACCCAAGTAACCTGCACCAGCGGTTGTTGCGCCTTTCTCCCCCTCCCACATTTTTGTTGTTCTACATATCTACGACACTACTGTGGACAGTGTCCAGCGGAGAGGGCAGCACTACAGCTGATACAGAGGAACACAACAGATATGGACATGAGCATCATACAGAGGACCTAGAGGAAAATCTTCTAGCAAGGAAAGATTCATGGCACAAGTGTATCTTAAGACCAATTGCTCCAAGTGCCCAGGTACCGTTACGAAGGTCAATCAACCCTTGTAACAATTACAACAATGGTAGCCGATAGGATCAGACACTACCCTGTACATCCAGCCATATAGCTCCATACAGGGACTATTTGTTTGTTTTAGGCCGAAAAAACAGAGCCTAAAGGGTAATATGGGAGTCCAGACGTGGCCCTTGCTTGTGGGGTTTGTGGTTTCTACTGTTCAGGGTAGAATTGCCTGGTATTTTGGGGCTGGGTCACTCTTGAGTGGGACCAGACTGATATACTACAGGATATTTCTCCCTGTGAAGGGTACAAGTGAGCTAAAAGAGGTTAGTTCTATGGCCATGATAAACCACTCTGAGAGCAGCCTATTAAAAGGTTGGCTCGTTCTCTGATGAGCACCTCTGATTTTATTTTATTAAAAAATAAAAATAAAAAAATAAATAAACTAAGTACATAAAAGTGAATAGATACAAAAAGGTATATTATATACCTAGTAACACCCAGGAACCTTCCGTATCCCTTTAACTTAATACTAAGTTTTCCCCACAGTCAATACTACTTCTTTACAACAGCATAAAACAATCATCAGACTACAATGACACATTAAATAAACTAAGTGAACAACAGAAGCTTGTACAGGTGTCATGTTTAGTTTAGTGATAAACTACATTTAGATCATGTATTTGCTCACTGTGGGATTTATACCCTCTATTACGTCTAAGGCTCCTGGTAATAAATGTGCAACCCAAGGGCACAACCCAGAGTTAATAAGCCAATCTAGTCCATCAACCAGTGGCTACCGGGACAAGCCAGCTCTGTGCAATACGCTGTAGCAGAATTTACGAGCGCTGCTTTGTTAATTAATGGCCAAGATGTACATTCCTTCTTTTGTTTTTCTTCTGAGCACAGAGTTCTTATCACGTACACTCGTTATCACCTCATTACTGGATGTTTACACTAGTACTGCACTGTGTGTAGGTACACAACAAAGGTATTTTTCAATGAGCTTATGAACAATAGGCTATATACACACACTAAGGTGAGAGCTTTCTTACAACAGAGGAATCTGTGTGCATTAAAAAATACTATATGGAGATTCACAACATGCTCATCCTGTCCCACATCACACCTTGTAATTCACTGAAATAGAGGGGATAACATGGGACCTCCAAATCTAATTTGGCTAGTATGGTTTTCATTATTCCCGATGTATGTGTGCATTAGAATATACAATATGGAGAGTCACTACTTGAACATCCCCTCCTCACACAGTGTCCTTCTCTGAAAAAGAAGGACTAACAATGGAGCCTCCAAAAATAAAGCAGAGAGAAATAAAAAATACAAATAAGTATCTAATTTGTCTAGTACGTTCTTCATTACTTCAGATGCATGTCTGCATTAGAAAATACAGAATGAAGACTCACAACTTGCTCATCCCCTCCCATCTCACACAGTGGCATTCACTGAAAAAAGAAAGGCCAACGCAAGAGCCTCCAAAAATAAAACAAAAGGGCACAAAAAAATAATAACAATAAGAGTATAGTATGGCTTTCATTATTCTAGATGCATGTGTGCATTACAAAATAGAATATGGAGGTTCACGATTTTCTCATCCCCTCCTATCTCACACAATGAAATTCTCTGAAAACAGAAGGGCCAACATGGGAGTCTCCAAAACTAATTTGGCTAGTATGCTTTTCATTATTCGAGGTGCATGTGTGCATTAGAAAATACAATATGGAGACTCACAGCGTGCTCATCCCCACCCATCTCACACAGTGTAATTCTTCCAGATGTATGTATCAACGAACCCTACAGTTTTTTTTTTTTTTTTAAATGTGGGTCAGTGAAACGCAAAAGAACAGAGAGGTAGCTTTAAAACAATTTTGATCTGTGATTTACAGTATATACAAGTTTATCCTACAAATATACCACACCCTCATTCCTATAACTTTACTAAGGGAAATAAATACCTGATGCATTATCTATGTATTAACTATTATTAATAGTTAATATTTTAAGTTGATTCATTCTAATCCTTTAAGACCTTGTTCAATAATTCATTTTTTTCTAACATACTTCCCATGTTTGATGAGCATTAATTTCCATAATAATAATAATGCCACATAGACAATGAGATATAAACCAGGAGTGAGTATCTATACTACTGTGAATGTGATTCTCATATAGTGCACATGGTATGTTATTTAATCAAAGGATTTCAGCGATGATAGGTAACCCAAGCACTACCAGACTCTGAACACTGTAGTGCACAGTTTCAAAATTAGCCTGTTCGTGATCCATCTCAAGCAGCATGTTGCAGAAAGTTGCCACTTATTGGCTATTATGAGACACTGCAACCCCTATACTTAGAACTACACCGTCTCCATGGAGAGGGGAGAGAGTTGAGGAGAGGGGAGAGAGTTGAGGAGAGGGGAGAGAGTTGAAGAGAGGGGAGAGAGTTGAGGAGAGGGGAGAGAGTTGAGGAGAGGGGAGAGAGTTGAGGAGAGGGGAGAGAGTTGAGGAGAGGGGAGAGAGTTGAGGAGAGGGGAGAGAGTTGAGGAGAGGGGAGAGAGTTGAGGAGAGGGGAGAGAGTTGAGGAGAGGGGAGAGAGTTGAGGAGAGGGGAGAGCGAGGAGGGGGGGGGGAGAGTATAAAAGTATATAAAATGTAAAAAATGCAAAGATTGTACTTATTTGTTTCCTTTCTATCCACCATGTGGTCAGTAATCAGATGTAATTATTAAAAAGACCATATATAAGTATAAAAACTGACCACCATGGTCCTTTAATTGTTCCCAGCTCTGCTTGGGTCATGGGTATTCCATATTGGACTGATATATACCTATAAACTGTATAACTCAATTGAAAAACAAACTGAAATATTTTAGGTAGAGGGAAGAGAATAAAAAAAGAAAAATAATGTGGTTGCATAAGTCTGCACACCCTCTTATAACTGGGGATGTAGCTGTGTTCAGAATTAAGCAATCACATTCCAAATCATGTTAAATAGGAGTCAGCATGCACCTGCCATCATTGAAAGTGCCTCTGATTAACCCCAAATAAAGTTCAGCTGCTCTAGGTGGTCTTTCCTGAAATTTTCTCAGTCGCATCCCATAGCAAAAGCCATGGTCCACAGAGAGCTTCCAAAGCATCAGAGGGATCTCATTGTTAAAAGGTATCAGTCAGGAGAAGGGTACAAAAGAATTTCAAAGGCATTAGATATACCATGGAACACAGTGAAGACAGTCATCATCAAGTGGAGAAAATATGGCACAACAGTGACATTACCAAGAACTGGATCTCACTCCAAAATTGATGAAAAGACGAGAAGAAAACTGGACTGGGAGGCTACCAGGAGGCCTACAAACATTAAAACAGCTGCTGGAATATCTGACAAGTACTGGCTGTGTGGTACATGTGACAACAATCTCCCGTATTCTTCATATATCTGGGCTATGGGGTAGAGTGGCAAGACGAAAGCCTTTTCTTACGAAGAAAAACATCCAAGCCAGGCTACATTTTGCAAAAACACATCTGAAGTCTCCCAAAAGCATGTGGGAAAAGGTGTTATGGTCTGATGAAACCAAGGTTGAACTTTTTGGCCATAATTCCAAAAGATATGTTTGGTGCAAAAACAACACTGCACATCACCAAAAGAACACCATACCCACAATGAAGCATGGTGGTGGCAGCATCATGCTTTGGGGCTGTTTTTCTTCAGCTGGAACTGATAGAGGGAATTATGAACAGTTCCAAATACAAGTCAATATTGGCACAAAACCTTCAGGCTTCTGCTAGAAAGCTGAACAAGAAGAGGAACTTCATCTTTCAGCATGACAACGACCCAAAGCATACATCCAAATCAACAAAGGAATGGCTTCACCAGAAGAAGATTAAAGTTTTGGAATGGCCCAGCCAGAGCCCAGACCTGAATCAGATTGAAAATCTGTGGGGTGATCTGAAGAGGGCTGTGCACAGGAGATGCCCTCGCAATCTGACAGATTTGGAGTGTTTTTGCAAAGAAGAGTGGGCAAATCTTGCCAAGTCAAAATGTGCCATGCTGATAGACTCATACCCAAAAAGACTGAGTGCTGTAATAAAATCAAAAGGTGCTTCAACAAAGTATTAGTTTAAGGGTGTGCATACTTATGGAACCATATTATTTTATTTTTATATTTTTTCTTCCCTCTACCTAAAAGATTTCCGTTTGTTTTTCAATTGACTTGTACAGTTTATAGGTCACATTAAAAGGTGGAAAAAGTTCTGAAATGATTTATCTTTGTCTCATTTTTTTACAGCACAGAAACCTGACATTTTAACAGGGGTGTGTAGACTTTTTATATCCACTGTGTATATATATATATATATATATATATATATATATATATATATATATATATATATATATATATATATATATATATATATATATATATATATATAAAAATATATATGATTCCATATAATGGCCTG